>SJYW01025622.1:392910-418336 GCA_006410735.1 Raphicerus campestris | reverse complement strand
TTTGCTTTGCTTTCTGATAATATTTTCCCTATGCACTTTCTTCATTTGTCACTTGCTTTTCCTCTTCCTTTCTCCTTTTTATCTCATGATATATCTGTATAGCTCCTGGGAAAGTTACTTTTTTATTTGTGATTCAGCATTCAACACTATTATTTCTTCCTGTAGCAGCTATTTTAGAGGTGTTTGTGGAGAAGGACCAGGGCATGTTTAAGCTATTAGAAATTCTCTTTCTGGCCAGAGCTGTCTATGATTAGATGCTTTGACTCTCTTATCCCTACTCATGACATTAAAAGACGCTTGCTCCTTGGAAGGAATACTATGACAAACCTAGACAGCATACGAAAAAGCAGAGGTGTCACTTTGCCACTAAGGTCCATCTAGTCGAAGTTATGATTTTTCCAGTAGTCATGTACGGATGTGTGAGTTGGCCCATAAAGAAGGCTGAGTGCCAAAGAATTGATGCTTTCAAATTGTGGTGCTAGAGAAGATTCTAGAGAGTCCCTTGGACTGCAAGGAGATCAAGCCAGTCCATCCTAAAGGAAATCAATCCTGAATATTCATTGGAAGGACTGATGTTGAAGCTGAAGCTCCAATATTTTGGCCACTTGATGAGAAGAACCAACTCATTGGAAAAGACTCTGCTACTGGGAAAGACTGAAGGCAAAAGGAGAAGCGGGCAGCAGAGGATGAGATGGCGAGATAGCGTCACTGACTCAGTGGACACGAGAGATAGGGAAGGACAGGGAAGCTTGGTGTGCTGCAGTTCATGTGGTTGCAAAGAGTCGACACAGCTGAGGGACCAGACAACAGCGGAGGTAGAGAGTGTGGAGCCGCTCACCCTGCAGGGCGTCTGCCCTCCGTCCTGCACCACAGCGCAGTGCTCCCCCGAGGCTCCTGAGTGTTCTCCCACAACTTGCCCGCCCCTCCTCCCCTCCAGCCACACAGCATCCAAAGAAGGAAACACGCGCCTCCGGCCCCTGCACCCGTCTTTTCCTCCAGCAAGGGATTGTGGGATAGATCCTTCAAGCTCCCTTCCTACCTTGGAAAACCTCTGGCCTTGTCTCAAATTTGCTGCCCCAGTGGACCTCCCTGGAGTCTTCTAGACCCTTTTATATTCACTGTACTAGGCAGCTCTTCTTCCTACACATTCTTTCAAGGTCATCCTACTTTCAAAGATGGCATTTGCAGTTTTTTTTTCTTTTCTGCATCTCCTTCCTTTTTGTTGCTATTAAATTATTTTTGTTGAAATTTTCATTGATAAAAATATAGATTCTCATGCAGTAGCAGTAAATAATAAAGATATACCCTCATGCACTCCTCTCATTCCTCTAGCAGCTTTAGTGTGGTTTCCAAGAGGAGGGGGGGAAAAAATCACCATTTAAAAAATAATTTTAAGAGAATAAGTCTTAAAAAAGAGAAAGATTTTACAAGCACACAGAAGCTAGAAGAAGTGAGAAACTGGCTTCCATCTTTAAAACTCACAGGGCTTCCCTTAGTGGTCCAGTGGTTGAGAATCGGCCTTGCAATGCAGGGGACACGGTTTCAGCCTAGGCCCAGGAAGATCGCCCAGGACACAGAGCAACTAAGCGCGTGCGCCACAACTACTGAGTCTGTGCTCTGGAGTCCACGCTCTGCAACAAGAGAAGCCACAGCGATGAGAAGCCCGTGTGTTGCACCTGGAGAGCAGCCCCCACTCGCCGCAACTAGAGAAAGCCTACGTGCAACAGTGAAGACCCAGTGCCGCCAAAAATAATTGAGAATAATAAATATCTTAAAAAATAAAATTAAGAAAATTCAGGCCTCTGGGACACTCCAGCCATTCATTCTGCAAGCACCAGGTGGTGGTTAGTCTGCAGAGCAGCTTCAGGAGGTGCAGACAGGAACCCTCTGTAGTCTCTGCACTCAAGGAGCGCACAATATAGAGAAGAGGTAAAAATGGGTGGAGGACTTTCAACACAAGGCAGAGCGTGCGTGCGTGCCAAGCCGCCTCAGTTGTGTCCAACTGTGTGCGACCCTAAGAACTGGAGCCCACCAAGCTCCTCTGTCCTTGGGATTCTCCAGGCAAGAATACTGGAGCAGGTTGGCATGTCCTCCTCCAGGGGGCTCTCCCCAACCCAGGAATCAAACCCACGTCTCTTGTGTCTCCTGCACTGGCAGGCAGGTTCTTTACCACCAGTGACACCTGGGTCTTGACAGGATATGTTGCAGACAGTTAGAAGGAGGATGCTGTTCAACCCTAAAGCCTCCTGTGCATAAGAAGCAGGGTCAAAATGGTCTAAATAGAAACTGTGTCAACCTGAGCGATTATAAAATAATAAAGGAACAGAAATGATCCTTTTTTTTCCAATTTAGATTTGATTCAATTGATTGAAAAGACCCAAACTTTCATGACTCTTACTTTGGCATGTGATGTCTGTGGATCAAGTTTAAAGTTATTTCTGAGCATCTGGCTTTCCTTCCTGGGTCCTGAGAATCCTCATCACACAGACGCTCTGCCCCTTGAGGATGGGCTACTTGGCCTTCCTCCACCTTGGACCAGGCACTCGGGACCTCTGGCAGTTTACACTCTGAGTCAGTCCCCTGGGTCCAGTGGCCATGACAACGGAATTGTTTGGCCCAGCTGTTTTAGACTCTGGGCTCAGAACTGCCAATTGTAGATTTTTCTCCTTCATTTGTCTGTATCTCTCTGTACCCATTCCGAACAATCTTTTCCAGATGAGACAGGGCCTTTTAATGAGGGATGTGCAGGAAAGAGGGAATCAGAGTCACTTGTGACTTCTGGCTCATGAAAGGGTTCTGAGGACTGCCCAGGTGTAAGAGAAGGATGGGGAGCTAGAACAGTTCTTAGACATCACTGGTCTGATGATATGGGGAGAAGAAAGAATTTATAAAGTGGGCGGGGGGAAGAGTTCGCAGAAATGTGCCAAACTCTAACAAAGGTCAGAATTTAAACTTTAAAGGGGTTAATCCTTTACAATAAGAATACTTTTCATTTAGACTAAGCCTTCTAAGATACAGATGGTAATAAGGACATGCAAAGGTGATCAACATTATCAGTAGTTAGGACAAGGTAAATCAAAGTCACAATAATACCACCACCTCCAAGAATGGCTCAAACATTTTTTTTTAAGCTGGGGACACCAAGGACAGGGGAGGACGCAGATACCACCTGTGTCTCACATAGCTGGTGGGATAGAAAATGGTGTGACCACTTTGGAAAACATTGTGATAGTCTCCCATGAATTTAAACACAATTACCATATGACCCATCCCTAAGTTTTTACCTAAAAGAAATGAAGACGTGTGGCCACGCAAAGACCCATAGCGAAGCGAAAGTTGCTCAGTCATGTCCGACTCTTTGCAGCCCCATGGATTATACGGGGTCCATGGAACTCTCCAGGCCAGAATACTGGAGTGGGCAGCCTTTCCCTTCTCCAGGGGATCTTCCCAACCCAGGAATTGAACCCAGGTCTCCCACATTGCAGGCGAATTCTTTACCAGCTGGGTCACTAAGGAAAGCCAACAACACGAGTGGGTAGCCTATCCCTTCTCCAGAGGATCTTCCCGACCCAGGAATAGAACCAGCATCTCCTGCATTGCAGGCAGAGTTTTTACCAGCTGAGTCACAAGGAAGCCCATAAACCCATAAGTGATACTTATTGGCACATGTATTGTAATCACTCTGTCTGGAAAAAGCCCAAACCTTCATGAACTGAGAAACAGCGAAACACACCGTGGTCCATCTTCCACGCATGGAAAAACACACTCAGCAATAAGAAGGGATGGAGTATTATACGAGCCATGGCCTGGATGGGTCCCCTAATGTCAAGCGAAAGAAGCTAAACACAAAAGCCTACACTCCAAGTTACTCCATGTATGCAACATTCAAGAAACGGCAAAGCCATGGGGAGAGAAACCAGATCGGGGCTTGCCAGGTACTGGAGGTGGGAGGGGAGAAGGCGGATTACAAAGGGACAGGAGGGTGCGTTTGCACACGATGGAGTCTGTGTCACCTTGATCGTGGTGCTGGTGAAATGAATGAATCAAAACTGTGCCTTTGAGGGTGAATCTTGCTCTAAGAAAACTCTACCTCAATAAACCTGACTTGAAACAATGAATGATCTGGGCCTATTGCTATGCTTACAAAATATTGTGTCGTTGTAGGGAAATACCAGCTTCAAGGGCAGAAAGAAGTGTGTTCTTGGTTGCCAAGAGGGAGGGGGAGGGGAGGGATGGAGCGGGAGGTTGGGCCTAGCAGATGCAAACGAGTGTAAACAGGACGGACAAACAGCCAGGTCCTACTGTAGAACACAGCAGACGTCACTCACTACCCTGTGAGAAGCCGCAGTGGAAAAGAACACGGGAAGAAATGTATTACTATGGGTACGTGTAACTGAATCTCTTGGCTGTGCAGCAGAAATTCACACACACCATTGTAAGTCAACCGTACTTCAATTGAAAAAAAAAAAAAAAAAGAGGGGCGAAGCAGTGTGTTCTTACCTGGACCCTGCCACTTTCCAGCTGAGTGACCCTGGGAAGGTCACCTTCCCTTTGTAAACCTTGGCCTGCTCACATGTGAAAGGCGGGTAACAGCGATTTTACAGGATGATGTGCACGGCACGTGTGGCAACACTCTGTATGTCACGGTCTAAGTAGGAACTGCCCTTAACCAGATGTCTTTTCTCTTGCATTGGCCCTCAGTACGGGGCACGACCCGACCCTGAGTCCACTTTAACCTGTCCATCTCACCTTCTCTACCGCATCAGGCATGGGCTCTGTCTTTGATGCCCAATCCCCATCTCAGTGTCAACCCATCCACACTGGGGGACATCTTTAAGAGTGGTCCTCAGTGAGCCCGGCTGNCCGTACAGGGCACGACGCGACCCTGAGTCCACTTTAACCTGTCCATCTCACCTTCTCTACCGCATCAGGCGTGGGCTCTGTCTTTGATGCCCAATCCCCATCTCAATGTCAACCCATCCACCCTGGGGGCATCTTTAAGAGTGGTCCTCAGTAAGCCTGGCTGGTCCACAGCCCTGTCAGCAGCTAGCCACCCCGTCCCCATGGATACACTCACCGGATGAATGTAGGGAACAGCTCGNCAGTACGGGGCACGACCCGACCCTGAGTCCACTTTAACCTGTCCATCTCACCTTCTCTACCGCATCAGGCATGGGCTCTGTCTTTGATGCCCAATCCCCATCTCAGTGTCAACCCATCCACACTGGGGGACATCTTTAAGAGTGGTCCTCAGTGAGCCCGGCTGGTCCACAGCCCTGTCAGCAGCTAGCCACCCCGTCCCCATGGATACACTCACCGGATGAATGTAGGGAACAGCTCGGCGTTGACCAGGCACACCATCTGGAACACGATGGTGATCCCCATTCGGCCGACACAAGCTATCGTGATATTCAACCAGGGCAAATCTGGGAGGAAAGAGACAGAGGGCGTGAGAGCTAGAGGNCGGCGTTGACCAGGCACACCATCTGGAACACGATGGTGATCCCCATTCGGCCGACACAAGCTATCGTGATATTCAACCAGGGCAAATCTGGGAGGAAAGAGACAGAGGGCGTGAGAGCTAGAGGGCTGTACCCACAGATCTGCCAGGGAACGCTGTGACTGGGAGCTTGGACTTAAGACCGGGAAGGGCCCAAAAGGCTGTCTTATCCGACCCCTCCAGATTTGGATCAGTAAACCTAGCCTGGTGGCTCAGATGGTAACGAATCCGCTTGCAGTGCAGGACACCTGGGTTTGATCCCTGGGTTGGGAAGATGCCCTGGAGGAGGAAATGGCAACCCACTCTAGTATTCTTGCCTGGAGAATCCCATGGACAGAGAAGTCTGGCGGGCTACAGTCCATAGGGTCCCAAAGAGTCGGACATGACTCAGCAACCACTACCAACACTAAACGAGGTCCTGAGCAATCTGGGGACTTGATGACTCTTGAGGGAAGACTTCACTGTGCGGAGGAAAGAATGTGCTTTTTTGAATCTCAGCTGTGCCTCCTGTCAGCAGAGTGACAAGGCAAATGGCTTACTTCTGCCTGCCTCAGTCTCCTCAGCTATGAAATGGGAATAATCTTACCCAACTTAAAGGTGGTGGTGAGATTTAGAGATAACACATGTCAGCTGTGCGTCGTGACCCCTCCACCAGTCCTGGCTTTTTATTATCCTGCAATAGGGCCCCTGCTGACACAGCTCCTGAAACACAGTAGGCCCTCAAAAACGTGCTTCCCTTGGGCAGAAGTCCTAGAGCTGGTGGACCAGATTTCTCATCCTCAGCGACTCATTCCCCAACATGTTTTATCTATTTATTTTTGACGGCACGGAGCCTTCGCTGCTGTGCAAGGGCTTTCTCTAGTTGTACGAGCAGCCACTCTCTAGGTCTGATGCTGAGGCTTCAGGACTTACAGCTTGTGAGCTCTATGACCTGGGCTCAGCAGTCTGACACCTGGGCTTAGTGGCCCCGCGGCATTCGGAGTCTTGCCAGAGCAGGGATCAAACCAGTGTCCCTGCAGTGGCAGCTGGTAACTCCTGGACCACCAGGGAAGCCCTCAGAGCACATTTTTTAACCCAAGCATCTTTTGCTGGTCTGAGAGGAGGAGGGATGCAAACCCTCATCTCCTCCTAGCAGGTGGCTCTGCGTCTTAGTTGGCGGCAGGTCCAGAAGGCTTCTCCTTCCTGAGGAGCTGCCAAAGCATTAGGCACCATCGTCTGCTTCACCTGGATGTTAGGTGTTCACACCCCAAACCATAAGTGGCTTCTGAGTCAGGCCGGCTCACTAAGAGAGCCTCCAAGGTCACAGACAGCGTGTCATCTCATGCTCATCCCCATGAGGTGGCTACTCAAGGAAGACAGGCGTCCGTTCCCTTGCCATCGAGAGGCTCTGGGGAGAGCCAGCCAGTGCGGTCTCTCCAGGTCTCAGCTACCCTCTGCCTGGAGGAGAGCCCAAGCGGAGCCTTTAGTTAAGGCTCCTGCAAGATACAAGACAAGGGAGTTCACTCAGACACCTGAAGGAGGGCATTGGTCACAAATTCCACAGCTTTGATGGATTTGGCAAGATGCTCTACTGGACACACATGGCATCCTTGCCCTCAGAGAACCGCCTTGGCTCTTCTGGGCTCAGGTCACTCTCCCCAGCAGTCGGAGGAACCACTTACAACTGCAGTCCTGCCGCGTGGCTTCCTGCCACGCTTGGGATAAAACCCACACGGGCATCTCTCCCTGTCTCCTGCTCACAAGGGTCTGGCTGCTCCTCCAGCGCCCAGCTCTCCCCATCCTCAGGGTCCTTGCTCTTGCTGTTCCCTTTCCTGGAAACCTCCTTGCCTGGCTGTTTAAATGGCTCATCCCCTCTTCACTTACGTCTCCTAAAATCACCCTGGACCACCATACAAAGAATTAATGCCCCGTCCCTCTTCCTCCTTCTCTTTTCCCTCTAGAACTTAAGCTCCAAGAAGTGGAATCTTTCTCTGCTTTGATCACGGCTGAGATCCTGGGGCAGAGTCGCCACTCTGTCAAGTACACAGAGGAGCTTCCCAGGTGGTGCTACTGGTAAAGAGCCCAACTGCCAATGCAAGAGACATAAGAGATGCAGGTTCAGTCCCTGGGTGGGGAAGATCCCCTAGAGGAGGGCACAGCAACCCGCTCCAGTATTTTCGTCTGGAGAATCCCATGGAGAGAAGAGCCTGGTGGGCTCCAAGGGGTCTTTGCTCCAGAGGGTCACAAAGAATCAGACACAACTAAAGCGGCTTGGCATGCCTGCACGCAAATACATAGAAGGTGCTTGGAATAGTTTCTGGAGCAGGAGACGAAGGCTCATCATCAAATGCGATGAGAACTAGTAAAGGCAAGTGGCGAGAGTGGGAGCCGGGAGAGGGTCCTGGGAGGATGCAGGACAGAGGACGCAGTACCCAAGCTTCTTCCAGGTGATAACCAAATGGCCTCAGATCCCAGGTTCCCTCTCGGTACTTGGTGCTGTTATTTAAAAAAACAGCAACGACGAAAACCTCTACTCATTCATTCAGCTTTACCAGGATTCTAGAAACAGGGAGATAGGCACAAACGGGGGAAATCGATTTCAGATGCTCAGCCCCTTTTCCTGTCTTTGTCCCTGGTGGCCCAGACAGTGTAGCGCCTGCCTGCACTGTGGGAGACCCGGTTCAATCCCTGAGTGGGGAAGATCCCCTGGAGAAGGAAATGGCTACCTCCTCCAGCATTCGTGCCTGGAAAATTCCATGGATGGAGGAGCTGGTGGGCTACAGTCCATGGGGTCGCAAAGAGTCAGACCCGACTGAGCGACGTCACTCACTCACTCGCTCATGAAAGGAGGGAGGAAAAAAACNTCCAGCATTCGTGCCTGGAAAATTCCATGGATGGAGGAGCTGGTGGGCTACAGTCCATGGGGTCGCAAAGAGTCAGACCCGACTGAGCGACGTCACTCACTCACTCGCTCATGAAAGGAGGGAGGAAAAAAACCTGAGCTACCTTTTACTACCTCTTAAAATTTCCAGCCTGCTCTGTAAAGTCTAATTCTTGAGAACAGGGATTTCATGGCCCTCATAATATCCGGCCCCCAAAGCCTGCCAGAATGACTCATTAAACCAACGACTGCAGAGCACAAGCAACAAAAGCTGAGAAAATAGCAAATCTGCTCTCCTATTTTTTTTTAACATTTCTAAAAGTAACAAATGAGAAAGGCAATGTGTGCGCTCAAATTGAAACGGCCCAAATGATTCTGCTTTGGCTTATCTTGGATTGCTAGGAATTATGGNCTCCTATTTTTTTTTAACATTTCTAAAAGTAACAAATGAGAAAGGCAATGTGTGCGCTCAAATTGAAACGGCCCAAATGATTCTGCTTTGGCTTATCTTGGATTGCTAAGAATTATGGGCTCAAGCAAACAGGCACCAAGATGGCTGGTGTTGAAAAGACTCATGATGCCAAGTGCTAGTGAGTCTGTGGAACCACCAGAAAGCTGAGGCGTCACCGTGGGAGCGTGAACTGAAAAGCTGTCTGGCTGTATCTACTCAAACTAACCTGTGTCCCGCCCCCTGACCCAGCAAGGGAAGTGAGTGTCCACGAAAAGATGCGTTGGAATGTTCGCTGCAGCCTTAATCCAAATAGGAAGACACTGGATGACTTTAGATCTTCCCAACCCAGGGAGTGAACCTGCATCTCTTACGTCTCTTGCACTGTCAGGCTCTTTACCAGTAGCACCACCTGGGAAGCTCCGCTATGCACTTGATAGAGTGGCGTCTCTGCCCCAGGAGCCCAGCTGTGAGCAAAGCAGAGAATGTTTCCGCTTCTTGGAGCTTATGTTCTAGAGGGAAAAGAGAAGGAGGAAGAGGGATGGGACTTTAATTCTTTGTACAGCGGTCCAGGGTGACCTTAGGAGGCCTGAAGTCAACAGAGGCCTGGATTTAGGGTAAGGGATTCAATGCGAGGCTGCCCAGCAGTGAAAAAGCACAGGCGACACCCGAGTGGGACAACATGGGTGAGCCTTGCAGATGCCGCGATAAGCGGATGAAGGCGATACAAAACGTAGGTGCAGTACGGTTCAATTGTATGAAGTTCAAGAACAGCCGACGTTAATCTGCGGTGGCAGAGACCAGAGCTGCGCTGACCCAGGCAGGGGTGGTAAGCGCTGGTGGCCAAGGAGGGTGAGGGGCCTTCCGAGGTGCTGGAAATGTTCTTTATCTTAGCATAGGTCGCAGTGCCCAGGCATACATACAGGTGAAAAATTAATTAGCTTGAACACTTTAAAAGGGCTCATTGTCGGTATGCTGTACCTCTATTTAAAATTTTTTAAAAGGTAATTCTAGACTCAGGTAAACACCTTGTCTTTGTTCCTGTTCCAACACTCTTCCCACGGCTCAATGGCCTGGAAAACAATGGGCGTGGGCCACTCACCGTGTGGGATAAAGATCATGAGGAAGCAGGCCAGCCCTGCCACCAGGTTGAACGTGGCCAGCGGGTAGCGGCGGCCGAAGCGGTCGATGGTGACAAGGATGATGAAGGCTGCGGGGAACTCGACCAGGGCAGAGTACAGGAAGTCCAGGTAGAGGTTCCCGCCAGTGGCGCCCACGTGCATGATGAGGCCCTGGTAGACCACAGAGCTGGTGAACCTGGGCGGCAGGAGAGGTGGGTCAAAGGCGAGCTCCTCGGAAGAAGGGAGATCCCGGAGACTGGCCGGGAGGACAGAGGCCCCTGCGAGCTGGAAGGAAGCATCCACTGCTGGATGTAGAATGTTCTAGACCAATATGAGAAGTAAGAAAGTAAGTGAGGTCACTCAGTCGTGTCCTGAGACCCCAGGCACTATAGCCCACCAGGCTCCTCTGTCCACGGGATTTTCCAGGCAAGAACACTGGAGAGGGTTGCCATTTCCTTCTCCAGGGGGATCTTCCTGACCCAAGAGATCGAACCCGGGTCTTCCACATTGTAGGCAGACAATTTACCATCTGAGCCACCTAGGAAGTCATAATATGAGAAGAGGTGGGGGTAGAGGGGAGTCAAAATCCAGAAGGGGCCCTCCTGGTTGAGAAGCTCCTTCCACGATTTTTGTGAGCCTGTGACTTACAGGACAGATCCATGTTTCCGAGAGACAGCAAACGATGTAGGGACAATTGCTTACTCTTCACTCTGCCCCTGCGGGCAGCCCTGCTCTGAACACCGCTCAGGCCCTATCTCATCGGATGCTCCAAGTCTCCAAGGGGAAGGAGGGCGGGAGACAGCAGTGGGGAGTGAGCACTTTCAGGATTCAGACTGCTGTCTGAGCTGTGTGGTCTTCAGTTCCTTCAGCTGTGAATCTCTCTTGAGAATTCATTGAGGCCGTGGACCAGAAGGGCTTGGTGTAGTTGGGCACTCAGAGAAGAGCAGATTTTACTGCTGTCACGGTTGTCTTTCCCAGCCAGGATCGAGAGCACCATGGCAGGGAGGAGCCAGCCAAGTCTTCCCAGCTTCACAGTGTGGGCCCCCTGCGCACATCACACCATCCTGAACCAGCAGAATTCCCTTCCTCTCTCTCCCCCAATACCCCGCGGCACACGACCCACTCACCCATATTTGAGGAAAGAACAGCCATGTTACATGGCGCACAGGATGGGGACCAGCTCGGTCACTCCGACTCGGGAAAACGTAGCGTCCCACGGGTCACTTTTGGGCAAACTGCACAATTTTGGAACATTGAATGACTCCATTGGTACAGTCATTCCCCACTACCACAGGGGACTGGTTCCAGGACCCCCCGGGTACCAGAATCCGAGGATGCTCCAGTCCCTCATGTAAATCGTATGAATCGGTGTAGGATGGGCACTCTCCCGTAAGATTGACACCATCACTAGGTTACTTGTAACACCTAACATAATATAAACGTTGTGTAAGTAGTTGCCAGCATGCAGCAGATTCAAATTTTGCTTTTGGGGACTGTCTGGAATTTTTTGACTATGTTTTATCTGCAGTTGATTGAATCCCCAGATGCAGAACATGCAGATATGAAGTACTGACTGTGGGAAGAGATTTTGGTGGATAAGAAATTACTTATAGAAATGCAAATGGCCCATCAGTTCCAAAACTGAGTTCACAGGGGGCGATTCTCATTACTACACCCCCTGGTTTTATAAGGTCCAACTCTCGTGGCTCAGATGGTTAGGAATCTGCCTGCAATGCAGGAGTCCCCAGCTCAATCCCTGTGTCGGGGAAATCCCCTCGAGAAGGGACTGGCAACCCACTCCAGCATTCTTTACTGGAAGATCTCATGGACAGAGGAGCCTGGTAGGCTGCATTCCATAGGGCTGCAAAGAGTCTGACATGACTGAACGCCTTCCACTCACTTCACTTCCTCCCTCCCTGGTTTTATAAAGCTGAACTCAGGGGAGTCTGGTATGCTTTTGTTTCTAGTCCTAAATTATTCCTGTTTGAACCAAAGTGTCAAGAGAATAAGACTGCACTGCCTGCAGCTCGGTGAGTTTAGATGAGCCTGCTGGGGCAAGGGGGAGCTTCTCTATGCCGGGCTAAATGGTTAAATGGCAACAGTCATCTTCTTCTACTCATAAAGCGACTGACTTAAGGGAAAGGAATGTAGAACCCTGATTTTCCTGTACAAACAAATAAACAAAAACCCCAAATCACAACAAACTCTGGGAGATGGTGAAGAACAGGAAAGCCTGGCGTGCTGCCATCCATGGGGTCCCATGGGGTCCCAAAGAGCTGGACAGGACTTGGCCACGGACCAACCAAACACATTGCAGTCAACAATGTGCAATGCTGCCATCTTCTGGCAGAATCCACAAACTGCATGTACACACTGCTACGGGTAGAGGTGGCGGTTTTTTCGCCGAGAGTCTGACTCTGCGACCCCATGGACTGGATGGAGCCCGCCAGGCTCCTCTGTCCATGGGATTTCCCGGGAAGGAATACTGGAGTGGGCTGCCATNGAAAGCCTGGCGTGCTGCCATCCATGGGGTCCCATGGGGTCCCAAAGAGCTGGACAGGACTTGGCCACGGACCAACCAAACGGCAGTCAACAATGTGCAATGCTGCCATCTTCTGGCAGAACCCACAAACTGCATGTACACACTGCTACGGATAGAGGTGGCGGTTTTTTCGCCGAGAGTCTGACTCTGCGACCCCATGAACTGGATGGAGCCCGCCAGGCTCCTCTGTCCATGGGATTTCCCGGGAAGGAATACTAGAGTGGGCTGCCATTTCCTTCTCACACTCCTATAAAAATAGCAGTCTGTTGTTGTTAGGCGTCTCCTAAGGTCTAAGCCTTTCACAGCATTATCACATTAATTCTTCCAACATGCCCGTGAGTAGATCCTATCATTGCCTCCATTGGCTGATGAGGAATCTGAGTCACAGAGATCACGAAGCTTCCCGTAGGTCACACAGCCAGGAAGTGATGGGCCCCTCGGCCCTGAGTCGCTGTAATGAACGGAGTGGATGGAGGTGGGGGGAGGGGGGGTGCCGGGCGTGTACAGTAAGAGAAGGTGTCCAGGGCCAGATGGCATGAAGCCTTGCAGGCCGTGGAAGGAAGCTAGGTTTCTTCTCGGTGCATTAGGAAGACTATGAGGATGTGGACAAGGACGTGATGCGATCTGTGACCTGTGCTCTGGGGAGGGGGGAACAGGAGTAGGAGCAGACCGCCAGCAAGGAGGCTACCGCGGCGAGCTGGACAGGAGACTGCAACTCTCACGCCTAAGAGCACAGGCGATGAGAAAATGGCAGATTCGGGATAGGTGTCCAAGACAGAGAGGGATTTGCGGAAAGCTTGCGTGGAGGGGTGTGAGAGAGCTGAGGAGACAGAATCACCGCCTCGATAGGAGTGCTAGGGGTGGAGATGGGACCCGGGCTGATACAGGAGGGGAGCAAGCCTTCCTGTCTGTGGGGTCCTGGGCCTCCAACCCAAGAGGTACCACGGAGTCAGATGCTGAGAATCACACCAGGCACCTGGCATGCTTGCAGGGGTTCCTGGGCCCCTCACACGGTGGGCACAGGGCTCCCAGGGCCAGCCTGCAGACACAGGGCCTGGGGACCAGGAGACAACCCAGCGTCTAGAGAACTCAGGATGGACTCTGGAACACTGGCTACTCATTTAAGCTTCCACAGATATTTACGGAGCGGCTGCTACGTGCCAGGCATTGCCCTCCTTGTTGGAACCCTTATTTCACAGAAGGGCAAAGAAGGGCAGGCGGCAGAGTGACCCCAGTGGAAGGGGAACCCAGCTACTCGGCCCAGGGCTTTCCAGAAGTAACTGAAGGGCCACCGGGGTGTGGAGGAGCAAGCGCTGACGTGGGGAGCTGACCCAGCCCCCCAGGGGAAGAGGGAGAAGACCCCATCTCAAGGAAGCTGCCGGGGAGGGTGACACGGCCCCGGGGTGTGCAAGGGGTGCTGGGCATGGACAGGCGTTTCCTAACCGGTGTGAAAAAAAGCACACATGTGCTTTCCGCAGGCTCTGTCGAGTCCACAGACGTGAGGAAGGCTTCTTCCTCCTTGACAGCCAGGAAAATGAAGTCACTCAGTCGTGTCCGACTCTTTGTGACCCCATGGACTGTAACCTACCAGGCTCCTCCGTCCATAGGATTCTCCAGACAAGAGTACTGGAGTAGGGTGCCATTTCTTTCTCCAATATCTTCCCAACCCAGGGATCGAACCCAGGTATCCCACAATGGAGGCAGACACTTTACTGTCTGAGCCGCCAGGGAAGTACTGATGTCCTGGGGAATTCCTGAATCTCATCTACCTACGGGGGCTAAGTCAGCACTTGGCTCCTGATGCATGGGGTTTCTGGCAACCCTGTTACCTCCCTCCAGCTCACTGCTGACTTTTGTACATGGGGATTTCTTCTTACTAAAATGAGGCCTTTCCTCTACTGGGAAGTCCTCAAGGGAGAAATATGGGTGTCTTTTTAAGAGCTCTTTGAGCAGAAAGCCATCTGGAAATGGCTTTTCATGCCTCTCTTTTCCCCCCTCCATAAGTTGGCCCACCGTCTCTGACGTGTACCCGGGCGTGCAGGGAAGCGCACAGGACCTCGGAAAGACCCCTTACCACAGGTACATCAGGATGAAGGTGTACTTCCTCAGGATGGGTGTGCGGAACAGGTCTGTAAACGAGGGGCTCAGCTTCTCAGTGACGTCCTCCTCTAGAGACAGCATCTAGGAGAGAGTCAGGGCATCAGCCACATCCAGGCTGCCACAGTGATCAGGAATCGCCATCAGAGCCCTTCCCTCACCCCGCCCCCCGCCTCCCACCAGCCCCCACCCTGAGGTCGGTCATCATACTCATCACCCCAAAGAGCTCCAGCAACCTTTCCACTTCCCCAGGCACGTCCCACAGGCAAGCGCTAAGTCATAAGCCCGACCCAGCACTCAGTGAGGAGAGAAAACCCTTGCAAGTGAGTCACCTTCAGGTCAGCAGGAGGCAGCTTCCTGTTCTTTTGGGCAATGTGGTCCATGATCTTTATCGCCTCAGTGTTTCTCTTTTGCGATAACAGCCATCGGGGGGACTCGGGCACAAACCTGTGGACCCAGATCATCCCCACTTGGCGTCTCCCTCAGAGCCCATCTGAGGTCAAGATCAAAAGAGAACCTCGCTGGAGCTGGCTCAAATGCATTCTTTTTTTATAGCTGAGAAATATTGCTTGTGTATATGAACCACAGCTTCCTCATCCATTCGTCTGCCAATGGTCCTGTCTGATGGGCACACTCCCCAGAGATGGTTCCCTTCCTTCACCTCCTCCTTCACCGGCTCGTCAAAGAGCAGATGCCTACCTCGTGGCTAGGTGAACTCTTGTCCGACTTTTAGCATCTCAGGCCTCTCTCTGGGTGATGTGAATTTAAAGAAACCGTAAGTTTCTTTAAAGGGTGGCTGAGAGTGGCTCCCCCCGGGAATGAGGGCTACCCCGTGACAGAGCACCCCAGATGGCGTGGGTGGCTTCAAGCCCCGGGCCTGCGGGTAGGACCGCCCTGGCTGTTGGGAAGACGGGTCCCCATGGGGACACAGTACCAGTAGCAGAAGAGGAGCAGGAAGATGGGCAGGGAGACGGCCAGCTGCAGCCAGCGCCAGTGCGGGAGGACGTAGGCCAGTCCGGAAAGTAGCACAAGCCCAATGGTGAAGGCCGTCTGGTAGAGGATCGCCACTGTCCGTCTGTAGCCCAGGCCCACGAACTCTGTGACTGAGACCGGAGAAATGTCCCCTGCGGGCTCCCACCGCTTTAAAATCCCCCACTTGCTATCTGCAGCTCCCCCCGCCTTTGCACAGTGCAGCATTCCGTCTACGGGGCTCTCCTGCCTAGAACCTTCCTCCCATCGGCTCCAGGATTAGCTGGAGTATTTCCCACGACCCCCCCAGGGAGCGCTGTTAACACCACCAACACCTTTGCGTGCACCCCAGGGACCTGGCCCTGTCACAGGTGTTCAGAGGCATCTCCAGTTCTGTGGGCAATGTCCCGCCCTCCTAACCTCACAGCCTCATGAGAGGTGGTGGTCCAGACACACACACTGTGTTCATCACACCTAGGTCTTGACATGATGCGGGCCATGTGGGAAGAAAGCATAAATAGCCAGGAGGGTGGAGGAGTCTCCGGGGGTCGCAGATTTTCAGAGAGCAGTGGAGCAGAGCTCGTGCAGGAAATTTGAGCCATCAGGAGGGCAGTAGTTAACTGAACCCGCAATGGGAAAGCGAGTTCCAGGCAGAGGGAGAGCAGCTCAGGTGATCGCTGGGTGAGGTCGGGTCGTGGGGGCCGTGCACCCTCCTGGGGGAGTCTCATAGGCTTGTGGAGAACACTGGCCTCAAGGGCGGGAGGCACAGAGGCGCCACAGCACAAGGGGTGACCCGATGTCACGTCTGCTAAAGGCCCCCCCACTGTGCTGCTGCCTGTGGGTGCCCTGCAGGTGGACCAGTGTGGAGCGGAGCCCAGCATGGTGGGGATGGCGGGGCCGGCAGGAGCAGCAGAGGAGCGAGAGGGCTATGGTGCCGGAGGCATTCCGAGAGGAAAGCAGATAGGGGGCTGGGGAGAGGGGCACAGGAGGGCAGGCTTGGGGGTGGGGGAGGAAGACATCCTGGGCTGGGAAAAGAGGAGGAGTCAGTCACACAGACTGAAGGGGAGCCCCTGGTGCAGGACCAGGGAGTATGGGACCTTCAGGCAAGGCAGGGAGCTGTGGGTAGGAGGCAAGCCAGGGTAGCACGCACTCCATCACAGACAGGGAGCATTCTGGGTCTGTCTTCCTTTCTGTCTAGCCTAGGAGCTCCTTGACGGAGATTATTGTTTAGTTGCTAAGCTGTTTCCGACTCTTTGCGCTGGCTTGTAGCCCATGGGGTCACAAAGAGTGGGACATGATGGAGCAACTTCACTGGTTGGTTGGTAGCCATAGACTATAGCCCACCAGGCTCGTCTGTCCTCCACTCTCTCCCAGAGTTTGCTCAAACTCATGTCCATTGAGTCAGTGATGCCATTCAACCATCCCATCCTCTTTCACCCCCTTCTCCTCCTGCCCTCCATCTTTCCCAGCATCAGGGTCTTTCCAATGAATCAACTCTTTGCATCAGATGGCCAAAGTATTGGAGCTTTCGCTTCAGCAACAGGCCTTCCAATGGATATTCAGGGTTGATTTCCTTTAGGACTGACCGGTGTCTTGAGAGTAGGACAGGAGGCCTCATCTATCTCGGCATCTCCAGCCCTGCCCCTGTGCCTGCCACAGGGCAACAGCCACACGGCAGGGAGGAGGGGCAGGCATGGCTCTGGGCTCCCCCTGGGGCCCTTCATCGACCTCACGGCACTGCGGTCCCCACATGGAGGATCCTGAGGCAGAGAGATTATGGTACGTGCCCAGGACCACACAGCTGGTCAGACTTGGGTGTAGATTTGACCTTAAATTAATCCTTGTCACCAGGTGCCAAATACTACACGTTCAGCCTCTAGATGGCTGGGCTGCTGCAGTTGATATGTGCTGAACTCACTAAACTTAACTAGTGTGTTCATGATTTCTTGGGGAGGAACATGGTTTTTTTGGCCCTAGTGAACTATTTCTTAGAATGTCAAGCCATAAGATACCGTTTTCAAAGATGGCAAGACCCGGCAAAAACCTGGGCCATCCTCATGCTGTCTGATGTACCTATCCAGCCATCCATGGGCTGAGAGATACACAGATGGCTATTACACTTTCTTCTATAGAAGTATTTTTTATTTTCTATTCTTACTGTTCATAGAAAACTTGAAAGAAAAAATAGCATATAGAATTACATTGTTTTACACTTCAGTTTTTTCATCACTGTGTCTATCTCTTTTTTGATTTGCTTGTTCAGTCACCAAGTCATGTCCGACTCTTTGAGACCCTGTGGACAGCAGCACGCCAGGCTTCCCTGTGCCTCACCATCTCCCAGAGTTTGCCCAGGTTCATGTCCATTGCGTGGGTGATGCTGTCTAACCATCTCCTTCTGCCTCTGTCTTTCCCAGCATCAGGGTCTTTTCCAATAAGTTNCCACTCTCTCCCAGAGTTTGCTCAAACTCATGTCCATTGAGTTAGTGATGCCATTCAACCATCCCATCCTCTTTCACCCCCTTCTCCTCCTGCCCTCCATCTTTCCCAGCATCAGGGTCTTTCCAATGAATCAACTCTTTGCATCAGATGGCCAAAGTATTGGAGCTTTCGCTTCAGCAACAGGCCTTCCAATGGATATTCAGGGTTGATTTCCTTTAGGACTGACCGGTGTCTTGAGAGTAGGACAGGAGGCCTCATCTATCTCGGCATCTCCAGCCCTGCCCCTGTGCCTGCCACAGGGCAACAGCCACACGGCAGGGAGGAGGGGCAGGCATGGCTCTGGGCTCCCCCTGGGGCCCTTCATCGACCTCGCGGCACTGCGGTCCCCACATGGAGGATCCTGAGGCAGAGAGATTATGGTACGTGCCCAGGACCACACAGCTGGTCAGACTTGGGTGTAGATTTGACCTTAAATTAATCCTTGTCACCAGGTGCCAAATACTACACGTTCAGCCTCTAGATGGCTGGGCTGCTGCAGTTGATATGTGCTGAACTCACTAAACTTAACTAGTGTGTTCATGATTTCTTGGGGAGGAACATGGTTTTTTTGGCCCTAGTGAACTATTTCTTAGAATGTCAAGCCATAAGACACTGTTTTCAAAGATGGCAAGACCCGGCAAAAACCTGGGCCATCCTCATGCTGTCTGATGTACCTATCCAGCCATCCATGGGCTGAGAGATACACAGATGGCTATTACACTTTCTTCTATAGAAGTATTTTTTATTTTCTATTCTTACTGTTCATAGAAAACTTGAAAGAAAAAATAGCATATAGAATTACATTGTTTTACACTTCAGTTTTTTCATCACTGTGTCTATCTCTTTTTTGATTTGCTTGTTCAGTCACCAAGTCATGTCCGACTCTTTGAGACCCTGTGGACAGCAGCACGCCAGGCTTCCCTGTGCCTCACCATCTCCCAGAGTTTGCCCAGGTTCATGTCCATTGCGTGGGTGATGCTGTCTAACCATCTCCTTCTGCCTCTGTCTTTCCCAGCATCAGGGTCTTTTCCAATAAGTTGGCCAAAGTTTAAGAGCTTCTTTTATTTCCTCTTATATTTTCTCCCCTAACTCTTGCTGCTGCTGCTGCTGCTGCTGCTACTAAGTCACTTCAGTTGTGTCTGACTCTGTGCAACCCCATAGATGGCAGCCCACCAGCCTCTGCCATCCCTGGGACTCCAGGCAAGAACCTTGGAGTGGGTTGCCATTTCCTTCTCCAAGGCATGAAAGTGAAAAGTGAAAGTGGAGTCGCTCAGTTGTGTCCAACTCTTTGCAATCCCATGGGCTGCAGCCTAACTCTTGAGTGTCCTTCAAACCAGTGGACTTTGTTGTATTTCTTTTGGAAGAGACTGGTTAGTTCATATTTAAAATGTTAAAATACTCTCCCACCTGTCTCCACTTCCTACACACCCCCCATCACTGTAAACACATCACATGGGATCTTTGCCCAAACAGATTAGTTGATATGGAAACAAGGAGCCATATAAGTGGTTATATAAGTGTCTCTCAAACAAAGAGACAGAGAGAGGCCATTCTGACAGCACATCCAGTTCCAATCACACAAAACGAATACAGCTAGCGAGGCCGCCCTTTCTCTAGGCTTCCTCAAAAAACCCGCCTGCACGTTCAGCTTCATCCCATTCTACCCCACTGTCTGACCTCCCGGGCTTCTCAAAGTGGCTGGAAACCTCGGGCCAGCAGGTGCTTACTCAGGGTGTAGCCAGCCGTCCAGCTGCCCTTGCTGACCAGCCCCTGCAGCAGGCGGAAGAGCAGCAGGGACGTGTAGTCTGGAGCCACGGCTGTCAGGACGCCCGAGATGGCGCAGGTAAGGGTGGTGGCCAAGAGGCACACTTTGCGGCCAAACCTTCGGAGACAAGCAGACAGTGAGGTGGGCGCTGGGT
This sequence comes from Raphicerus campestris, assembly GCA_006410735.1. Classification (NCBI taxonomy): domain Eukaryota; kingdom Metazoa; phylum Chordata; class Mammalia; order Artiodactyla; family Bovidae; genus Raphicerus; species Raphicerus campestris. Next base: position 398,402 of record SJYW01025622.1, on the reverse strand, counting down.
GTCCACAGGGGGAAAGGGACAGCAGGCTCTCTACTGGGAGACAAGACTGTTTCTCTGTGGCATTGTGCAGTCCATCACACATCGTGGCCACTTCTCCAAGCCTGACCTGGCCCCCGCTCCGTGACAGTGACTGGCAGCTCTTGCACGTTCAATGAAGTCACTCGGAAGGGGAATCCTGACCACTCTCAGTCAAGGACCAGGGGTCTCCCTCTGTGATCCGTGCAGTCCTCAGACTCACCCCTTCTCGTTATCTTTGTATTTAATAGATTGCATTACTATTCACAGACTTGACAGGGTGCACCAGAAATCAGGTCCCCCACCCACCCACATAGTTAACCTTATCGACGCTCATAAGGTTTTTCTGGGGAACTATTCAATTCTAATAGTATAATTATTGAAGTGTTTTTCCTTTCTTTTTTCATGAGTAAAGTGGGCCAACAAACACATGAAGAGATGCTCAACATCCCTAGTCATCAGTTCAGTTCAGTCGCTCAGTCATGTCCCACTCTTCGCGACCCCATGAACTGCAGCACGCCAGGCCTCCCTGTCTATCACCATGTGCAAATCAGAGCTACACGGGAAGTTGGGAAGTTGCTGTAAACACAGGGTGCTCTGTGAGAACCTAGCGGGCTGGGCTGAGGTAGGGGTGAAGGCGGGAGGCTCAAGAGCGAGGGGACACGTGTCTGCCTGTGGTTCATTCACACTGGCGTATGGCAGAGGCCAACACGATATTCTAGAGCAATTGTCCTCCAATTGAAAATAATTTTTAAAAAACATTTTAAAAAACTACAATGAGATATCACCTCACACTTAGCAGAGTGGCTATTATCAGAAAGACAATAAACAAGTGTTGGCAAGGATGTGAAAAAAAGGGAGCTTAGGACACTGTGGATGGGAATAGAAACTGAGGCAGCCATTATGGGAAACGGAAGAAACAGGACGAAGGTTCTTCAAAAAATTAAAAATGGAACCACCATACAATCTAGCAATCTCAGGGCTGAATATTTCTCCAAAGGAAACAGAAACACTAATTCAGAAAGACATCTGCACCCCCACGTCTATTGCAGTGATAGCTGAATTGCCAATATATGAAAGCGATATGTGGAATATATTCCAATATAAGCAATATATGGAAGGACTGATGCTGAAGCTGAAGCTCCAATACTTTGTTTGGCCACCTGATGTCAAGAACTGACTCATTTGAAAAGACCCTGATGCTAGAGATTGAGGACAGGAGGAGAAGGGAATGACAGAGGATGAGATGGTTGGATGGCATCACTGACTCAACGGACATGAGTTTGGGTGGGCTCCAGGAGTTGGTGATGGACAGGGAGGCCTGGCGTGCTGTGGTCCATGGGGTCACAAAGAGTTGGACACGACTGAGCGACTGAACTGAACTGAACTGAACTGATATGGAAGCAACCTAAGTGTCCATCAATAGTTGAATGAATAAAGATGTGTGTATATATATATATTTATACACAATGCAATAGTGTTCAGCCATAAAAAAGAATGTATTTGTGACAGTGCAGATGGACATGGAGGGTAAAGCTCTAAGTGAAAGCAGTCAGAGAAAAACGAATACCACGTGACCTCCCTCATACGCAAGATTTAAGAAACAAAACAAATATAGCTTCTAAATGACAGTTATCTACTCCTGAAAACAGATACAAAAATAGATAAATACTAAAAATATTAGTGATGGAGCTATTCACTCTACCTACTTCCCACATGCAAAGATGATGAACACGCTTTGGGGAAATACTGCAGGGGGGAAAAGAGCTTCCTCATCTCTCATCTTCAACCTCCCACTGACACTGTCCTCGCTCACCAGCTTCTACATGTTGAACTTCTCTCTGCATACCCTCTTCTAGCTTATCTCAAACCTGGTTTATCGCTTTAAATACCAATAACTGGTGGCAAATCCCAAATATTTAACTCCAGCCCGAACCTTATGTATCCAACTGTCTACTTGGCAACTCTTCTCTATCTCACAGGCTACTCTGAAACACACCTCCTAAAAGCTGCAGAGAAGGATATTCTTAACCCTCTCTGTCTCAAAAAATGGCCCTGTCCCCCTCCATCTGCCAGAATCATAATCCTTGGCTTTGCGCCCTCTTCCTCTGAGCCCTGCATCCCAGCTACACAACCTGCCTGCGGTCTCGACCTCTGAAGTCCCCCCTAAGTCCCCAGCTTCCTCCCATTGTCTTGCCCCACATCGTCCCTCACTCCCTCCCGTGTTGGGTCTCAAGTTCTGGGAAGAGTCCCTCTGGCCACTTCTCCCACCTCCTGCTGCTGAAGTCCCTTCTCCCCACTGTGTTGACACTGTGCCAACCTTTACGTACCTGTCTGCGATGTAGCCGACTCCCAGAGAGCCCAGGAAGAAGCCCAAGTTCACACAGGACTGAAAGAGGTCCACCTTCCAAGAGTCATCACACACCAGGTTAAACTGCGGGTCAGAGGGGCCAAGACACACAGGACCGTTTGTAAGTTAGACTACGCCTACCGTTTTCCCTGCAGAAAATGTCAACGCACGACGCAAAAATGTGGGATCCCGGGGGCCCATCACAGCCTTTCCTTTCACCACATTTTCATAAGACAAATGCAAAGTTTCTGGGGAATCTCAGGCAGTGTCATTATATGCCTAATACCTTTATCTTGGGTTTACCCTCAATATACACTAATTAAAGAGTCTGTTGTCAGGTACCCCTGATAGCTGTCAAAGGATAGGGTGGGCAAATGGTAAGATTTCTAAAGGAAATACAGCAAAGTAATTATCCAAAAACAAAAATGATGTAAAATAAATATGCCATGTTTCCCAGAATTGGTAAAAACACTTAATTAAGAAAGCTGAGCGCCAAAGAATTGATGCTTTGGACTGTGGTGTTGGAGAAGACTCTTGAGAGTCCCTTGGACTGCAAGGAGATCCAACCAGTCCATCCTAAAGGAAATCAATCCTCAATATTCCTGAGAAGGATTGATGCTGAAGCTGAAACTCTAATACTTAGGCCACCTGAGCGAAGAACTGAGTCATTGGAAAAGACCCTGATGCTGGGAGGGATTGTGGGCAGGAGGAGAAGGAACAATAGAGGATGAGGTGGCTGGATGGCATCACCGACTCGATGGACATGAGTTTGAGTAAGCTCCAGGAATTGCTGATGGACAGGGAAGCCTGGCGTGCTGCAGTCCATGGGGTTGCAAAGAGCTGGACATGACTGAGTGACTGAACTGAACTGAATCACGTGTTTTACTCCATAAATTCTACCCAACAATTGTGTAAATTTGTCATGACTGATGAAACTGTGTATCAACGTGAGAATTTCTGAGCAAAGATGCAGAGGCCAGCTGGTGGGGCTTCTGGGGAGCAGCCCTGTGCAGCCTTGCATGCAGGGGATGGGGGAACCCAGAAGCGGCAGGAGATGGGGAGGGTCCTGTGTGTCTGGGAGGAACCAAGGCAGAAGGACTGAGGCAAAGACAGGAGCCCATCTGCCTGGGCTTTGCTGGGAGCGCGGTTCAGGGATCGCCCCTCCGTGCTCGGCACATGTGAGTGATGCCAACAGGCCTGACACTCTGGGAGGCCCGAGTGCAGAAGCATCCCCACTTGGAGCGCATAGGGGCAGAAAGCAGGGGGGCCTCGGTCTCCTGCCTGGAAGGCATGTGTGGAGCTGCTGCTGTCACCATCGTGAAGCCACTGTGGGCGCTGCAGGGAGAAACCATGTGCCCATGGTTTAGTAAATACTGAACCATTTGCCTCTTTAAATGGAGGCTTTACTTTTTGTTGTTCAGTCGCTTAGCCATGTCTGATTCTGCGACTCCAGGGACTGCGGCATGCCAGGCTTCCCTGTCCTTTGCTATCTCCTGGGATTTGCTCAAATTTATATCCATCGAGTCAATGATGCCATCAAGTCCGTGATGCCATCAAACCATCTCATCCTCTGTCACCCCCTTCTCCTCCTGCCTTCAGTCTTTCCCAGCATCAGGGTCTTTTCCAATGAGTCAGCTCTTCTCATCAGGTAGCCAAAGGATTGGAGTTTCAGCTTCAGCATCAGTCCTTCCAATGAATATTCAGGGTTGATGTCCTTTAGGATGGACTCGTTGGATCTCCTTGCAGCCCACGGGACTCTCAAGAGTCTTCTCCAACACCACAGTTCAAAAACATTAGTTTTTTGGTGCTCAGCTTTCTTTATGGTCCACCTCTCACTCCAGGTGTTTATTCCCTTGAAAATTCAGCTGAGAGCACAGCGCCCTGGGGAGCTTCTCCTGCCAATGTCTGGTTTCTCTGCGGCCCTGAGCCCTGTCAGTGGAACTCGGGGGAGGCCGCTCCTAGGAGCTGTTATCTCGCTGGCCCAGGTCAGCCTCTCCAGCAGCCTCTCTGGAGCCCTCACCTACGTCACCCAGGACGATGTTCTGTGCGTGCTAGATGCCCCCAAAGCCACAGGGCAATGGTTTGGGGGTGTTTGTTCTACTCTTTGCAATCAGCATCTTTGCAAGATGTCTCTGCCACCCTCCCTGAAATGCCCTGTGTGCCATCCTGCTCTGGGGGAGTGCAGAAGCCAGGGAGCTCATGGAACTGGAGGAAGGGGGGCCTGGCCTTCCCTACTGTCACCGCCTCCCTAAAGAACTCTGCCCCAGCTACGCCAAGGGGTTCTGTCTGCAGGCACCTGCCTGCCCTCTGCGATCTCAGACCCCGCCACTGTCCCTGGGGCCCCTCTGTGCCCCTGGGAAGACAGAAAGCCTGGGGTTTGTACCGGGGGTGCATGGGATGGGGTGGGGTCTCCTAGGTCAGGTCCCTCTCCCTGCTGGGACTTCACTGGGGATTTCTCTGGGGCCAGGCTGTGTGGTGGACGTGACCCATAGAGCAGCAGGCTGGCCAAGCTCACGGGGCACAGAGTCACCCAGCATCCTCATTAGAATCCAGGTTCCCATGGGTTCAGTCTCAGCAGATCATGAGTTGGAATCCAGGTGATCCCAGGGATCAGGTGAGTTGGGAAACCAGCACCTTCCGGCTCCAAATAGACCCTGACCTCTGCCCTCAGGGCGGGGAGGGACGAGGAGCTGGGTGTTCAAAGAGGTCAGCTCGTAGTCTTCCCCTCAGCCAATTCCAACATCCAAGGCAAGGCCATGTTAAAGATTACTTCTGCAGAAATGAATAACTAGGGAGGATTCTCCCCCAAATAGGCTTAGGCTGAGGGGAGGAGGCAAAAGTTGTTGTGAAGCAATGGGGAGGGTGAGTCAGAGGAGGCGTGTTCCGCCCAGGAGAAGCAGTCCTCCACTCCCGAGGCCCTGCGTCTCATCGCCTGCATCACCTCCAGCTGGGTCCCCCCACCCAGTACACTAGTGTGCCCCAGGTGAGCCCTAGTCACAACCCTCGCCCCCCGTCTCCCCCAGCCCTCCCCAGAGTGTGCAGGTCCCCACGGACCTGGAAGCCCAGTCCCTCCCCAGGCCCCCGCCCAGGCCAGGCCCCCCATATGCATGGCCTGCTACTTCCCTGC
>SJYW01025622.1:358394-375321 GCA_006410735.1 Raphicerus campestris | reverse complement strand
CCAGGGCCCCTGGAGCCCCCCACCGCCCAGCTGCCCTTCTGCCCCGGGAGCCGCCCACCGCCCAGCCCTCCCCACCCCCAGCCAGGGACCAGCCGCTTCAGGCTGGGAGGGCGACTTCATCTCCCTTCCCCAACACCATCCAGCTCAACCACTCACTACACGAAAAAAAAAAAAAGCAGGCAAGCACTTCAACATGTAATTTTCTTTACATTTAGACACTGGGCAACATCTAACAGCTGGGAAGATCTGCTCCCATATTTTTGAAAGCCTGCTTTACAAGCATCAATTTTGACCCTTTGACAGTTCCTGGGTCTCCCCTTTCCTAAGCCCCGCTTCTATAATGAAATCGGGTCTGTTCACCAAGTACAGCTCACACGCTCCCTCTGCTGGCCAAACGCCCTCCCAGCACCAGAGGCGGAGATTTCCAGATTTCCAGCAAAATAAAAGGGCTGCCCCACCTGTCAGGCGTCCCAGACCGGCTGCCTGAACAGCTGGCCATGGGCGGCACTGATCAGTGACGCCTTAGTTACACTGCGACCTTGAAGATGGAGCCCGGTGAAATCCCACTTTATGCAACTGCTTTATCAGTCTCGTGCATGGGTCCCAGCCTCCATCCAAGACTCCTCCCTTGCAGAGTAGCCCTGGCCCCACCAGGCTAGGGGTCCCAGGGGCTGGTCCCCGCCTCCGTACTGTGACAACCCCAGTATCCTCTCTGCAGCATGCACACTAAGCCGCCAAGTAGAAACCGTGGGGAGGAGCTCTGACAGGGAGCCAGCCCGCCCAGCGCACAGCTCCCCACCGGGTGGGGGAGCCCGCACCCTCACCTTGTGAACGAAGGCCGCCCCACTGTCTTGGCACAGGTCAGCTCGATGGCAGCAGATGCCGTCTTATTGTCCCCACACGGGTGGCCTTTAGAGTAAGTTACGGCGACTCTGTCATCTGAAACACAGAGCATTGAATTGACGTCATCTCCAGGGCATCCTAGGAGCCTCCAGGTCACAAGTGGCTCTGGAGACTCATCGCCCTGGCGGTCAGCACCGCCAGCCTGGTGACTCGCACCCGGCCCGCGTCACTACCTGCGTGGACAGAGGAGACCGGGGGTCACACCTCAGCCCCTACCTGTGAGCACTCTCCTGTGTGACAGGGAGACCCCAGGGCGTGCGGCTCAGGGCTGAGCGGGGAGCCCCCCGGCACAACATGCATGCAGGGCTAGACCGCAGGTCACAGCGGCAGCCTGAGGTCCGTCCCCAGCAACCTTTGTGCTAGCCTGGCACTTCCCCTACGTGCCCCATGAGCCACCTGGGACAAACAGAGCAGGGGCGAGACCGCCACCCTGCAGAGAGACAGCCCACCCAGAACCACTCCGGTCTGCTCCATCTCCTGGCTCCACACGGGGCTCTTCCTGCTTCTGAAAATGGCGTGGCTGAGGAACCAGCAGAGCCCTAGTCCGCAGGGGCCAAGGGAAGCAGGGACACACTTTCAGTGGCCCAGCTTCCAGGGGCCAGAGGTTCTGAGAGCTGCCCTGGGGATGCCTGAGCCCAGCCTCGCTCAGCGGATAGACAGTGGCTCCAGGGGCCGGGACACAGCGGTCTCAGGCCCGGCTCTTGGCGCTGGGCAGTCCTCAGACCTGGCACTCACACCCAACCCACATCCTTAGAGGCAGTGGGCCCAGAATGGGCAGTACCAGCTGCCAGGGGTCCTCCAGGCACGGCCGAAGCAAAGGGGCCACTCAACGGGAGCTGAGGGGTGAGACCCACGCTCCCGGCCCCAGTCACAGTCAAAGCTACTCTGGGTTTTTGTTATAAATAACTGAGCTTCTCTGGAAAATTCTGGAAGTTTCACAGCTTCGAAAAGAAATGCTTAAACTTCTAGAATATGGAAACAACAGGTGGAGGTCTTGCTGAAGTGCTCCCCCACCACAGACAAGATGAGCAGCACTCTTGACCTCCCAGGCCTCAGGCACTCAACCTGAGAAGTGGACTAAGACGCTGACCTGGAGAACTGCTGAAGGTTACACGTGTACACACACATATATGACACAAACACGTATGAAGCAGTTTTTGAGGACTGTTGGTTCCTGTGATAAGAGTCCATCTCCTCACCCCATAAGGTGATGCCCCCAAGTGAACGTGGGGTCACGGTGACAGGCCTTAGACAGTTGTCCTGTTGGGGCCTGAGAGGCAAGATCCCACCTGGAGTGTCAGAGAACAGGAGGTCTCACTATGCCTTTCAGGACGCCTCACTATGCTTTTCAGGACACTTCAACCTCCTAGTCTTTGCCCTTGGCTGTGGGAAGACCCAGGTCAGACGCCCACACAATGACGGGCACAGGAAGAGAACCACCCTCAGCCCCCAGTGCCCTTCACGGCAGCAACCACCAAGGTCTCCAAGGTCACGGGCTGGGAGGTCTGGACACTTCTGCTGGGGCCTGGGCGGGGGGGTGAGTCGACCCCCACTTCCAACCTGCAGAGTCGGGGGTTTCTCTCCAGGGTGACAGTTGTCCTCCAGAATTTCCTTTCTCCATTGCAGCAGCTCGAGTGGACTGTCTCCCTGAGCTTTCATCAGGACAGCTTGGGGACTGCCCCCTGCCCCGCAGCTGAACAGGCACGGGGACTGTTTTCTTTCTTGTCCCTTCCACCAGCCCTGACTGTCCCTGAAAGAAGAAAGCCCAACCTTCTCCGTTCACGTGACGAAAGAGTTTCACTCAACAACCAACTGCAAGAGAAATTTTCCATCGGAGCTGTTAACAAAGAGTTTTGTTTTGTGATGTCAAATTATTAAGACATCTACAAGGATGTATCTGGATGGTCCTGACCAGGCTTTCATGTTTGTCGTCCAGCTTCTCCCGAATAAACGCATGCATGTATATGGGGAGACTCAGGCACTCGGCCCACAGTTGGAGCAGGGACTCATAGGAACCCTGGACATCCCAAGACCACCCAGCCCTGTAGACACAGACCAGGACCTGCCGTCTCAGAGAACATGAGGCGGTGCTTATCGAACACTTCAGGAGGCGCCAGGCTGCCTGAAAAACGGTTACTGAGAATAACACTCCTGCAGGTTCCGAGAGAAGCCAGCGCTGAATCTCCAGTCCCAGGACGATACCCTCATCTTCCCAACTCAGACACGACACGTGTGACCACAGGGCCTTACCTACAACGTCCAGCCTCTGCGTGTGAACGAGCCCGAGGACCTGCACCTCACCAGAGGCGCTCTTTTTGCACACGCTGGCTCTCTCCGAGCACTCCTGGGGTCCCTTGTATATTTTCTGACACAGGTTGATGTAGTACCTGCAGAACGACACGCGGGAGGCAAGCAAGGTCAGCGTCTGTCCCGAGACGCTTGGGGGCAGCTCTTCCCACCCTTTCAGAAGAGGCTACCGTCTGAGCGTCTCCCAGCACCTCTGGACACAGCCCTGACTCGGGTCTCTGGGTAAACAAAGGCCAGAGAGTGGGTGGACGCTGAAAACGTGCGTGGGACACACAGGGTGAGTCCCGAGACTCAGGCGGCTGAGAGTCAGGACAGGCAACGGCTGAAAGCCTGGCGAGGCGTCCCCCGTCTTCAGGTTCCCGAGGCTTCCGGGTCCACTCTCCTCACTGCTCTAGGCTTGGGGTGGTCGGGCCCGCAGGGCCGAGGTACTCGGGGCAGGAAAGCGGGGCAAGTTAACACTTCCATCAACTCAACACGGATGGGTGGTTTAGTCAAAGTCATGTCCAACTATTGCGACCCCATGGACTGTAGCCCGCCAGGCTCCTCTGTCCATAGGATTCTCCAGGCAAGGATACTGGAGTGGGTTGCCATCTCCTTCTCCAGGGGATCTTCCTGACCCAGGGATGGAGCCTGGGTCACCCGCACTGCAGGCAGATTCTTTACCAACTGAGCCACAAGGGAAGCCCAACACGGACAGCGTCCCAGACAAGAAGCAAACCGCGCCTGATCCCATCAGGCCCGCGGCTGCCCACCAGCTGCTGTGGGGTCTCAAGGCTGGCTTTAGCTGCCTGTGCTTCCAAACCCCCCAGAATGCACCAGGCCTGCCCAAGCAGAGGCCCAAGCCCATCCTGCCTTCAGAAGTGGAGCTTGAAGCGCTGCGCACTCGCCCCATCGGGACGCCGCACCTACGACGGACGTGGCCGGCAGGCTGGTTGGGGGAGGTACTCACGAGGCTCCGTCGTGAACAAAGGACCAGGAGCCGGTGAGGGATGAGAGCAGCCGCAGGTCGTAGGTCCGGTGCTTCTGGACGAACTTGCACTCCATCTTCTTTGGGGGGCAGACCACCTTCGTCTTCCATTCGAAGGTCACCTCGCACCCGCGCACCTCGCTGAAGACCTGGGGCCGCCCCGTGTCGGCGTCCTCGTCGCACTTGAAGATGATGGAGGACGTCCGGTGGCTGGTGGCTGGGGTGGAACGCGAGACGAGTGTCAGGCCCCCGCCCGGCCAGGGTGCCCGCCTCCGCGACGCTGGCACTGAGGGGTGCTGTCTGTCCCCGGCCGCTCCCCACTTCCTGCTATGTTTCATTCCCATTTTCACCCTAAAATTAGGACCAAGTTCCCCTGCTGCACTCAGCCACCCCACAGCAACAGTACAAGTCCTCGCGAGCAGGTATTACTTAAGTACGAATGAGAACAATAACGCTAAGAATCCTGTGATAAGCTAAAAATACGTCATCTGACCTACCAGGAGAGAGATCCTGTCGTAATAAGCCTCCAAAGAATGCTACAGTAGTCCCTTGTAGACGTGATGTTTCTAATTCCTTGTGTGTGTGTGTGTGTGTGTGTGTGTGAGTCGCTAGTTNCTGCCTGTGCTTCCAAACCCCCCAGAATGCACCAGACCTGCCCAAGCAGAGGCCCAAGCCCATCCTGCCTTCAGAAGTGGAGCTTGAAGCGCTGCGCACTCGCCCCATCGGGACGCCGCACCTACGACGGACGTGGCCGGCAGGCTGGTTGGGGGAGGTACTCACGAGGCTCCGTCGTGAACAAAGGACCAGGAGCCGGTGAGGGATGAGAGCAGCCGCAGGTCGTAGGTCCGGTGCTTCTGGACGAACTTGCACTCCATCTTCTTTGGGGGGCAGACCACCTTCGTCTTCCATTCGAAGGTCACCTCGCACCCGCGCACCTCGCTGAAGACCTGGGGCCGCCCCGTGTCGGCGTCCTCGTCGCACTTGAAGATGATGGAGGACGTCCGGTGGCTGGTGGCTGGGGTGGAACGCGAGACGAGTGTCAGGCCCCCGCCCGGCCAGGGTGCCCGCCTCCGCGACGCTGGCACTGAGGGGTGCTGTCTGTCCCCGGCCGCTCCCCACTTCCTGCTATGTTTCATTCCCATTTTCACCCTAAAATTAGGACCAAGTTCCCCTGCTGCACTCAGCCACCCCACAGCAACAGTACAAGTCCTCGCGAGCAGGTATTACTTAAGTACGAATGAGAACAATAACGCTAAGAATCCTGTGATAAGCTAAAAATACGTCATCTGACCTACCAGGAGAGAGATCCTGTCGTAATAAGCCTCCAAAGAATGCTACAGTAGTCCCTTGTAGACGTGATGTTTCTAATTCCTTGTGTGTGTGTGTGTGTGTGTGTGTGTGAGTCGCTAGTTGTGTCCAACTCTTTGTGACCCTATGGACTGTAGCCCACCAGGCTCCTCTGTCCATGGGATTCTCCAGGCAAGAATACTGGAGTGGGCTGCTGCTCCCTTCTCCAGAGGCTCTTTCCGAGCCAGGGACTGAACCCAGGTCTCCTGCACCGCAGGCAGCTTCTTTCCTGTGTGAGCCAACAGGGAAGCCCTAATTCCTCAACATGCATCATTTCGCTCCACGGCTACTGACAAGAACTAAACAACTTGTCCTGCTCTCATCCCGTCACTTTCCTTGAGATCTCACATCTGTCTGTGCCCCGTGTGTTACTAAGACTCTCGTGGGTCCATTCTCTCCACGGCAGCAAGGGCACTGACAGCACCCCCCCAACCCCTGCCCAGCAGAGCCGATGGTCAGCCGACGAGGCCCTGCAGACCTGATGGCCCCTCACCACCCTGCAGGGCTGGGACAGCAACAATTCTAATAAGCGTGGACGTGAGCCACTGGTGCTGAAAAAGCTGGCATGCGGACATGAGCCCCTGGAGCTGGGGAGGGGGAGAGCTGACCGCCCCATGCCTACCTGTCACCTGGCCCCCCAGAGCAGTTAAGGATGACTTTTCTTTATGGAAAATAGCCCTGGCGAGAAAACACCGTATGCAACAGCAGTGCTGCCATTGATGCGGACAGTCCAGGAAGCCCTGAGCATGAAGCCAGGCCTCCAGCGGGTGCAGGGCTGCCGCGCCGGCCAGCGGGGCCCCGGCGCGTCCACTCACAGTGCTTGCAGAAGCCCCACTCGTGGTCTCTGTCGTAGTTGGCGGTGGTTGCACACCAGAGCCTGGCCCTGCTCTCCACGACACACTCCTCGTAGCTCTTCCCATTGAACACAAAGGGGAACACGCATGGCTCGCCGTCCTCAGTTTCTGGGAAGGGGAAATCGGAGTGACCCTGATTATCCACACCAAGTCAGCTGCACCTGGCAGGGGCAGTCACCTTGAACAGCAATTCCCCAAGGGAAGCCCCCCTAAACTGACTTAACGGTTTGTGGGCCCGAGCGCTCACACTCAGGGCTGGTAGGATGGGCCGCTCCATGAGCTGGGGCTCACGGCATCTGGAGTGTCATTCCTGAGTTCCCTCCTGCTGCTGTGTCTAATTCCATGTCTACTGGGAACAGACACTCCGCCCGCCTGCAAAGACTTACCCGGAGGGCAAGTGTCTCCATTGGCATAACTCAGAATGACAGCTTCGTCCTGATGCCTGTAGTCCAGCTTCATGGACGCCAGCCGCCCAAAAGATGCCCCCTTGCTCCGGGACAGTAGGCAGACAGCGCCGTTCTTGCAGCCTCCTTCGTCCAGGCCTGCGGCCTCAGTGCACACCCCCACGCTATAGGTATGTGGGCCTCGGGTCACCTGCAGAGACCCCCCCCGTGCTGTGACTGGGTCTCCAGGGGGGCAAGGCCAACGCTGGGGTGGGGGCAGGGGGGGTGCCACAAGCAGGAAGGCGGAGCTCTGTCCACAGGCCGTGCACCTGCCTGAGAGCTCACCTTCCTTGATGCCCCTGCAGAGCGTGATGCCCTGGCCACTCCCGGGTACGTCCTGCCGCACCAAGGCCGTGCCTCCTGGTGCAACACTGCAGACCACGGTCCCACAGGCCTCCAGCTGCCCGCCCCCTACCCTAAGCCACATCTCCTGCCAGGAACCCCAGAGTGCTGAGGACTCGGGGCTGAGCCCAGAGCAGTGACGACCTCACTGAACACGGTTCTCCCCGGCTGCCCCACCTCTCCAGGCTCTAAGCTGCCGCACACCTGCCCTGGGGGCCTGCGCCCAGGCAAGGTCTCTTGTTCTGGGAGCCAGACGGCTGGCACCTGAGCGTACGACTCAGAGCTCACTGCTCCCCGGCTGTCACACGCCAGGAGGCGCCGGCATCTTGCGGGTTTGGCCCAGAGCCGTGTGACTCAGTGACACCTACATCGCAGGGACAGCTTGGTCCACAGCCGCATGACTCCGCAACGTCTATGCAACAGGAATGTGGGCCCCAGCCCCTCACACAGCCCCCCAACATTCAGGCTGGGGCGGGACCAGCCCGACACCCAAATGTGTCTCAGGTTGGGGCTGGGGGGTGGCCTCTGGGCGGCAAGCACAGGCGGAGCCCCCTCGGGCACGTGGTCACTCACACGACCCTGAGTGGCCTCGGCTCTCCGCTCTCCGTCTCCAACCCGGAAGGCCCCGTGACCCTCCTCACTGAACGACTGAATCCTCGCCAAGCCCATGAGAAAGACTCACTCTGAACTGTGGGGCACAGCTAGGGTACAAGCCGTGATTGGTTGGCACACCGTCCAGCCCTGGTGGCAGGCTGAGCCCGCCCCGGGGACAGAGTGAGGACCACCTGTGTCCGTCCCCCAGGCCCCTAAAGTGTCTGAGGGACCGCAGGTTCTCCAGCGCTCATGGAGGCCGCATTATAACACACAGAGGAGACTGAGAGCGACGCCAGGCAACAGGGGCCCGAGGTCACAGGCTCCCGGGCACAGCCTTACCTTGAAGGTGTTCTTAGAGAGGCTGGACAGGTTGAAGCTGTAGTACAGCTGCTCGTCCGTGAGGGAGCAGCCCTCCGTCTTCACTTCGTCGGGACAGACCAGCGGGGTCTCCCACTCAAACACGAAGTCACAGACACTGGTCCTCAGCAGTTTTGGCGTCCCCTGTTTTTGGGGGGTGGGCAGGTGTGAAATCCACCTTGTAGATTAACAAGCACAGTAACCTCCCCGCTCCCCCCGCAGGGCCAGGGACCCCTGCTCCAGGGGCTGTGAGTTCAGAGATGCTCCCAGACCAGCAGGGGTCCCGGGTGACCCACGGTGGGCTCTCTCCAAGAGCAGGGAGCCACCATCCTCACTAGGGGTGAGCAAGCAGCAGCCCCTCCAGGCAGGCCTGCCTGCACCCAACTCCCCTCCGCCCCCCAGNAAACGTATGCATGTATATGGGGAGACTCAGGCACTCGGCCCACAGTTGGAGCAGGGACTCATAGGAACCCTGGACATCCCAAGACCACCCAGCCCTGTAGACACAGACCAGGACCTGCCGTCTCAGAGAACATGAGGCGGTGCTTATCGAACACTTCAGGAGGCGCCAGGCTGCCTGAAAAACGGTTACTGAGAATAACACTCCTGCAGGTTCCAATGGAAGCCAGCGCTGAATCTCCAGTCCCAGGACGATACCCTCATCTTCCCAACTCAGACACGACACGTGTGACCACAGGGCCTTACCTACAACGTCCAGCCTCTGCGTGTGAACGAGCCCGAGGACCTGCACCTCACCAGAGGCGCTCTTTTTGCACACGCTGGCTCTCTCCGAGCACTCCTGGGGTCCCTTGTATATTTTCTGACACAGGTTGATGTAGTACCTGCAGAACGACACGCGGGAGGCAAGCAAGGTCGGCGTCTGTCCCGAGACGCTTGGGGGCAGCTCTTCCCACCCTTTCAGAAGAGGCTACCGTCTGAGCGTCTCCCAGCACCTCTGGACACAGCCCTGACTCGGGTCTCTGGGTAAACAAAGGCCAGAGAGTGGGTGGACGCTGAAAACGTGCGTGGGACACACAGGGTGAGTCCCGAGACTCAGGCGGCTGAGAGTCAGGACAGGCAACGGCTGAAACCCTGGCGAGGCGTCCCCCGTCTTCAGGTTCCTGAGGCTTCCGGGTCCACTCTCCTCACTGCTCTAGGCTTGGGGTGGTCGGGCCCGCAGGGCCGAGGTACTTGGGGCAGCAAAGCGGGGCAAGTTAACACCTCCATCAACTCAACACGGATGGGTGGTTTAGTCAAAGTCATGTCCAACTATTGCAACCCCATGGACTGTAGCCCGCCAGGCTCCTCTGTCCATAGGATTCTCCAGGCAAGGATACTGGAGTGGGTTGCCATCTCCTTCTCCAGGGGATCTTCCTGACCCAGGGATGGAGCCTGGGTCACCCGCACTGCAGGCAGATTCTTTACCAACTGAGCCACAAGGGAAGCCCAACACGGACAGCGTCCCAGACAAGAAGCAAACCGCGCCTGATCCCATCAGGCCCGCGGCTGCCCACCAGCTGCTGTGGGGTCTCAAGGCTGGCTTTAGCTGCCTGTGCTTCCAAACCCCCCAGAATGCACCAGACCTGCCCAAGCAGAGGCCCAAGCCCATCCTGCCTTCAGAAGTGGAGCTTGAAGCGCTGCGCACTCGCCCCATCGGGACGCCGCACCTACGACGGACGTGGCCGGCAGGCTGGTTGGGGGAGGTACTCACGAGGCTCCGTCGTGAACAAAGGACCAGGAGCCGGTGAGGGATGAGAGCAGCCGCAGGTCGTAGGTCCGGTGCTTCTGGACGAACTTGCACTCCATCTTCTTTGGGGGGCAGACCACCTTCGTCTTCCATTCGAAGGTCACCTCGCACCCGCGCACCTCGCTGAAGACCTGGGGCCGCCCCGTGTCGGCGTCCTCGTCGCACTTGAAGATGATGGAGGACGTCCGGTGGCTGGTGGCTGGGGTGGAACGCGAGACGAGTGTCAGGCCCCCGCCCGGCCAGGGTGCCCGCCTCCGCGACGCTGGCACTGAGGGGTGCTGTCTGTCCCCGGCCGCTCCCCACTTCCTGCTATGTTTCATTCCCATTTTCACCCTAAAATTAGGACCAAGTTCCCCTGCTGCACTCAGCCACCCCACAGCAACAGTACAAGTCCTCGCGAGCAGGTATTACTTAAGTACGAATGAGAACAATAACGCTAAGAATCCTGTGATAAGCTAAAAATACGTCATCTGACCTACCAGGAGAGAGATCCTGTCGTAATAAGCCTCCAAAGAATGCTACAGTAGTCCCTTGTAGACGTGATGTTTCTAATTCCTTGTGTGTGTGTGTGTGTGTGTGTGTGTGAGTCGCTAGTTGTGTCCAACTCTTTGTGACCCTATGGACTGTAGCCCACCAGGCTCCTCTGTCCATGGGATTCTCCAGGCAAGAATACTGGAGTGGGCTGCTGCTCCCTTCTCCAGAGGCTCTTTCCGAGCCAGGGACTGAACCCAGGTCTCCTGCACCGCAGGCAGCTTCTTTCCTGTGTGAGCCAACAGGGAAGCCCTAATTCCTCAACATGCATCATTTCGCTCCACGGCTACTGACAAGAACTAAACAACTTGTCCTGCTCTCATCCCGTCACTTTCCTTGAGATCTCACATCTGTCTGTGCCCCGTGTGTTACTAAGACTCTCGTGGGTCCATTCTCTCCACGGCAGCAAGGGCACTGACAGCACCCCCCCAACCCCTGCCCAGCAGAGCCGACAGTCAGCCGACGAGGCCCTGCAGACCTGATGGCCCCTCACCACCCTGCAGGGCTGGGACAGCAACAATTCTAATGAGCGTGGACGTGAGCCACTGGTGCTGAAAAAGCTGGCATGCGGACACGAGCCCCTGGAGCTGGGGAGGGGGAGAGCTGACCACCCCATGCCTACCTGTCACCTGGCCCCCCAGAGCAGTTAAGGATGACTTTTCTTTATGGAAAATAGCCCTGGCGAGAAAACACCGTATGCAACAGCAGTGCTGCCATTGATGCGGACAGTCCAGGAAGCCCTGAGCATGAAGCCAGGCCTCCAGCGGGTGCAGGGCTGCCGCGCCGGCCAGCGGGGCCCCGGCGCGTCCACTCACAGTGCTTGCAGAAGCCCCACTCGTGGTCTCTGTCGTAGTTGGCAGTGGTTGCACACCAGAGCCTGGCCCTGCTCTCCACGACACACTCCTCGTAGCTCTTCCCATTGAACACGAAGGGGAACACGCATGGCTCGCCGTCCTCAGTTTCTGGGAAGGGGAAATCGGAGTGACCCTGATTATCCACACCAAGTCAGCTGCACCTGGCAGGGGCAGTCACCTTGAACAGCAATTCCCCAAGGGAAGCCCCCCTAAACTGACTTAACGGTTTGTGGGCCCGAGCGCTCACACTCAGGGCTGGTAGGATGGGCCGCTCCATGAGCTGGGGCTCACGGCATCTGGAGTGTCATTCCTGAGTTCCCTCCTGCTGCTGTGTCTAATTCCATGTCTACTGGGAACAGACACTCCGCCCGCCTGCAAAGACTTACCCGGAGGGCAAGTGTCTCCATTGGCATAACTCAGAATGACAGCTTCGTCCTGATGCCTGTAGTCCAGCTTCATGGACGCCAGCCGCCCAAAAGATGCCCCCTTGCTCCGGGACAGTAGGCAGACAGCGCCGTTCTTGCAGCCTCCTTCGTCCAGGCCTGCGGCCTCAGTGCACACCCCCACGCTATAGGTATGTGGGCCTCGGGTCACCTGCAGAGACCCCCCCCGTGCTGTGACTGGGTCTCCAGGGGGGCAAGGCCAACGCTGGGGTGGGGGCAGGGGGGGTGCCACAAGCAGGAAGGCGGAGCTCTGTCCACAGGCCGTGCACCTGCCTGAGAGCTCACCTTCCTTAATGCCCCTGCAGAGCGTGATGCCCTGGCCACTCCCGGGTACGTCCTGCCGCACCAAGGCCGTGCCTCCTGGTGCAACACTGCAGACCACGGTCCCACAGGCCTCCAGCTGCCCGCCCCCTACCCTAAGCCACATCTCCTGCCAGGAACCCCAGAGTGCTGAGGACTCGGGGCTGAGCCCAGAGCAGTGACGACCTCACTGAACACGGTTCTCCCCGGCTGCCCCACCTCTCCAGGCTCTAAGCTGCCGCACACCTGCCCTGGGGGCCTGCGCCCAGGCAAGGTCTCTTGTTCTGGGAGCCAGACGGCTGGCACCTGAGCGTACGACTCAGAGCTCACTGCTCCCCGGCTGTCACACGCCAGGAGGCGCCGGCATCTTGCGGGTTTGGCCCAGAGCCGTGTGACTCAGTGACACCTACATCGCAGGGACAGCTTGGTCCACAGCCGCATGACTCCGCAACGTCTATGCAACAGGAATGTGGGCCCCAGCCCCTCACACAGCCCCCCAACATTCAGGCTGGGGCGGGACCAGCCCGACACCCAAATGTGTCTCAGGTTGGGGCTGGGGGGTGGCCTCTGGGCGGCAAGCACAGGCGGAGCCCCCTCGGGCACGTGGTCACTCACACGACCCTGAGTGGCCTCGGCTCTCCGCTCTCCGTCTCCAACCCGGAAGGCCCCGTGACCCTCCTCACTGAACGACTGAATCCTCGCCAAGCCCATGAGAAAGACTCACTCTGAACTGTGGGGCACAGCTAGGGTACAAGCCGTGATTGGTTGGCACACCGTCCAGCCCTGGTGGCAGGCTGAGCCCGCCCCGGGGACAGAGTGAGGACCACCTGTGTCCGTCCCCCAGGCCCCCAAAGTGTCTGAGGGACCGCAGGTTCTCCAGCGCTCATGGAGGCCGCATTATAACACACAGAGGAGACTGAGAGCGACGCCAGGCAACAGGGGCCCGAGGTCACAGGCTCCCGGGCACAGCCTTACCTTGAAGGTGTTCTTAGAGAGGCTGGACAGGTTGAAGCTGTAGTACAGCTGCTCGTCCGTGAGGGAGCAGCCCTCCGTCTTCACTTCGTCGGGACAGACCAGCGGGGTCTCCCACTCAAACACGAAGTCACAGACACTGGTCCTCAGCAGTTTTGGCGTCCCCTGTTTTTGGGGGGTGGGCAGGTGTGAAATCCACCTTGTAGATTAACAAGCACAGTAACCTCCCCGCTCCCCCTGCAGGGCCAGGGACCCCTGCTCCAGGGGCTGTGGGTTCAGAGATGCTCCCAGACCAGCAGGGGTCCCGGGTGACCCACGGTGGGCTCTCTCCAAGAGCAGGGAGCCACCATCCTCACTAGGGGTGAGCAAGCAGCAGCCCCTCCAGGCAGGCCTGCCTGCACCCAACTCCCCTCCGCCCCCCAGGCCCCTGTGTCCCTGCACGTAGCATGCCAGCACTCCAGACCACCAGCTCAGAGAAAAGGGGGGGGTCTTTAAACTCTGAGACAGGGAAGCCTGAGACACTGAAGAGTCTCCGGCGGCAGAGGAGGGAGCAAGCATTTCCTGTACATCCGAGGGGCTGTCCCCACCCACGTCTCTGGAGACTGAGGGGATGTTTGTACTGAGGGTGAGACATGATCCAGCCGGACATTCCACAGGCCAAGTATCTAAATAAATATCCATCAACGTCCTTACTGCCTCCCTTCCCTCGTTCCGCGGCAGCCGTAAAAATAGATGAGGAATTTCATTAATTGTTGCTGAGAATGTGTTTCTCTATTAATGTACATGGAGGAAGTATTTCCACTGATGATAAAATAATGTGGGGGAAGGAGAGTTCATTAAACGTCTCTCTGAATGGGACCGCACATGCAGCATGAGATGCCCTGCTTCTGAGCCCCGCCACTCATTGCTCTCAGCACTCCACCGCTCTGAGACCCAGCGCGAGTCCCCCCCGCCGCTCCCAGACACGCAGATGCACGTGCAGAGACAAGAGAGGCTAGCGGACCATGGCTGCCCGCACCTCGGTCATTCGGGACGCCCCTCCCACCCGGCAACATGTAAACGGGGGTGACATGTCGGTCCAGGAGCTGTGAGGTTTCCATGCAGACACCCAGAATGGCAGCCTGTCCTGGGAAGGCGGCCGCGGGCCACTTCCTGCCACCGTCCACTCACCCACATCGCCCATTCCTGTCAGAGGACTTGTAAGCTTTCCAGAGTTTAGGAATTTCAGAAGCACAAGTATGGCGGACGGAGAAGGCGATGGCACCCCACTCCAGTACTCTTGCCTGGAAAATCCCATGGACTGAGGAACCTGGTGGGCTGCAGTCCATGGGGTCGCTAAGTGTTGGACACGACTGAGCGACTTCACTTCACTTTTCACTCTCATGCACTGGAGAAGGAAATGGCAACCTACTCCAGTGTTCTTGCCTGGAGAATCCCAGGGACGGGGGAGCCTGGTGGGCTGCCGTCTATGGGGTTGCACAGAGTCGGACACGACTGAAGTGACTTAGCAAGTATGGTGGAAGAGAGCGTTCAGGGAGTTTCCAAGGGACATGTATGCAATGCTATATTTAAAATGGATAACCAAAAAAGACCTGCTCTAGAGCACAGAGAACTCTGCTCAATGTTAAGTGGCAGTCTGGACGGGAGGGGAGTTTGGTGGGAGAAGGGACGCACGCATGTGTCTGGCTGAGTCCCTTTGCTGTTCACCCAAAACTATCACAGCACTGCTAGTGGCTGCGCCACTGTGCTGTGCGGTCACTAAGTCGTGGCCGACTCTTTATGACTCGATGGGTCGCAGCACGTCAGCCCTCCCTGTCTCTCACTGTCTCCCGGAGATGGCCCAAATTCATGCCCATTGAGTCAGTGATGCCACCCGACCGTCTCCTCCTCTTTCCTTAAACAACTCTAATACAACATAAGCAGGCGGCGCAGGGAGCTGAGACCCAGGCAGCCAGCACAGAGCTCTCGGTGGAGCAGCGGCGGGGACCCCTGCCCCTGCAGGGCCACGTGACGTCAGGCAGCCCTCCCAGGTGGTCACAAAATGGGAGCCGAAAACCACTGGTTTGTCTCCTGTTCCCAGACAGACGGCAAGAGAAAACTTACACAAAACTCCTTACAACAAAACAGCGCTCTAGAATTCTAAAGGAAGCTGTTTTTAAACTGTACATAAAAGAAAAATCAATAGCCTCCTTAAAAGGAGACGGTACACTATCTTAGCTACTGATACTTTTATCCCAAAGGTCTTCTTTCATTTGCTAATTTGCGAAATATGAATTACATCTTGAACAATTACAGCTGCCAAAATGTCTGACTTCCCAACAAGAATAAAATCAGTAATGTTAAAATTTAAAAAAAGAAAACCACAGTTGACATTTTAGTATGATGGTAGGCAGGTAGCTCAGACAGTAAAGAATCTGCCTGCAATGCAGGAAACTTGGGTTCAACCCCTGCGTCAAGAAGATCCCCTGGAGAAGAGAACGGCAATCCAATCCAGTATTCTTGTCTGGAGAATCCCACAGACGGAGGAGCCTGGCAGGCTACAGTCCATGGGGTCGCACAGAGTCAGACATGACTGAGTGACTAACGCTTTCTTTCACTTCCAGGCAAAGGTGAAGGCTACTTCTTTGCTTGAGCATTTATTACAACAAGCCTCCTTGTGCAAAATCTGCCCTGGTAACTCAGGGAGGGCCTACTTATTGCTAAACTTAGGACCTGAAATGGTTCCACACACCACTGATACAGCACCCGGTACGCGGCAGGCGCTGTGAACATGGGCAGCCCTCGTCCAAAACAGGCTTCGTGGGCCTCCGGCTCTGGCTGGCTGACCCACACACCAGCTCCTACCTCGTACGCCGGTGCTCACTTACCATGCTCACGCCCCGCTTACAGTGAAACGTGATCAGTGAGGTGTAGTTGAAATGCCGGTCTGCCAAGCAAGGGGTGCTGCTTTCAAAGTTCAAGTAAACTTCGTTGGCTATGGGGTTGAGGATTGGAGGTCCTGCCACTCGGCCAATATCCTGAGCAAAGAGAAAGCAGACGACGTTGCAGGAAGGTAGTCGTTCCCCAGGTTAGAAGAGTAAGGGCTGACGGAGAAGTTATAAAAGCTGCACGTCCTCAGTTTTGAGGACAAGTAGCACCTAAAGAAACCCTGTTACCAGCGGCTCACCTGAGAAGTCCTGACAGTGAGGCACAAAAAAAGAACCTCACTTTGCCAGTGGGCATCGGCTACCCGGGCAGCAGCGGCTGTGCTTCTGCTCAGGGCAGGGCTTCCCTGGGGCTCAGATGGTCAAGAACCTGCCTGCCATGCAGGAGACCCGGGTTCAACCCCTGGGTGGGGAAGACCCCCTGGAGGAGGGCATGGCAACTCACATCTAGTATCCTCGCCTGGAGAATCCCATGGACAGTGGAGCCTGGAGGCTACAGTCCATGGGGTTGCAGAGTCTGACACCACTGAGTGACCAATGCTTGACTAAGGGACAAATTTACCACCAAGGCATCTACTCAGGGTCCACTTTCAAAGATTCTAGGCAACAGGAGTCAGGTCACAGTGGGGAAGCTGCTTAGCCCCTTCACCTGCCGGCTGGAGGCAGGAACCCACACGCTGCCCCGTCTCCTTAGCAGCGCTGAGGCGTGTCCTCGGGGGGGCACAGAGCACACACTCACACCCCCACCACCTTCTGCAGCTTCGCTCAGCCCCTAGCACACACCAGCTGCTCAGCCAGTGTTTTTGAGCAAATAGACACACAAATTAAAGAAATGTGATTGGCCAAGAATGGTGTGTATGTGTGTGTGTGTGTGTGTGTGTGTGTGTGTGTGTGTGTGTGTGAGAGATGAGTGTGCGTGTGAGATAAGTGCATATGTGAGACGAGTGTGTTTGTGTGGGTGTGTGAGATGAGTACAATGTGTGTGTGAGATGAGTGTGTGTGTGATGAGTGTATGTGAGATGAGTACAGTGTGTGTGAGAGA
>SJYW01025622.1:335658-351485 GCA_006410735.1 Raphicerus campestris | reverse complement strand
TGTGTGTGAGATGAGTGTGTGTGGTGTGTGAGAGATGAGTGTGAGGTGTGTGTGAGATGTGTGTGGTGTGTGAGAGATGTGTGAGATGAGATGAGTGTGTATGTGTGGTGTGAGATGAGTGTGTGTGTGTGGTGTGTGTGAGATGTGTGTGGTGAGAGATGAGTGTGTGTGGTGTGTGAGGAGTGTGAGATGAGTGTGTGATGTGTGAGATGAGTGTGAGGTATGAGATGAGTGTGTGTGTGGTGTGTGTGAGGTGTGTGTGAGATGAGTGTGTGTGGTGTGTGAGAGATGAGTGTGAGGTGTGTGTGAGATGAGTGTGTGTGGTGTGTGTGAGATGAGTGTGTGGTGTGTGAGAGATGAGTGTGTGTGGTGTGTGAGAGATGAGTGTGTGAGTGAGTGAATGAAGCCACATAATGTGCTCTGTTCACCACACTGGGGGCACGATGACACACCACCCTCTCTGGTTAGAAAACTTTCTCTATTATTTTTAAACCTGGAAGAAGGTAGCCACACAGGAGCAGACGGCTCCCCAGCTACCGCCGGGAAGGCTGACCGCAAGCACTTCCTGCCAACACCAATCATTCAGGCCCCGCGCTTGTCATACAGCCACGCTCTGGTCAAGCCCACATCACTGCCAACGTCCCCAAGCACTGCCCATGTCTCTCCTCACCCGCACCACCGGTAACGTCCATCCATTTCAAGGACATCTAGGTCCCTCGGGACTGGACTCACAGTTAAAAGAAGCGAGAAACAGACCACTCCTGGGGTGCATCTCATTTCAAATAACACATGCTGAGAACTGGACAAAATGTGAACGTAACTCATGAAGGCAGTGTTTGCAGAGACCCAGACCTATGCTGGGAAATGTTGGTGTACACTGACGCTTTCCAGGCAGAATGCTTAGTTATTAGCCTTAACTATAAACTCATTTACCAAAGAACATGCTGGTATTTCCCAAGCTTTTAATGACCCAAGACCTGCACTCAAGCAGACACCGAGCTCCGTCAACATCCTTAGGGACTTGTGACCTGATACAAAAATGCTGTAGCTCCGCACACGTGTTCACGTTTTCTTCCGCAACTTCTATCACAGTGAGTGACAGCTCAATGCACAAACCCTCACATTCCTCTTCCCCTGGCGGACCCAGAATCACAAAGTCCCAGCTCACTTCCCCGTTCGTTCTGCCTGAAGACTCTCCACCAACAGCAAGACACACGACACCTTGGGGGGGCTGCTGAAACACCCTGTGGGACGGCCTCTGCCCTCGGGCCCCATACTCACTATCGGGGGGCCGTCCACGGGAACCTTGCACACGGCGGTGCCAGCG
This sequence comes from Raphicerus campestris, assembly GCA_006410735.1. Lineage (NCBI taxonomy): Eukaryota > Metazoa > Chordata > Mammalia > Artiodactyla > Bovidae > Raphicerus > Raphicerus campestris. The sequence continues at coordinate 350,158 of SJYW01025622.1, read as the reverse complement.
GGGCAGGGCAACCCATGCATGGGGTTGAGCGGCTGGCAGATGTTGATGTAGAAGTCGGGGCTGGTGTCGGAGCGGTCGTCCTCACTCTCGTCGTACGCTTCGTAACCTCCAGTGCGGTGGATGAGTGGGGACAGGTCGATGAGGGAGCTGCCGTTCCTCACGGAGCACTCGGTCTATCAGACAGGAAACACGCCCCTACGTTGGCATCTATGACAACTGAGCTCCTGACCACTGACCAGTGGTCACTGCGAGGATTTAGGCTGAACGGGAAACGCGCTAAAGAAGGATCAACCCCAACCCCACCCCCGCCATGTGCTTTGCTTGGTTTAGCGTCGGGCACTCTGAACCCAGCATTACTGGGGCCACGGGAGTGGATGAGAAGCAGGTGGGGGTGCCCTGGGACCTGTGGGAGAAGCGGAGGGGCCCTGGGCTGGGCAGGTTGGGCCGGCCCGGACTTACCGTCTGCTCGCAGGCCAGGGGCGTGTGCCAGGAGAAGAAAAGTGTGCACGTGCGCTTGTCCAGGGAGATCAGCATGGGCCTGTTGGTGGGCCCGACCTCGGGCCTGCACACGAAGCTGATGACGCTCTTGTAGGTCAGGCCGTTCTTGGAGGGGCAGGGGGAGCCGCCCTCGTACACCAGCTGCAGGACCTGGTCCACGTAGGTCAGCCTTGCGCTTGCCTTGCCCACGCTGATCCTGGTCTGCCCAAAGCAGGCCCCTGTGCCCAGCACAGAGCCGGTGGGAAGGACACAGTCAGGGACCCAAAGCACTTGCTTCGTAATAATGCACCTCCTGCAGACCCAGACGCTGCAAGCCACAGCTGGCACTCCTGGGGGGTGCCCCTCGATTTCCACAAACGCTACACGTCTAATACTTCACCCCACAGCTACAAATCACCCCCTCATGGCCCCCACCCCAACCCCAAGAGGGTTGCTGCTGATGAAGGCGTGTGATCTCTTCGCTGGAGAGGGGCGTGGAGGGCAGGTCGCACTCACCCACGCCAGAGGCGCAGTTCTCGTTTTCCTCGCACACACTGAGGTAGACTAGCCCCTTCTCGCTGTAGGCGGCGGTGAAGCCAGCCCGGCCACTCAGAGAGCTCAGGTCAAACAGGTGTCCTGCACGGGGTGGGCAGGGGGACACAGTGACCCCTCAACTACCTGCTCAGACACAGATCCCACGGGCCATCTGGCCCTGGACTCCTCGTGATCAATCTTCCCCCTTCACCGGCCTGGCTCTGAGAACCTTCCTGACCCGCTAGAGAGTATTAGCGGGGAGATGGGGCGTCCTCCTGGGGCTGGGCCTCAGCAGCCCCTGTGATTCGGGGTTGGGGGCATTGGGGAGGCCCCGACAGCACTTCCGGCTCCAGAGAAGCACCCTGCAGCCTCCCAGGTCCCCAGTGCTGAGACTCAGCAGTTTCCTGGGTGTCCCCCCGCCCCGCCCTGTGCCCAGATTAACCCTGAAAAGGAACAGGAGAGCGACTCCAGCTCCACAAGCCAAGAGCCAGGGACTGACAGCCCCAGAAACAGGGACAGTGGGAGCACAAGTCTCAGGGGGACAGGCTGTCTCCTCCACTGAAGGAGACTCCCCAGTCAACAGCAGCCCGCAGAGCTGGCACAAAAGGCCAACGTGCACCTCCAGACAGGACACTGCCTGCTTCTCAACCTCATCCGGGGCCTCTCGTCATGCTGGGGGCCGGAGAGGCCGGCGGGGTCCCTCACTGTGGGGGCGGGGTCGAGGAGGCCTGCAGGGTCCCTCACTGCAGGGGCAAGGCGGGGCGGGGGAGGCCGGTAGGGTCCCTCACTGCAGGGGTGGGGTCGAGGAGGTCGGCAGGGTCCCTCACTGCAGGGACAGGGCCGGGGAGGCCAGCAGGGTCCCTCACTGCAGGGGCAGGGTCAAGAAGGCTAGCGGGGTCCCTCACTGTGGGGACAGGGCCGGGGAGGCCGGCGGGGTCCCTCACTCACCCGGGGCGGGGGAGGCCAGCGGGGTCCCTCACTGCAGGGGTGGGGTCGAGGAGGCCGGCGGGGTCCCTCACTCACCTGTGGCGGGGTTGGTGACCTGGCAGTCGTCATGTACGTTGCTCTTCACCGGGCAGGCAGCGGCCGTGGGCCAGGAGAAGGTGTACTCGCAGTCCTCCACCGCGCTGATGAACATGGGCCTGGAGTTCTAAAAACGAGCAGAGACAAAGACGGCTGCCGACGGGCCGCAGGGGACAGCGCCGACCCCTGTCAACAGGAGCTCCCCTGCGCCGCCTGTGACTCGTCCGTCCCGGGGTCTTCGTGGGATAGAGGCAGGTTCAGAAAAGGCAAGGGGCCAGCGTCTGCTCCTGAGATGCCCCCGAGGGCCCTGACACGCCCCCGAGGGCCCTGACACACACAGGATGAGACGAGGCCTGAGATCCATGCGGGGGCCAGGGGCATGTCCCTGCAGCCAAGCGGTGAGATGAGGGGCGGGGGGCGGGGCGGGCGAAGGATGAGCAGAGGGCCACCGTGAGTCACGAATGAGGAAACCAGAGGTCATGTCCTAAAAACCGGAAGTGAAGTTTGTTACAGGGGACAAAAGGGGAAGTGCCGCCAGGACACCGCTCGGGCGAGGAGACTCTCTGCCTTTCGGACGCGCCTCATCCACATGGCTCAGGCCAGACTGGTGCAGCAGGACCCTTCTCCCCAGATAACCCAGACCCGGGCACCTACATGCAGAGCCCTCAGGGGCCCCTCAACTGTCCCACTCAGCCACGAGCCTCTCTGCTCAGTCACACAGGGAGTCTATGGGGGCCCAGGGTGTCTGCACCCCAGCAGCTTGGCGGTCCAGGCTCAGCCTCTGCACGGTCTCCCGAGGAGAACCTCAGCATCCACCCCGTCCAGGGGGGCAGGCCTCAGGCCCCCAGGCGCCGCTCCCTGGGGCTCCCTAACTACCAATGCTGGCCACACGCAGCTGGACAGTGACAGTGAGTGGGCTAGATCAGCCTGTCCTCATGGCCCGTAGCCACAACCCACATTCCCCACAAAAGCACCTTCATCTCCCAGATGGAGATGTCCCGATAGTAAAGAAACCAGTCCAGGAAGACAATTAATTCTGTGCCCACCTCCACACTGCACAGACCAACCTTCTGGGGAAGGGACTGCCCAGAGATAAGGCAAGACTCCGGCCCTCATGCACCAACCACAAGCCAGAAGCGGGGCCCGGAGCCTCAGGTCTCTCCTCTCTAACCTCGTGGGAGCTCATATTGGTAACGAGTGACCAGCTGAGAGGGATGAAGGGACTGGGGTGCACGGTCAGGAAACGCGAGAGCTGGCTTGGAACCTGGTCTGCCCAACCTGCCCTTTTTACCCCTAAGAATGAAGGGCAGGATGGCAGATGGCAGTTCTCTCTCCAGCCTCCAGGGGGCGGAGTCAGACCTTGACAATGATGAGTCACAGTCGTCTCGGACTCTTTTCAACCCCTCAGACTATAGCCCACCAGTCTTCTCTGTCCATGGGATTCTCCAGGCGAGAATACTGGAGTGGGCAGCCATTCCCTTCTCCAGGGGATCTTCCCAGTCCCAGGACTGAACCTGCAGCTCCCACACTGCAGGCAGATACTCGACCACTACGGCACCCGGGGAGCCCCTAATTCTGGAAGTTGAATGGCCAGGGTGGGTGCCTGGGACCACAGGCCCAAGGCCACACTGCCTGAGCCCCGTTAGGCTGGGTCACCCTGGGGGCTTCACCGCGAACCCGAAGAAGTGAGACGTCAGTCCTGCCGACTCAGGACCCGCGCAGGGGTGGACACAGCTGGGTCACTCACCACGTGGCTCTCGCTGCACGTGAAGCGGATGGTGGTTGACTTCTTCCGAATCTGGTCTGGACACAAGTCGCCGTCGACGTACTTCAGGAGAATTAAGCCCTGGCTCCACTGAGGACTGTCCTGCACCCTGCCCAGGTTCACAGGCTTGGGGCCGCCCAGCAGACACGCGGCCGCCTCCGGAGGGCACAGATCTGCAGCACAAGCAGAGATGGTTAAGGGCGACCACCGGCCGCTTTCCAGACTAGGACTCACAAGGCACCTAACGTCCAGCACGCGACACATCTAACAGTCTCTCCAAAATACCAGTGATTTCCATCATTTAAGTCAGATGCTGCTGACGCCACGAGCTCTCAGGCCATGAAACGTTATTTTACCGCAGATGGACTGTGGGGGAGGAGGGGTAGATGTGGAGAGTCAGGAGAACTCAAGACAGGACGGCCTCAATTTTTCTGACCCCTAAACAGGATGGAGCTGAGAATACCCAGAATGAGCCCATGGGACGTTGCAAATGACCTATGTTCACGTGCTATTTTTATTTCAGAAGTCACCAAGAACTCAGCCAAATTCCCAGTCTTGGAAATGTCCGCGTCACCTGCCCTGGGGAAAGAACGGGCAGGCCCCAAGAGTATGGGGTCACCAGGCTGGCCAGCACACAAAGCAAAGGGAAGTGGGCCGTGCCCACACAGCATGCAGCAGAGAAAAATCACTCAGGATGTGAGTAGGGCTGCATAGACCTGCCAGGGAGACAGAACAAGCTTTGTCTTCAGGATCCCAGCAGGCTGAGGGGGGCATCGGGGTCTCTCTGGGTTTCTGCTCCTAGTGCCCTGGGCCCAACCAGCTCTCATCTCATCACTGGCCCCAAGGGTCTGGGTGTGTGGTACCAGGACCCCACCCGCTTTACTGTCTGTAAACACAGAGGGTTGCGCCCACACCGCCATTCCCCGCCTTCCAATCTTCCGTCCTGGCCTCAGCCACCACCGTGATTAGCTCCCGCTACCTCTGTCTCTTGGCACTTCAAACAGGTCCTCGGTTTTTTCCCTACTCAGTTCCAGATGAGGGTCCCTTTCCCTGCTCGATCGGAAAAGGGTTGACAGCGNTCTCATCTCATCACTGGCCCCAAGGGTCTGGGTGTGTGGTACCAGGACCCCACCCGCTTTACTGTCTGTAAACACAGAGGGTTGTGCCCACACGGCCATTCCCCGCCTTCCAATCTTCCGTCCTGGCCTCAGCCACCACCGTGATTAGCTCCCGCTACCTCTGTCTCTCGGCACTTCAAACAGGTCCTCACGCTCCCAGCACGTCTTCAGCACTGACTTACCCTGGACCACACCAGGGCCTGGTCATCAAGACCCGCAAGACCTCCTTCCACTTCCAGGCTAATGTGACCCGACTCCCATGTCAGAGAGTGATGTGACTTTGAAGAATCCGTCCTGACTCCCTCTCTCCCCCCACAAACTCCCTACGAACCATGAGCCCCCGCGCCCCCCCACTCACCCGAGCCTGCCTGCGGGGACAGGGACTTGCACACATTGATGATATAGTGCTCGGTGGACCCCGTGCCCGTGACAGCCTCCCAGTTGTCGCTGTACCTCGACAGGGACGAGAGGTCATAGGTGTTCCCATCCTCGTTTCTGCAGGGAAAGAAAAAGCGCCACAGTGAGGTGCAGCCAGATTCCGACTCGGTCTTGAGCACCTCGGCTGGAAAGGCTCAGTGCACAGGAGGAGTGTAGTCCTGACACCCCAGGGCAACAGACCCTACCAGAAGCTGGACTTGACCCCTGGGGTCTCCCAGCTCCAGGCGGACTCAGCAACGACACAGCCTGAGCTCAGGAAATGCCAAGCCTTGGTGCAACGAAATTATGTACTCAACAACAACAGAGAAAAGCAAAGCATAAGTGTGCGCCCTGCTCAGGGCGGCGAGGAGACGGGTACACAGACTGCTGAGACACGCAGCACCCGGGGCATCCAGGCCAGGCCACCTGCTGTCCAGCCGGAGGCCCCCAGCAGGCCCCGAGTAAAGTGGGCTGGCACTGACCTCCTCGGGGGAAGGTTTACCTCCTGCACAAACCCCAGGCGGGGACAGGTACCAAGAGCCAGCCCTCTGCCAGGTGCAGAGTCAAGGCTGAGAAAGACGCACAGTCCGCTCACGGGCTCCAAGTCAGGTGGAGACACAGGACAGCTAGAGACACCACTTCACCCGAAGAGGCCACAGTCGGCCATTTGTTCACAAACTGCACGCCAAAGGGGGTGGTGCTCTGTCGATGGAAACGGATGAAAACTGCCCATCCTGTGAAGTCTGGAGAGGCCACGGGTAATTTTTTTTTTTAATGTACAGTATAACAGATGGTAATCAGAGTGCAGAGAAAAAATAAGGCAGGGAAGGGAATATGAAGTTTGGGAAGGGAAAGAGGAAGTGAAATTTTTAGACGGTGACCAGAGAAGGCCTTTCTGAGGAGGCCATCTCTGAATAAGCTGGGGATGATGCAGAAGAGCCCGCCCCACAGGGAACCAGGTGGAGGGAGCAGAGGGAACCAGGGGCCTGGGGCTCAGAACGCCAGGGTGTCCACAGGAAAACACGGGGCCCGTGTGGCCGGGGCAGAGCAGACAGCAGCCGTGGCACAGTGGGGGCTGAGGCTGGCAGCAGGGCGGGGGGTGTTCTAGCCCCCACCAGCCGACTTCAGCTGGTAGCTCCAAGCAACACGGGGGCTTCATTGCATCGCGCTGTCGCGACAAGACCAGCCTGGGCTGAGTTACAGTCTCCCAGGACCACTCTGGTCTACGGCCATACCACTCTGAACACACACCTGGTCTTGTCTAATACGACCTCTAACCCCTGTGCAGAGCCAGTCCACCGTGGCCAGGGGATCACTGAGGGACCACTGCACCCGTGCAGGGGGAGACGGGGACGGTCTAAACCAGGGTGGCGGGGGGCGGTGCTGCTTCTGGAAGACTGAACTCTAGGTACTTGGAAAGTTGAGGGACCATTACCAGGATGAGAGTAAAAGAATGGGGCTGGCATTAACATTGGCATCTGTGGGGGAGACAGACATTTGCAGAAGTTGATCCTCAAGAACTTCGTATAACGGATAGAGATTTACTGTAAACGGTTCAACACCTGAAAGAAGAAACTGCAACTGTAATAAAAGAAGAGGGGCGGAGTGGAGAGAAGAAATGATGAAATGGAGGAAGAAATGAGCAAGAGTACCAACCAGCACTCAACCATGAAAATTAAAAAGGCAACGAACAGGCAGAAGAGCAAATCGAGTCGGCTGATGAGAGAACCAGTTAATGGGAAATGGATCTAAAGAACCAGAATGCAGTACAGAAACAGAAGGAAAAAAACATCCAAAATATACAGTGCATACAACAGGCAAAGTTTAAGATATGATTAATAAAAGGCCCAGAACAAAAGGCACAGACTAGGCCAGAGGCAACCTTCAAACACAGTCAGTGAAAACATCCCTAACTGAGTAACAGGCACACACCTTCAGTCTTACCAAGTACCACCTTCCAAGCAGCATAAACAGCAAAGCCACGTGTGAGCAAAACAGACTGAGGCCACAGAACAGAGCCAAGAGAACACACACAGAAAAGGCAGGTTATCTACCCAGGAATGGGACTAGGACCGAGAGGCCAGACTCCCTAACAGCGGCCCTAGACGGACTACCTCCCAAGGGCTGGTGTGCACACACAGAAGTGTTCTCCTGGACCTCTGTGCCCAGCAAGTGGCGATCAAACTCAGCCTTTTCACACGAAGACCAAGATTAGCTCCACACACTCCCTACTGGCACAGGACGGCCAGGCAGTGTTACGGTGTGGCTTGGCCCCAGACGGCCAGGCAGTGTTACGGTGTGGCTTGGCCCCAGGACCAGCTCCAACAGCCTGAGGAGCCAGGGTCGGAAGATGCACTAGCTCCTTCCTAGTCCCAGATGGGACATCCTGGCACAAACTCCCTACCCCAACAGAGACCAGAGGCAAGCAATCTGCAAACAAGCACGCTGCGTAGCATTATACCAAACTTAGAGAATAAAAATCAGGTCGAAAGGAAAGGGTACAATGCAAAAAGGAAGAGTAAGCCAAAGAAACAGAGATATTTCTGTTCGTTTTCAAAGGAAGAAATCTATATAGTCAAACAACCAATGAGTATTTTTTAAAACCACAACTTACAACTTATGTGAGAAGGAAAAAAAAATAAGTCAGAACTAGAACACTAGCCCCCAGTCTTGTGGCGTTTGGGAGAGTGTGTTTGGTGCTGAAACATTCTCCATTATTTCATTGTTGGAGGGGTGGGTAGAGCTATGGGTCAACTTTAGCTTCCTGTTAAATCAAAAATACATGTGTAAGGCAATCGTTAAAAGAAAATGGATTATAATTCAGAGAACGCATGATGAGATTTTTTTAAAAAGAAAACAAAAATTAGAATTCATATCCTCAGACATAATTAGAAGGACTTATGTGAGGTTTAAAATAAAACTTTCCAAAGGATAGTCTTTTTTAAGTTCAGAAAATATTCCAGAATGGAGTAAAAAACTCACAGAAGATGAGCAACAAACTTCTTCACCAAACGTGCATGATTCCTGTCGGAAATGGGACAAGGCCTTCAAAACTGAAGGAAAACTAATCTGACTCTGTCGTAATCCTAGTCCCAGTTAATCAGATCTGAGAGCAAGTCAGTGGCATTTTCAGACAATGCATGGGTTCTCTCTGCTACCCAACCTCTCCACAGGACAGGAGGAACACGCCAACAAAACGGAAGAATACAAAACAGCTGACCTAAAACCCAAGAAGCAATGGACCCAATCCAAGAGCCTAACTGGAGGCACTAAAGCCTAGGGGTTCACCTGACCTAATTCCCTGTCCCCCGCGGCCACTAACTATCAAAGCAAAACGTTACCGTGTAAACCTGACTGCCCCCGAGAGCCAGTGCCCCATCGACTTACTTGAACGAACACTCCGTCAGGTCGAAAGGCGGGCAGGCGTACTGCGTGCGCCACTCAAACAAGTAGGAGCAATCGGAAGTCTCCTGGAGAAACATGGGCTGCAAAGGCAGAGACAAGCACGTGAAACGGGAGACCCTGGGTGGCCGGTGCCTCGAGGATGCACACAGGAAGGGACGGGCCTGCTCGTTAAGCTCAACACAAAACTGATCGAGGTTCTGAACACCGGGGCTGTGAGTCACACACTTGAACTAGGTTTAGCCAGGAGGTTGCACCAGGCGGTAAGAGCGGGCTCGTTTTATGAGAAACGAAGGCAGCAAAGCCAGGGCGAAGTTCCCGCCCTGAGGGCACTCACCACCTGTGTGCTGCGGTCGCAGTAGAAAAAGATGGTGGTAGAGCGCTGGTACACCTTGTGGCAGGTGTCGCCCCCGCTGTAGTTCAGCTTCAACACTCCGTTCTCGTAGGTCAGCTTCTGACTGAGCAGACCTGCCGAAGAAGCAGCCGGGGATATGAGGACAGGCTCGGGAAGACCCCGGCTGGCCAGCACACACGGCCCATCGCACACCCTGCACAAACCCCGATAAGGCCGAGCACGCCTGGCCCGCCGGCCCCTTGAACCAGGCCTCCTCTCGCCCCAGGCCGTGACCTCCACACCAACAGACACGCAGACCACAGACCAACAGAGGGATGCCACGCAGGCCCTCCTCGACCCGATGAGCCCAGAGGCTGCCGGCTCCTCAGCAAGGCCCACGGACTCACCCTGTCAGCTACTTCACAATTTGCAAAAAAATTCATAAGTGCCCAGCTGCTGAGAGAGCGTGAGGACCGACAGTCTGCCCTAACAGTTTCACGGCCTAGCCCCGTACCAGACATGTGCCCTTCTCTGTTCTACAAAGTACCACCCCAGAGCACCCACCAGTAGCCCAGTGGGTCCCAAAGTTGGGATAAAAAAGAAGAAAATATGAGTTGAGAACTAATTAGTGTTGCTAAGTAAGAATGAAATAAGCTCTTAATGACATGTCAGTGTGTGCCCTGGGTGGTTTCACAAAAAAACAAGTGAAACATCGCAGAAACATCGCTAACAGGCTGTTTTACCAGGACACAGATGTACTTCTTTTTCAAGAAAGATACCGTCTTTAGACCTTAAAACACAAGATGTGATCAATCACCTTCCATATGGAATTCCATTCTTTTGCAAGAAGAAAAGGAAGAAGACCACAGTACCTGCCACTTTTTTAAATCCCTGGAGTCCCCGCTTTTCCTGGCATGATGAGACGGCCTTGGACTTGTCACTGGTTGGGCAGACGCCAGGGGACAGCTCTCCGCAGACCCGGAAGTGATAGGTGTATTCGCCGGCCCGCACGACAGTGTCGTTCAGACCAAGAGGGAGCAGGTTATACAGGTTGCCGTGCCTCGGGTCTCTCACCTCGCAGTAGTCTCCTTCAAGAATGTGAGAGGGGAAGGGCAGACACCTTCAGGTAAAACTTCTGCAACCTCTAATCAGCTAAGTACTGTTTTAAAATAGGCCTTAAATACCATTTCCACCTTCTCTCCTTCTGGCTTATACGCCTAAGACAAACTGTCCAGTCTTCTAGAAAAGCTTAGGTCACGGGACAAATGAAGATCCACTGAAAACGAAACCTCATGTTCATGCTCTCAAGTGTGAGCCGCCAACAGCCCATCGACCCAGCAGAGGAGGAAAATGTTGCTGGTGAAGGGAACAATGGAGTGGAGTGGAAAATTCAAGGACAAGAAGCTATCCATCCACTAATAAATACACAGGCGTCTCGCGTCTAAGATGCTATCAGAGCACGCCCTACATCACACTTCCACAACCTGGGTGAGCAGAGCCAGGTCTTACCTTCCACGCGCATGACGGGACAAGCTTCCACGGTTCTCCAGAGAAACACATACTCGCAGTCGTTCTCGAGCTGAAAGGTTGGGGAGCCCTGCAACGGAAACTAGCGCTCAGCGCATGCTCATCCACTTAAGAAGGGAGTCAGACTGTAGCAGGATGGACACCCAACTCCTTACTTCCACGAGGGTACAAGGACAGCCCTCAGGAGACACACCAGGCCAGGACATTCTGGTCCAATCCCATCAACAGCCTAAAACCCCCGAACCCTCCGGCAATGTCAACATCAGACACAGGACCTGGAGTCTGGGGGAGGCAGAAAGGAGGTTGCAGGGACACGCACCGTCGTGTGGGAACATTCGAGGATTATCCTGGTGGAGAAACGCTGGTTCTTGCACTTGTCCCCGTTGACATAGACGAGACTCAGGGACCCGTTGGCGCCCACCTGAGGACTGATCTGCACGACGCCCAGGTTCCAGCTGTTTTCTTCCGTCACCAGGCAGGACCCCACAGCGGTGCCTGCAAGGGCCGGGAGACAGCGTTGAAGGTGGCAGGGAGGGGAGGAAGGCGGGGCGAATGTGAGTCCGGGGCACCGCACGCACCGTGGCAGCCGGGAATGTACGGGAGAGGCGTGCACACGCTCAGGTAGAAGGTCCTCTTCTTCCCCTCGTCGAACGTGTCAACCGCGGTCCACGGCTTCCTGGCTCTGCTCAGGCTGCTCAGATCATACTCGTTCCCGGCAGAGTCTGAAACGCACAGGGGCGCTGCAGAGCCCTGCCCCCCGGTAGTGCTGGACACCACCTTTCAACCCCAAAGGCCAAGGATGCAGGCACTTAGCACTCGTAACAGAAACGGGCAGACCCACAGGAGGCTGACCGGCGTCTCCCGCAGAAACATGCGGCAGCCCTGGCGCTCAGAAATGCCGTGACGGGATGCCCCCAGCAGCCCCGTGGCTGAGACTTGGAGCTCCCAACGCCGAGTTTGATCCCTGGGCAGGGATCTAAGATTCCCACGTGCTATGTGGCACAGACAAATTTTTTTTTTAAAAAAATTTATTGAGAAAAAAGTTTAGCGCTTCCCAATTTTAAAAATTTCTTTTAATTCANACCCCGTGGCTGAGACTTGGAGCTCCCAACGCCGAGTTTGATCCCTGGGCAGGGATCTAAGATTCCCACGTGCTATGTGGCACAGACAAATTTTTTTTTTTTTTAATTTATTGAGAAAAAAGTTTAGCGCTTCCCAATTTTAAAAATTTCTTTTAATTCAAACGCAGAAACAACCAACCAACCAAATAAGAAAGACAGCCATTACGACAGAGCGCCGCGGCTGAGGAGGGGCCGCCACCCAGAGGAGGGGCCAGCTCAGAGTCGGGGCCCTTTCCGAGCTTCATCCTCTTATCCTCTCCCTCCAGTAAGGAGCTCCAACAGCGCACTGGACTCTTCCCCTCTAGTTTTCGTCTCTGTCCTTAAGCAGCTTCTGATCCCAAATGATAGCTCAAAACCGTGAACCCAGATTCACTTCAAGAGGCATTTGACAACTCTACGCATCAGTCAAGGGAAACATGTAACACAAATGTCATGCTGCCTGAAAATAAAACACACGCGCACACACACACACACATATGCTCACAGACACACAGACACACGTCCAACCAGTCTCACCTGTGACTTGGCAATCTACCGGAGAAGGTACACAGGCCAGCGCGGTTTCAAACTCGAAGAAAGTGTCCCGGATCCCCAGGTTGGAGTCAATGTCCTGGTGCAGGAACCTGGGCGTCCCTGGGTAAACGTCGTCATTGCAGATGAAGCGGATGATGAAAGCATCAGCCCTCCCTGGGAACAGAAGACCAGACTGTTGAGAAACAGCAGCGACCACAGCGTCGCCGGACACACGTGGGTCACTGGGACAGCGTGCCCGGACATGAGTCTCCAGGCTCATCTGCTAAGACAGTGTCACAGCACCCAGTCTGTTCCAGGGACCTGAGCTAAGGAGAGGTCACACACACACTGGAACAGAGACCCTCGTAAGGAAGGCTCACACCATGAGCACAGTGTCCTGGCATTCTTCCGTTCCTAGAAGGAAGAGACAGCTACATCCATTTACCCACCCAAACATCACTCTCCTTCAACAGCTTATTCAATGTTTACTACGTTCGTACTACACACAGGGTGAGAGAAACAGAAGAAGACCCGCTCTCCTGGGAGGTGACCCTCAAGGCTGCTCAGCGCCCTTGCAGTGAGCAGACTTCATGCAGCCTCGGCAGGACAGATGGAAATGCAGGAAGACACCGCAGGATGGGGCTGAGAAACCCCAGGGCTTGTGGGGGGCGAGGGCGGGGGTGGATGGGGGACAAGGCAGGATGGCTGGGCTCACTACAAGGGGCCATCTGAGCCCAACCCTGCAGAAGGGAAGAAAAGAACCACCTGGCTATCTAGAGCAGAGACTGCCGTGAGCAGTGGGAAACACCAAGGACGAGGGCTCAGATGGGGAGGGTAGGCCTTCCTGGTCGAGGAGCAGGAGGTCGGAGGGGCCTGAGCGAGGAGCAGCAGGGCACCGTGGCCACTGGACAGGCCTGACTGCTGCTCTGGGCACACGGAGACCCCAGGTCGGGAGGGGGTGGTCTAAGCCAGGAGCGATACAACCCAACACTTCGAACCTCACTCGACTTGGGAGCCAAGCACAGACCACTGGGGAGGCGGGCAGGGAGGAAGCGGAGGTGGCACACCCAAGACAGGCTCCTTCGGGGAGGGGACCACGTGGGCGGAGGCTCCACGAGGGAAGAGCCTCGGCGTCAGTACCGTGTTATTGAGTCCCGCAGGGGCCCCCAGAGACGCCTGGTTTTCACAGGAGGACACTGAAGCAGAGGGAAAGGGAGGGGCAGGCCCGGAGCAACACAGCTGTAAGGTCAGACGCGGGCTGCACCCCCGGGGGGCTGCTGGCGCCTGGGTCCCAACCCAGCAGACAAATGTCAGTGGCTGTCAGCCGCACGCCCACACTGATAACCCCGCAAGAGACAGAGGGTCATTTTCCAAATTAGGGTAAAAAAATATATGTGTACATATACACACACATACACATAAATGTCTAATCTAGTTCATTATTAAACAGTGGGGTCATTTTCCAAATTAGGACAAAAAAAAGGATACATAGATGCCTAATCTATTCCATTTTTAAACAATACTCTGGAACTGGAAATGAAGAGAATTATAAGCATGACTGAAGCGTGGTCTCTGATGGTCCAGTGGTGAAGAGTCTCAGCCTCTACCATAGGGGGAATGTGTTCAGTCCCTGACTGGGAAAATAAGACCCCACATACGACACAGGGTGGCCAAAAAAAATTTTTTTTAATAAAATGTCAATAAAAAACAAGAGTGAAGCACACTTCTTTTTGGATATGAAGGCGAGTGAGCAAGCAAAGGATTCCCATCCCCCTGGGCTCTACAAGACTAAAATCATCCGTCTGTCGGAATCCTCCCCAACAAATGAGGCATAATGAGAGCAATCCCCTTTCTAGGCCAGCCCTTCACAGACCTGACAGCAGCCCCCAGACCCACATCTTCTGTCCTCGAAGTTACCAAGACCCCCGATTTTTAACTCCCTTCCCAGGAATCCCAAAATCAGCCTTTCAACACGCTACAAGTCCTCTTCCCGGTGTTAGCGGATCTGTCAGCTGAGGCAAGGTGCACAGCAGAAGCTGGCAGCCGCAGACAGGCGGAGCCGTCCCTACCCCCTTCTGGGTCCCGGCTCCCTCCGACACCGACTCAGACAATCCCTGTCATTCTGGGCACCGGACATCACACGAGTGCCCCTTCCCGAGCCCACCTCAGTGCGGTGAGAAGCGCGCAGGTCCAGAAGTCAGACCACGTGGGTTCTGACCTCAGCTGTGCTCCTCACCAGCTGTGTGGCCCTGGGCTGTGTGTGGGGGGG
>SJYW01025622.1:283668-300164 GCA_006410735.1 Raphicerus campestris | reverse complement strand
TCTCTGGTGGGGGGGTGGGGGGGGCAGGTGAATTCTCAGCGAGAGCCCCTTCTCAAGGGGCTTCTTGGCGTGAGCCAGACCCACTCAGACCGCCCCCTCCACCCTCCAGCACGAAGCCCGGGGCCGGGAGGGAGGGCAGGGCCGCCTCACCTGTTCGCCCTGGTACTTCATCTGACAGGCGGACGCGTAGCGGTCACAGCCCGGCACCGGGCTCAGAGGGCGACACACGTTGAGGTAGTACTTCCGCCACGTGCTGCGTGCCCCGCCGTGATCCAGCGAGTACCAGTTTCCCTCGGGACCGCCCTCGGATTTCACTAGCCTGAAAGGTCAAGGGGGAAAACGCACACTTTTTCCAGCCAACAGCTTTCGTCTCGATAATTCATTCCTAAGTCCTAACGACTTAGGTGTGCTGCCTATCAAACCCGCAGAGGCCAGCCCACCACACCTCCTCTCCAGCCTCATGAGACACAGCCCTCTCTGCACACCTGGGACCGGGCCCCACCTCTGCATTGACAGGCATCGCTCTGAAGGATGCAGCTGAAGACGGAGGTTTGTGCTGGGCAAACACTGGCTGATCCTGCGAAGGCTCCCCAATCATTAGAATTCATGCAGCTTGGAGCTCCCCACCCTGGTTCTGCACGCTCTCTCACAGGCTCAGGGACATGCCCACCGGCAGAGCCTAAGCAACCTCGGCCCTAACTGGACGGGGCCAGGCTGAGGGCAGGCGGGCCCACCTCACCTGGAGAGGTCGTACTGGTCCAGTGTGAGAGGGTCGGTCACGATGCACTCCAGCGGCTCCTCCGGGCAGGCGAAACTGGTGTACCACCGGAAGTTGTATGTAGAGTTATCTTCCTCCTAATCTCGGGACACACATGGGAGGGACGGCAGAGAAGGGGACTCGTTACACAAAGCCAGCATTTCAAAAGAGGTAGGACACTTGTTCCTCAGTAAGAATCAGAGGCAAGTTCATCTCCTTTGTCCATCCCCTCTCGCTCTATTAAAAGGAACACAGCCCAGCAACGGGTGAAGATGGAACTCTAGCTTCTCTTAGTGGGAATAAGGCGGGGCTGTTGCTTTTGTGCAATTTGTACCCCAAACCAGCAGGGTCGAGGGCTATAACTGAAGGTGGTACGGCCCACTGTTGGTCAGAAAATACACACTGCGCATGGCCCCTGGCAAATCTAAAAGGATTAATTAAAATCAAAGGAGCTGAGGATGTGCCCAGGAAACCAGACTAATAACAGCTCTGCTTCTAAATAAAGGGCCCATGACAGGCTCCTGGATAAGGCCCGGGAAGCCAGACAGCGTGACAGCTTCTCCCCGGGGACCATCCCAGCTCACGTGTCAGCTCCACCAGAACCTTCCTCGCTCCCGAAGAGTCACGAGCCCCACCTCCACCTGCTCTCTTTTCTGCCCCCGCCTTTACGAGACTGACAGCCTCTCCCTCCTTCGCCCCCGTCGCCGCGCAGTCACATGAGCACCCGTGGCTCCCACCTGATATTCAGGGAAACCCACTCCGGCGTCTCGGTCACAGAGAAAGGTGATGAGCGTGGCTCTCGGCGTGCGCTTCTCGTTATTGTAGGGTGTGCCGTCCCTGTAGGTCAGCTGGATCATGCCGTCGTAATACGAAAGCTTAGCGTTGCTGCGTCCCAAGTTCCAAGACTTCCTATCACTAAAACAAGCCAAGTGTTTCTCAGAAAAGATAGTGGGACCAGCGCTGGGCGACACTGGGAGCGTGGGGGTTGCCAGGACCTGGGCGGGAGGATCTCTGCACAGTGGGTGCGCAAAGCTGACCCCACCCCGACGCCAGACCTGTCAGCACCACTTCAAGACCCAGCTCCCTTCATCTGAGCTAACGCGGCACTGAACTTGGAGAAGCGTGGGCATAGATCCCCCCAGGTGGCCGAGAAGTGCTGACTGCACAGATGCGAGGGCCCCCCACCCCACTCACCCACTTCCTGTCCTGCCCCTCCTCTGGAAACTAAACGCCCTTAGTCCAGGCCCTCCCGGGGTTTAAAGGATCATCGAGGAAGGACGTTGGCAGGTGGCAGAGCTGTCCTGGAGGAGGATATCCGCACGCACAGAACACCCGAGCGCACACCCGGATCGCAGAGCGGCCACTTGCCTTCTGGACACCTGACAGGCCCCCGAGTCCGGCGGGCAGGCAATCCCAGACACTGGGCCGCACACGTTGATGAAGAACTCGTACTTGTCCGTCTCGACCCTGTAGGCGTCCTTCTTTGTGAGAGGCGTCAAGTTGAAAGAAAACCCTAAGGAAGAGCCGAAAGCGCCCCAGGTGGGTCAGACCGTGGGGTGCAGGAGAGGCTGGGCTGGCCCGACGCCATGGAGCCATCACAACTTTCCCCTGGGGACGGGGCTTCTCCACCGCCTCACTCACCCCTTCCTGCCGTGTTCACCCAACGCCCGAGTCAGAGCCCACAGTTCCTGGCTGAATGAACCACTGGTGTGTCAGAAGCGGGACCACAACCACAATACAATGACCTTGGAAAGACTATGGTGGGTTTCACGGCCAGAAAGGCACTCGGGATGTCTTTCCAGACATGATTTATTACCCGTGTTCCTTGGGCTCATGATTAGCAGACCCACTGCAGCTACGACTATCAGAGAGGATTTCCATTCTCTCAAGTGAGCCTCAAACCTAGATTCCAGAGTTCTGCTCAAACAGTGTTACTACAAATCCTGAAGCAGGTTACCAACTCTGAACCACTCAGAGAGAAAATGTGAGAAAACAAACAGGCTTTCTCTGGTGGCTCAGTGGTTAAGGGTCTGCCTACTAACACAGGAGACACGGGCTCGAACCCTGATCTGGGAAGATCCCACGGGCTGTGTAATAGCTAAGCTACTCTCCACAACCACTGAAGCCCACACTCCACAACAAGAGAAGCCCCCACCCAATTCGAGAGCAGCCCCAAAACCAGAGCAAAGCCTAGGCCGCGATGGAGATCCAGAGCAGCCAAAAGCAAACGCCAGCCGAAGTGGCTGCAGGACGGGCTGCCCCACAGGGCGCGCGGGCACGCACCTGCCTGGGAGTCGAAGACCGTGCAGTTGTCCCCCTCCGTCCTGGAGAGCACGCAGGCCGCAGCCGTGTGCCACACAAACTCGTAGAAGCAGCCGTCAGCACTGGAGGTCATCAGCACCGGGGCACTCTCTAAGTCACCTGTTGACGGGCATACCCAGACTGGTCATTGATCCGGTCTCGAGAAGCTTCCATGGTTCTCAAACCAGCTCTATAAATACTGATCTGAGGTCGCTAGAGTGGTCACACCGACAGGGTCAGGATAAGGGTGGGGGTGAACTAGTGTTTAATGGGGACACAGCTTCAGCTTGGGAGGACGAGAAAGTTGTGCAGATGGACAGTGGTGTAAACGTACTTAACATACAATGTGAACGGCTTAACGCCACTGAACTGTGGTTAAAGGGGTGAATTTCAGATTATGTGTATTTTACAATTCCTTCACAATGGTCAACTTTATGTTATGCATATTTTACAGTCTTAAAAAAAATAAAATAGAATACGGTTCCGGTCCTTGAACTTATCTCACAGCCGGGAATTTATCCAAAGGAAATCTTTCAACAGGAGGCAGCGGGGACATGTCACAGCACAATTAATGCTGGAAACATGTTATTAATCCAACAATAGAGAAAAATGAGTAAAAATAGTAAAACCAAGCCAGCAGCAACAAGGAAGTCCCGACAGATGATAAATAACGACCGTGGGACACAGAAGAGCACTCACAGAATGCCATGTTTTGAGAAACATAAAAAATGTGCAGATATATATATAGATCCTGACCCCTAGAAAACAATGTGAACCTATAAATAAAGGCAGATCAAGAGGAGTATTTATTGTGTGCCCGCTAAGGTCATGGACGACGTTTTGAGCCGTTCGTGATGGTCCCCCTCTGGAGGAAGTCAGGGGGCCCCACGATCGGCCGGCACCAGGCCTAAGGAAGTGGAAGCCGTGCCGAGAGCATAACTCATCTGGAAAATTGCAACATGACCCCCTCGGACACCATATGGTTTCTCCATCTCTGGGCTGGCTTGGGGCGGGGGCGATAGAGCCCAGCGGGGCCACCGCGACGCTTCTGGACCTCAGTGCTCTACCACGTCGTCCCAGCGGTGGCCGGGGAGGAACACGGGAAACCGGGGCTGCACAGGCGCCCCTGGCAGGAGCCCGGGGGACCCCACGTTTTCTGTTTGTGCTTTTCGTTTGTACCTGGCTTGCACATGAGTGTTATATTTGTCATTATCTTCTGGCCACCACCGCACTCATCACCATCTGAGTAAAAGAGCTGAATATTTCCTTTCTCTCTGGTGGGAGAAGAAGTAAATCTGCCCAGATTTTTACTTCCATTCTTATCTAGAAAAGAGAAAGCAAAGGGGGAACAAAACAGAAGACGTGACCAAAAGGGGTTAATAGCACAGACGCAGAGGCACCGAGAGGGAGCCGAGGCCCACAGGCGTGCGTCGGCCCCTTTCCCAGCCCGCCACGCCTGCTCGGGATGGCCAGTGGGTCTCTAGGCGTGAGTGACACGTCTGACCGAGCAGGGGCGGCCTCGCCGAGGACCCTGTGGGCACCTCCAGGCGGAGGAGGAGGAAAGTGCGAGAGTGACTCACAGCATCTTTCAAGGGCAGGGGAGGCAGACAGAGGCAGCAATGCCTGTCACGAGATCTCGGAAAATAACCACGGTCCCCCATTTAGGGGGGCCTCAGCTGCCCTGAGGCCCAAGGGCATTTGAAACCGAGGGGGTAGCATTTGTCCCGTGACCAAAGTAGAAACTAAATCTGTTCAGGGGGCCAAGCAGGTGACCACTCAATTCTTGGTTCAGTGACTTTTACGATAAAGCAACGAAACTCTGTCTTAAGTCCTTCTTAAATAAAGGCAGGGACACGCCTGCTTAAAAAGACACAACACCAATTCTGAAGCCTGGGATAATTCCTAAAATCCAACCTGGATTTTAAATTTAAATTCACAGTCTCTTATAACTCTACTCACTGCTCTGTGGTGACCTAAATGGGAAGGAAATCCAAAAAAGAGAGGATACATGTTTACATATAGCTGATTCCCTTTGCTGTTCAGCACAAACTAACCCAACACTGTGAAGCGACCGTGTGTGTTAGTCGCTCAGTCGTGTCTGCCTCTCTGTGACCCCATGAACTGTAGCCCACCAGGCTCCTCTGTCCATGGGATTCTCCAGGCCAGAATACGGGAGCGGGTAGCCTTTCCCTTCTCCAGGGGATCTTCCCGACCCAGGGACTGAACCCAAGTCTCCTGCATTGCAGGCAGATGCTATACCATCTAAGCTACCAAGGAACAAAAAGCATCTGTACTCCAACAAAAATTAATTGAAAAGTTAACAATTCACAATCGCTTATCTAATGCTTGCAAAACAGATTCCAATTATTCTGTCTGTCGCTTTCCAGGAGACTCTTAAGTAACGTGTTTAAACACTTAATCTCCAATTGAGAAGTTGCGGCCAACACAGTTAAAAGCCAAAGGAACTCAAAGGGTCCGTCCACTTCTCTCATACAAGATTCTGAGAGTCCCCTTCCCCGGAAGCCATAATTCTTGAACAATTCCAGGCAGTACAGTCGTTAACAAATCAAAATCAGTTTTTTTATACAAGCTCTGGCAGTTCTCTTCCTCGGGTCACAAGGTGAAAAGATAACCAAGGATTTTCCCACGTTTCTTTCTGTCTCTAGGGAGCCCACATCAGAAGGCTTCCGCCTGCTTCAAGACGCCCGAGTGCCCCAGTTCCCTACATCTGAGTCATTAAACTCTCCTTTCCTTCCCATCGTTCATGTGCTGAACCCAGAGAGAGGAGGCTGTGATGAACCACAGGAAGCTCATCTTCATTCCCTCCAGCCTGGATGCAGCCCAGCTCCGCCTGCACGCGCGGGCACGGCTCACCGCAGGGCACCACTCACCCACGGCACACACAGCCGCGTCTTCGGGGCAGCCCCGTGCCTGGCCTGTCTGCAGGACCCTGTGGCAGATGTTAATGAAGAAATGCTTCTTTTCCGCTTCCCTCAGACTGCCATCCACAGCTTCCCAATTTTGTTCCAGTTCTGTAACCGAGAGAAAAAAAAAAAGCTTTTTCTAGCCCTAGGCAGTGATTGCTTTTCTGTGTGAGTCACACCATAGACGGTGATGAAGCGGAAGGTAAAGGCCCACGGTCGCTGAACAACAGGCTCTCACATTTCTGGACCTGGGCAGGCTGAAGGCACAGACTCACGGGGGGAATCTTGGGCTTGTTTCGAACGTGACAGTAACAAACCAGCCCCAAAGAGCTCCTCAGAAGAGGCAGCTTACCGGGGCAGCCTGAGGATTAAACAGCAAAAGTTCTCCCAAGCCTCCGAGTCTGAAATCAAAAAACTGAGAAGCAGAGCCAGGCGCCAGCGCTGGGACCTGGCAGGCGCAGACCGCGGGTGACGCGTCTGCCTCCAGACCACAGATAAGGCCGACCCGGCCCGGGGCTGAGCACTCGGGGGCCCCCAGAAGATAAACAAGACGTGGGTGGTCCCTGAACTCAAAACCGTCCACGACCCAGTCGTGTTTGAACAGAAAACATCCACAGAGGTGGAGGCAGCAGGGGTGAGGGCAGAGCAAGTCGAAGGCGGACCATCCCCACACGGCCCTGTGGACGCCACCGAGGACCCGGAGGGAAGGCGGAGGCACACACGGAGAGGACACTCCTGCACAGACTGGAGCCCGGGGTTTACAGCCAAAGCCCCTCATCAGCGGGAGCACAACCCACTCACTACACAGGGCTGTCAGCAACCTGGAAGGACCCCTCGCTAAACAAGGACAAACGGTTCTGAAAGCTGCGGTGGGAGGGCTGAGGGGCCTTCACGCAGAAGGATGTCTAACTCTCAGGGAAGGATTTTAGCTCTCACTTCACAGCATCTTAATTACCTGGGTGTAAACGCTACACTAAAAAACCCTGCTCCCAAAGAACCACTTCAGTTCAGTCACTCAGTCGTGACCGACCCTTTGCGGCCCCCTGGACTGCAGCACGCCAGGCCTCCCTGTCCATCACCAACTCCTGGAGTTTACTCAAACGCATGTCCATTGAGTCAGCGATAGCATCCAACCATCTCATCCTCTGTCGTCCCCTTCTCCTCCCGCCTTCTATCTTTCCCAGCATCAGGGTCTTTTCCAGTGAGTCAGTTCTTTACATCAGGTGGCCAAACGACTGGAGTTTCAGTNCAAAGGGGGAACAAAACAGAAGACGTGACCAAAAGGGGTTAATAGCACAGACGCAGAGGCACCGAGAGGGAGCCGAGGCCCACAGGCGTGCGTCGGCCCCTTTCCCAGCCCGCCACGCCTGCTCGGGATGGCCAGTGGGTCTCTAGGCGTGAGTGACACGTCTGACCGAGCAGGGGCGGCCTCGCCGAGGACCCTGTGGGCACCTCCAGGCGGAGGAGGAGGAAAGTGCGAGAGTGACTCACAGCATCTTTCAAGGGCAGGGGAGGCAGACAGAGGCAGCAATGCCTGTCACGAGATCTCGGAAAATAACCACGGTCCCCCATTTAGGGGGGCCTCAGCTGCCCTGAGGCCCAAGGGCATTTGAAACCGAGGGGGTAGCATTTGTCCCGTGACCAAAGTAGAAACTAAATCTGTTCAGGGGGCCAAGCAGGTGACCACTCAATTCTTGGTTCAGTGACTTTTACGATAAAGCAACGAAACTCTGTCTTAAGTCCTTCTTAAATAAAGGCAGGGACACGCCTGCTTAAAAAGACACAACACCAATTCTGAAGCCTGGGATAATTCCTAAAATCCAACCTGGATTTTAAATTTAAATTCACAGTCTCTTATAACTCTACTCACTGCTCTGTGGTGACCTAAATGGGAAGGAAATCCAAAAAAGAGAGGATACATGTTTACATATAGCTGATTCCCTTTGCTGTTCAGCACAAACTAACCCAACACTGTGAAGCGACCGTGTGTGTTAGTCGCTCAGTCGTGTCTGCCTCTCTGTGACCCCATGAACTGTAGCCCACCAGGCTCCTCTGTCCATGGGATTCTCCAGGCCAGAATACGGGAGCGGGTAGCCTTTCCCTTCTCCAGGGGATCTTCCCGACCCAGGGACTGAACCCAAGTCTCCTGCATTGCAGGCAGATGCTATACCATCTAAGCTACCAAGGAACAAAAAGCATCTGTACTCCAACAAAAATTAATTGAAAAGTTAACAATTCACAATCGCTTATCTAATGCTTGCAAAACAGATTCCAATTATTCTGTCTGTCGCTTTCCAGGAGACTCTTAAGTAACGTGTTTAAACACTTAATCTCCAATTGAGAAGTTGCGGCCAACACAGTTAAAAGCCAAAGGAACTCAAAGGGTCCGTCCACTTCTCTCATACAAGATTCTGAGAGTCCCCTTCCCCGGAAGCCATAATTCTTGAACAATTCCAGGCAGTACAGTCGTTAACAAATCAAAATCAGTTTTTTTATACAAGCTCTGGCAGTTCTCTTCCTCGGGTCACAAGGTGAAAAGATAACCAAGGATTTTCCCACGTTTCTTTCTGTCTCTAGGGAGCCCACATCAGAAGGCTTCCGCCTGCTTCAAGACGCCCGAGTGCCCCAGTTCCCTACATCTGAGTCATTAAACTCTCCTTTCCTTCCCATCGTTCATGTGCTGAACCCAGAGAGAGGAGGCTGTGATGAACCACAGGAAGCTCATCTTCATTCCCTCCAGCCTGGATGCAGCCCAGCTCCGCCTGCACGCGCGGGCACGGCTCACCGCAGGGCACCACTCACCCACGGCACACACAGCCGCGTCTTCGGGGCAGCCCCGTGCCTGGCCTGTCTGCAGGACCCTGTGGCAGATGTTAATGAAGAAATGCTTCTTTTCCGCTTCCCTCAGACTGCCATCCACAGCTTCCCAATTTTGTTCCAGTTCTGTAACCGAGAGAAAAAAAAAAGCTTTTTCTAGCCCTAGGCAGTGATTGCTTTTCTGTGTGAGTCACACCATAGACGGTGATGAAGCGGAAGGTAAAGGCCCACGGTCGCTGAACAACAGGCTCTCACATTTCTGGACCTGGGCAGGCTGAAGGCACAGACTCACGGGGGGAATCTTGGGCTTGTTTCGAACGTGACAGTAACAAACCAGCCCCAAAGAGCTCCTCAGAAGAGGCAGCTTACCGGGGCAGCCTGAGGATTAAACAGCAAAAGTTCTCCCAAGCCTCCGAGTCTGAAATCAAAAAACTGAGAAGCAGAGCCAGGCGCCAGCGCTGGGACCTGGCAGGCGCAGACCGCGGGTGACGCGTCTGCCTCCAGACCACAGATAAGGCCGACCCGGCCCGGGGCTGAGCACTCGGGGGCCCCCAGAAGATAAACAAGACGTGGGTGGTCCCTGAACTCAAAACCGTCCACGACCCAGTCGTGTTTGAACAGAAAACATCCACAGAGGTGGAGGCAGCAGGGGTGAGGGCAGAGCAAGTCGAAGGCGGACCATCCCCACACGGCCCTGTGGACGCCACCGAGGACCCGGAGGGAAGGCGGAGGCACACACGGAGAGGACACTCCTGCACAGACTGGAGCCCGGGGTTTACAGCCAAAGCCCCTCATCAGCGGGAGCACAACCCACTCACTACACAGGGCTGTCAGCAACCTGGAAGGACCCCTCGCTAAACAAGGACAAACGGTTCTGAAAGCTGCGGTGGGAGGGCTGAGGGGCCTTCACGCAGAAGGATGTCTAACTCTCAGGGAAGGATTTTAGCTCTCACTTCACAGCATCTTAATTACCTGGGTGTAAACGCTACACTAAAAAACCCTGCTCCCAAAGAACCACTTCAGTTCAGTCACTCAGTCGTGACCGACCCTTTGCGGCCCCCTGGACTGCAGCACGCCAGGCCTCCCTGTCCATCACCAACTCCTGGAGTTTACTCAAACGCATGTCCATTGAGTCAGCGATAGCATCCAACCATCTCATCCTCTGTCGTCCCCTTCTCCTCCCGCCTTCTATCTTTCCCAGCATCAGGGTCTTTTCCAGTGAGTCAGTTCTTTACATCAGGTGGCCAAACGACTAGAGTTTCAGTTTCAATGTCAGTCCTTCCAAAGAATATTCAGGACTGATTATTCACGGAACCAGAGAAGGGGGCCAAAGTCAGCTGAGCTTGAACACATCTCTGCATCCTTCACAGACCTCAGGCTGGGCCTTGGACAGAGGGATGGTTACCAAAAAAAAAAAAAGGGAACTGAAGAGAGGGATTAGAAAGCAGCACTCAGTTTACAGCAAGGAAAAACCGGGGGAGGAGGAGGAGGGCAAGGTGCTGGAGTCAGCACAGCTGGACGCAGCAGCAGAGGCCTCGCACCCCGGCCTGAGCAGAGCGGGGAGCCCTACCCGCCCAGCAGACAGAAGGCCAGCCTCTCCACCAGCCTACAGAAGGGAACTACGGCCCCAGGCCTGCGGCCAGAGGTGCCAAACCACAAGAGCACCGGGATGGTAACTCCTGGGGCAATTCACTACCTGAGGGCATCTGTGATGGGGCTCATGTTCCCAGACTGGCACCCACAACAGAGGGATCCTCCTTCCAACGTGAAGCGGCCCTCAGCAGCGAGGGCTCAGAACACACGAGTCATTGTTGCCATAGCAGCTGGTGATTACGCGGCTTCAGGCCACCCTTCCTGTCGTATGTGCTACTCCACGTGACAGAGGCAACTTGTCGGGGCTGCGCCCTGCTGAGCTGAGTCTCTCAGTCCTGTCTGACTCTTTGCCACCCCCAGGGACTGCAGCCCACCAGGCTCCTCGGTCCACCGGAATTCTCCAGGCAAGAACACTGGAATGGGCTGTCAGGCCCTTCCCCAGGGGGACCCTCCTGACCCAGGGATCGAACCCACGTCTCTTAGGTGGCCTGCATGGGCAGGTGGATTCCGTACCACTAGCACATGGTAGCTGCAGGTGTACGACACAACTCGATATACGTACACACCGTGAAATGAACACCTCAGTAGTGTAGATAAACATTCATCACAAGAAACTAGCGATTTCTGTGTATGTGGTGAGAATTTTTAAGATCGACCTTCTCAGCAACAAGAGTTTAAAAAAAAAGTTTCTAATCACAAAATACAGGGCCTGGCACACGGAAGGCACTTGGTCGTTTTTTCACTGAACTATGATAAGAGGAGCCCAAGGCACTCCAACTGGGAACAGTAACACTGACCTCAAATTCAGATATCTCACCTCCTGAGTCAGTGTCATCTCTGATAATTCACGTTGCTCCGTGAGAAGGGAGGAAGGGTTGGGACACGATCAGTTGACAAAGAGAACAGTTACAGCATTTCCAACCATGCTGGTGGGGAAGGAGGCGAGAGGGAAGGTTCTCGTGCACCTCCGGCCGCCTACCTGAGTGCCGGGCCAGCGCCGACAGGTCGAAGCGCTGTTTCCCGTCGGAGACGCTGCACAGCAGGGCCTCCTTCTCGTGCACGCAGGCGTACTTTGTGTCCCACGTGAAGAAGTAGGTGCAGTCCACCTCCCCGGTGAACACGGGAGCCCCTCTGCCGTCGTTACCTGCGTCAGGCCGAAAGGGAGACAGTGCCCGCGATGTGAGAGACGCCAGGACGCCCGATGGCACACAGGACGGGACCCCCACGGCAGGGGAGCAGGCACACAAGCTCAGGGCTCCAGCCCCAGAGATCAGAGGGTGCCCAGGCCAGAGTGCCTCAGGCAGAACTCCTGCGGCCAGCCCTGTGCCCCTTTCATCTCAGGAGGATGGCCTCAACAGGACAGCAGGGTGTTTTCAATGGGTGTGAACCCCCGGGCAGTGCTAGGCAGCTCGCCAGCCTGCAGTCAGCTTCCCAGAGGCTCATAACACCCTTTTAAGTCAGACCAGGGAGTCACTCCGGTTCCAGGACCATCACAGTCTTAACGATGTGCTTGTGAGCAGGACAAGTCCCCTAGGGACTTGTCCCTGAAATGAGCAGAGAAGAGAGATAAGGTCTGATGAGGTCTGGGCCTGCCCCCACCCCCAGCTGAAGGGCGCTCAGGTCTAGCAACCTCATTCCCAGAGGGGCCAGCATCCCAAATCCTAGGGACTCAGGCACGCGTGGGCCTCTAAAATTGTCCTTCAATCCATCAGCCCTCCCTGCAAGCCAGTTTCCCTGGTCCACGTAGCCTGGGATTCTGCAAACCCTGTTGACTTTCCCCCAACAAGAAATTCTATCCCCTTGCCTTTCCGAGCTAGTGCGCTGCTGGCACGACGGCCGGCTTTCCACCCTTGATGGTTTAATAATCCTCCTCTGGGCCTCCTGCACGACTTGCCTTTCTTAAAGTTCAGTGCCCTGAAGAGAACACTGTTCTAACGAAAAGGGAGATGATATTTTGCACCAAGGGTGACCGCTGCTTCAATTGCAACTTCTATTAAATCTTTAATAATATAATCGTTGCAGTTGTAACACCAGCAACAGCGGCTAGTCGCACGTGGAGCTCAAGCCAAGGTGGGCAGGGCACTAAGCCCAGCGTTCTCCACGGGGCTGGATGGCAAACAACGTGTTCTGCATTCAGGGCTCCGCATCCATTCGAGGATTTCATCCTTCACACCCTGTGGCATGAGGACAGTTTTAGCCCCGTTCTGGAGATTCAGGAGGGCTAAGTAGTTTGCCTATGGCTCCAGAGCTAGAAAGCCAGAAATCAAACCCAGACAGTCTGGCCCCAGAGCCAAACTCGGAGCCACAAAGCAGGAGTACTTCCCTGCGCTACTGTGGGTTTTTTCTTTCTTCTATTTTTCAAACTTTTTTTTTTTTTTTAGTACCCTAAGCTGTTCTCCCTAAGAACCGGTGCTCCCAACCTCCTTACCAACAGCACAGAGCCCCACCGTCTCCAGCTGGGACAACGATGCCCCCCATGTTGGAGCGGTGAAGCTCCTCCAGCTTTCTTCAACACTCCCGAGCCCCAATCCACCCACAAGGTTTAAGCTACTCCCTGCTGGATCAGTATTGCACGAATCAGAAAAGATTTGTGTTTCCTGAAAACCTGAGGCATTCAGAGCGTTCTTTTACCAGGTTAACTTCACAGACGATTAAATACCAATAGTACTGTGAATGATTCTAGGGTCATCCTCCCTTAGGAGCTAGATTTGCATCTGAAACGCCCTAATGATCCACAGGGAGAGTCCATTTTAAGCAAAATTTAAATAACCACTGGCCGGCCTGCCCCCACCTGCATTCTTACTTAACTCCTCGGGGAACTTTAGAAAGAAAACTAGGGCTCCTCACTACCTTGCTTTTATTTTGTTTGGTTGGTTTTGGGTTCAAACACATAAAACTAGGTTCATTCTTACAATTCTTACACAGCTAATAAAAACAAGTCGGATAATTTAAAATATTAAAAGAAATGACTCGTTCATTCAGACCATGTGGCTTTTTAAACATACAATGGCCTTGCCTCCAGGACTGCTATTTTCCTACGGGTTTCCACCCACCAGCGGGATCAGGGTGACTTTCTGTAAACTCTCCATCAGTGCTCTCCAGGCAATTCCGAAAGCTTCCTGGGTATCCCACCTGCACAAGTTAATTCCCTGCACACCCTTTACGCGGCCTCAGGGTATGTGGCCTCCACGACCAGCGGGAGGTGAAGCTGCCTCTTCCCTCCATAGCCGGGGGCCGCCCCACTCCCCCTCTGCCCCGACAGAGACGGGGCTGCCCACTCGCCAGACCGGTTCAACCTTCCCTCAGGGCACGCAGCTCAACCACATTTCCTGCCTCCCAGCCTTTGAAGTTGGGTCAGGTCTCTCAGTTCTGGCCCATTAAAAAAAAAAGAAAAAAACACTGCAATTCCCATCCTCTGTGGAGTCCTGAGGCCACATCCACAGACTGCAGCAATCCAAGGAGGAAAATGCACTTGTCTCCAAGCGACCGCAGAGCAGAGGCTCCGAGAGCTGCACGGAGACTAGAGACGGCGTCTCAAACGGGATCACCTGCCACTTGGATTTGTGGATGGTGCTTTACTAGCCCAGGCTAACGTTAACTCCTCCCCGCAAAACAGTCTAATGTCTTTATTTGACAGGATCACCAATAATAAGATCTATTACATCAAATGAGATGTTAAGTTATTGAAACAAGTGGTAAAGAAAATACATCGTGGATGGAAAACAGAAACGTATGCACCTCTGCGTCTTGAAAAGCAGGAAACCCTAACCTCATGCTGCTGCTGCTGCTAAGCCGCCTCAGTCGTGTCCGACTCTGTGCGACCCCAGAGACGGCAGCCCAACAGGCTCCCCCGTCCCTGGGATTCTCCAGGCAGGAACACTGGAGGGGGTTGCCATTTCCTTCTCCAATGCATGAAAGTGAAAAGTGAAAGTGAAGTCGCTCAGTCGTGTCAGACTCTTGGCGATCCCATGGACTGCAGCCCACCAGGCTCCTCCGTCCATGGGATTTTCCAGGCAAGAGTACTGGAGTGGGGTGCNGGTTAATTCCCTGCACACCCTTTACGCGGCCTCAGGGTATGTGGCCTCCACGACCAGCGGGAGGTGAAGCTGCCTCTTCCCTCCATAGCCGGGGGCCGCCCCACTCCCCCTCTGCCCCGACAGAGACGGGGCTGCCCACTCGCCAGACCGGTTCAACCTTCCCTCAGGGCACGCAGCTCAACCACATTTCCTGCCTCCCAGCCTTTGAAGTTGGGTCAGGTCTCTCAGTTCTGGCCCATTAAAAAAAAAAGAAAAAAACACTGCAATTCCCATCCTCTGTGGAGTCCTGAGGCCACATCCACAGACTGCAGCAATCCAAGGAGGAAAATGCACTTGTCTCCAAGCGACCGCAGAGCAGAGGCTCCGAGAGCTGCACGGAGACTAGAGACGGCGTCTCAAACGGGATCACCTGCCACTTGGATTTGTGGATGGTGCTTTACTAGCCCAGGCTAACGTTAACTCCTCCCCGCAAAACAGTCTAATGTCTTTATTTGACAGGATCACCAATAATAAGATATATTACATCAAATGAGATGTTAAGTTATTGAAACAAGTGGTAAAGAAAATACATCGTGGATGGAAAACAGAAACGTATGCACCTCTGCGTCTTGAAAAGCAGGAAACCCTAACCTCATGCTGCTGCTGCTGCTAAGCCGCCTCAGTCGTGTCCGACTCTGTGCGACCCCAGAGACGGCAGCCCAACAGGCTCCCCCGTCCCTGGGATTCTCCAGGCAGGAACACTGGAGGGGGTTGCCATTTCCTTCTCCAATGCATGAAAGTGAAAAGTGAAAGTGAAGTCGCTCAGTCGTGTCAGACTCTTGGCGATCCCATGGACTGCAGCCCACCAGGCTCCTCCGTCCATGGGATTTTCCAGGCAAGAGTACTGGAGTGGGGTGCCATTATTTTCTCCGCCCTAAACTCATAAGCCTAAATAATTCCTGGAAATCCAAGCTGAACTATAAACCACCCTTCACAAGATTCCGTGGCCAATTAACACCCATTCAAACATGCAAAAAATACATTATTACATTTATCCCATAAACACAGACTCCACTAAGGGCTTCTCTTCTCTAAGTTCTCTAAACTTAAACTCAAATAAAGCAACAGTGAAATAATTTTAGACTACACACAGTTTCATGCATTGGAGAAGAAAATGGCAACCCACTCCAGTGCTCTTGCTTGGAGAATCCCAGGGACGGGGGGAGCCTGGTGGGGTGCCGTCTATGGGGTTGCACAGAGTTGGACACGACTGAAGCGACTTAGCAGCAGCAGCAGCAGTATAGTACATATAGTTAGCTCCAAATTACAGAGTTGGAAGGAGCCTTAACTGTTTCATAATCCAACTCCAGCCTGAAAGGGGCTCAAAGTCTCCCACAAAAACATCTAAAAGGCTCCGGGTCGGGTCTCTGTGTCACCAATCTCAAGAAAATGAACCTAGGAAGACAAGTGTCTTCAGGATTAGAGCACTGCTGTTCACCTTGCCAGCTCTCTGGCACCAAGGTTACGTGAAGGAATGTCCTCTCTCAGAGTCGGGGTGCAGCGTTACAATCCATCGCTGATGTGATGGAGCGTATAAACGTGGAGCAAATTTGGTAGAACATTAACGACTGTTTAGCCTGAGGGGTAGGCATGTAAGTTTTCATCATAATGTTCCTTCTACTTATAGATTCAAAAACTTTCCTAACAAAAAGGGGGGAAAAAAAAAAAAGAATGACCTCTAATCGTTTTTCCAGTCTCCAGCCCACTTGGGCTCTCTAGCTTCCTGGCACGACTCCCGAGTCTTTCCTGGGAGTCCCTGACCAGGGGCCCTCCTCAACATCCTCCTGCGGTCTTCGGGGGTGATCATTCGATCCTCCCAACGTGCCCAGATGAGATCAGCGCATTCCCGACCACCTCAGCCAAGTCATTAATAAAAAGCGCAGACGGAGCATGGCCAGAGGCGGCAGCGACCGGGTGGAGGGGGCCTGGCCCACACAGGGCGCCCGCAGCAGAGCCGCCCACCCGGCCAGGGTGGGGGCAGGCCGCCCGAGGGTCTGGGCGGGGGACTCGGGGGCGAGGAGGAGAGAT
>SJYW01025622.1:264868-282421 GCA_006410735.1 Raphicerus campestris | reverse complement strand
GACCTCTAATCGTTTTTCCAGTCTCCAGCCCACTTGGGCTCTCTAGCTTCCTGGCACGACTCCCGAGTCTTTCCTGGGAGTCCCTGACCAGGGGCCCTCCTCAACATCCTCCTGCGGTCTTCGGGGGTGATCATTCGATCCTCCCAACGTGCCCAGATGAGATCAGCGCATTCCCGACCACCTCAGCCAAGTCATTAATAAAAAGCGCAGACGGAGCATGGCCAGAGGCGGCAGCGACCGGGTGGAGGGGGCCTGGCCCACACAGGGCGCCCGCAGCAGAGCCGCCCACCCGGCCAGGGTGGGGGCAGGCCGCCCGAGGGTCTGGGCGGGGGACTCGGGGGCGAGGAGGAGGCTGCCTTTCCCGGGGGGCCCAGGAGGAGAGGAAGGGGTGGACTTCGAAGAGGCCTTGAGGGCCCAGAGGAGCTGGGGGTGACGGCAGAGGGATGGAGAATCTGGGGAGGGCCGCGGGGCCTTCCAGCAGGAGGGAGACAGATCCAGAGGCCGCACCCAAGCCAGATGTGTGTCCCACCTCCCCCCACCACCACCACCCAGCCCTGTACACTGGTTTCCAGGCAGAGTCCAGACCCTCCCAGGACATGAGATCCCCACAGTGCTTCCACCCTCCCTTTAGCCAGGGTTGGGGCCTTCAGCTCTGACCTGCTCACAGCCACCCCGATGCCCACCTCTGCACAATCTGCTCCTCCTGCTACGAGCGTCAGCCCCCTGGCCCCCATCTTTGGAGCCTGGCTCAGCCCTGCACTGTCCCGCATGCCTCACCCACACAGCATCTCCTAGTCCTCAGGGGGCACCCAGACACCAGCCCACTGACCTGGGCCCCTTCCTCCTAACACAGGCCCCCAGCGACAGACCTTGCCGGGCACCCTGACCCCGCCTGCGCCACCCTGCACTGTGGTCTCCAGCACCATTCTCCCCCTGCCTCTGCTCTGCACACACCCACAGAGCTCTCAGCCATCAAGGCGCCCCCAGGCCTCGCAGACAGGAATCAATAAGACGTGTTCGATGAATCAACTGAGAACACGACTCCAACATGAAGACCAGGACACGCGTGGGGGGCAAGGGGGGCTGACAGACCACAAGCAGGGCCGTGAACCATGGGGACGGCGGCGGGGGGAGGCAACGGGAACCGAGGGGCGCCCTGACGCCCTCCCACCTGCTTCACGCCAGGTGAGTCTCTGCTTGCGCCCCGGGGGCGAGTCACCCCCTCTCCTGCCCACGTTCACCTTCAGACACCTGCCTCTGAAGCTCGGCTCCCGCCACGCACGGCTGCCTCTCCCAGACCCCCGGTAAATCACGTAGGAACCTGCCCCAGGACTAGAAGGTTAAAGCTCTTCCATGGGAACGTACAAAACAAACAGAGGGAGGAACCAGGGGCCCCTCGGGGTGGAGGGATGGGGTGAGCTGGCCGGCTATGCAGATAGGGCCGGACTCGGGTGGTTCCCAGGCTGCAGCTCTGGGCTGAGGCCCGGGCAGCATGCAGAGGAGTGGGGGAGGTCACTGTTTGGGGGGCCCGGGAGAGGATAGCGCTCTGATGAGGGTGAGACCCCCATCACCTCTCAACAGACCCCAACCGCGTGCAGGAAGTGGCAGTGCCACGGTGGCCTTGAGGAAGCTTCTCAGTCACTTAGAAAGACTCAGGGTGTTAGCTGCTGAGTTGTGGACCCCGTGGACTGTAGCCCGGCAGGCTCCTCCTTCCACGGGATTCTCCAGGCAAGAATACCGGAGTGGGTTGCCATTCTCCTCTCCAGGGGATCTTCCCAACCCAGGGATCAAACCCAGGTCTCCTGCATTACAGGTGGATTCTTTTACCATCTGAGACCCCAGGGAAGCCCTCCACTCCACTTTTTGCCCTGTGGCCTCTTATAATCCCCGGAATCCAACCTCTATAGCAGGGCAACCAACTGCAGAAAGGTTCACCCAGAAACTCATTTCCTGGAAGCAGAGTTATTGGGTGATAACCCACCAGAAGGTGGTGAGCAGGCCAGCCCACAGGCTCCGTCCACACTCCAGCGAGAGCTGAACAAGGGACAGAAAGGCTTTCCCAGTGAGCCCAGGGCAGGGCCCACTCCCAGAACAAACAGAAAATGGAAAGAGGATGTGTGTGTCACCGTTGGCAGGGTGAGTGGGGGTCCTCCTGCCTGCTACCACAGAGGGGGCCTTGTGGGGCCCCGTCTGTAGGAGAAGGCCTGACCACCCCCCAGCCCTCTGCTTCCACGAACCTGGCCCACTGATGCACAGCCACCGCCGTCTCCAAGCACACTCACCTGCGGTCTGATTGCACTCAAAGTTGATGACGCTCATCCGCTGGAAGCCGGAGCTGCACTCTTCACCCCCGAAATAGATCAAGGTGAGGTCTCCGTCTGAGTACCTAGGTTTTTGTAACACACACACACACGTTTCGTAGAACCAAGAAAGAAACTTGAATGTCTAAGCATTTCTACATTAAGGCTTTTGCACATCATCCGCAGACCAGCACAGACGCAAACAGCTGGGGACACACTCCCGCCGTCTGGGGCAGGACTGTCCAGGGGAAAAGAGCTCCAAATGGATGTGCTTGTCATCCTCTCACTTCCAAGTGAAAATTGGCTGGATGGAAGCGTGAAAGCTTCTATTGGGAATATGGGGACTCTTCTCTCATTTTGGGGTTCTGTACAAAATAATTTATGCCCAAGAAGACACAGCTCTACCAGCAACCGCCACAGAAAGTCTGACAGAGGGACCCCGGATGACAATTTCAGAGAACTAACGCTTTGATAAAAGCTTTTGTGAAGGTAACTCTTGACTTCAGGGGTCAGGAGAATTGTCCTGAATGCATTAGCCTGGTTGTTCAACTCTTGGGTGTGATGCTAGTGGTGTTTCAGATTTCTCAAACCGCCAGAGAAAACTCAAAACTTCTAAGAAACATAAGCTGTAAAACGCAAAAGACATATCAACTAGTCAAGTAACTTTGCTACAATACAGGTCCCTACAGACAACAGACTATAAAACAAACCGTACTAACAGATGCACTTGTGTTGTAAAGCTAGGAAAAACATCCACCCGGGTCAGCCACAAATGGCACCTGCCTGACTCAGGCAGGAAAAAAAATGCCAGCTTAGCTGACATCCCTGCGGAAAATGGAAGTAGGCGGCTGGCAGGGGAGCGTGTTAGGCTTCACGGGGACATGCAGGATGCCCCTGAGAGTCACACGGGGGCTGTACGCACCGGAGGGTCAGGTTCTGGGGTCTCCCGGCCGCTTTGACTTGAGTGGAATCTGCCTTTTTCACTTGGCACACTGCAGCATCTTTCTTATTACAGATGGGTGCTTGGCTTCCTCCGCAGACACTCAAATAATATGTATACTCGTCCGCCTCCGAGGTGTAGAACAAGGAGTCTGAGGCTGAGGAAAGGGGAACACACGAGAAGGGGCTTCGCGATGCGCACAGGCCTGAGAGAGCACAGCCTCCTCCCGTCTGACCTGCAGCGCCCGCCCAGGGGCAGGGGGTGCTCAGCCGGGGCCCCTCCCAGGCCCCAGAACCCCCCGCTCACCTCCCACCCGGCTCAGCGGCTGGAGGTCAACGGCCACGTCATGCTGCGCGCTGCTCAGAGAGCAGCTCTGGCTTTCCAGGTAATCCCTGTGGCAGGCGTACTCGGTGACCCACTCGATCTCAAAGCGGCAGTTGGATTTCGCTGTGAGCTTGGGAATGGTGCCCTGCCACAAACCCGGAGAAAAAGGGAGAAAGATTCATTTTATTCACACGGCTCAAATGCAGCCAGAGTTTCTCTGCTTCCGGAAAAGCTCAAGGGTGTGCTACTGGGGTTTTAACGTTGTTCTCGTTCTAGTACTGCCATGGCCCTTAACGGATTGTGACGATTTGACCTGTGACAACTCCGCTTCTTTGCAGCTCTTCCAGTCCCTTTCAGAGTCACATGCAAACTTCAGCCTGGGAGCCTGCCCTGAACGCGGTCTCCCCTGCCCCACCACGCCCCTGGCCAGCAGTCACAATGTGTGAAGGGCCTGCGGTCTGTCCACTCCTTTCTGTCACAGGCGCCAGATGGACGCCCCCTCCAGGGGGGTGGAAATCACTGCATCTGCGTGCACCTGGGGAAACGGTCCCTAGACCCCTCTTATGAACGTCCATGGGGTAGACGGTTCCTAGACCCTCCAAGGAATGTCCACAGGGGAGATGGACCCTAGCCTCCTCTTATGAATGTCCACAGGGAAACAGTCCCTAGCACCTTTTATGAGTGTCCATGGAGGAGATGGCCCCTAGCCCCCTCTCTTATGAAAGTCCACGGGGAGATGGTCCCTAGCCCCCTCTTATGACAGTCCATGGGGGAGACGGTCCCTAACCCCCTCTTCTGAATGATCATGGGGGAGACGGTCCCTAGCCCCCTCTTCTGAAAGTCCATGGGGAGATGGTCCCTAGCCCCCTCTTATGAATGTCCATGGGGGAGATGGTCCCTAGCCCCTTCTTCTGAATGTCCATGGGGGAAATGGTCCGTAGCCCCCTCTTATGAAAGCCCATGGGGAGACGGTCCCTAGCCCCCTCTTATGAAAGTCCATGGGGAAGACGGTCCCTAGCCCTTTCTTCTGAATGTCCACAGGGAGATGGTCCCTAGCCCCTTTCTAGGAATGTCCACAGGGTCTTGGGCAGGCTTCACTTGTACTCAGATAAGTTTTGCTCCCAGTGAGGCGAGGCTGTCACCCCACCTTGCCCACCCTCTGGGATGGGTGCTGAGCAGGAAGCCACTGTGAACAGGGACGCAGTGCCACCCTCTGACGTCCCTGGGGGAGCGGTCCTCTCCCTGGCCCCGGCATCAGGTGCAGCCGTGCTGCCTCTGGGCACCTCACGCTGGCAACGCTTACTGAACACCCGCTGAGTGCCAGGCGCGGGGCCCAGGACCAGTTTCTCCATCACGTGGTCAACAAGCTGCAGGGGTCCAAGTCCAGCCCCGGCCGCTTACGCAGGAAATCGATGCCCCAACTCAGCCCTTGGCTGAGGGCAGCCTGACAAACAAACAGAGACGTGGGCCGAGCGCTGAGCGAGGGCAGCCGGACGCCCAAGGCCGTGTGGGGTGTGACCCCACGAATGCGGGAGGTCGGGGAAGGCAGAGGCCAAGGGCAGAGGCGGGGCTCGCGGCGGCGGCCAAGGCTGGGTGAGCAGGGGGCGATGGTGGCTGGGCACGAAGCTCCTCTGGGTGACGGCAAAGTTCCGAGGTGATAACTGTGCAACTCGGTTAGTGCACTAATAACCATTAAACTGCACTTAGGCCGGGCGAATTTTTACAGTATGTAAATTCAAGTAAAGCTTTCTAAAAGAGATTTATGTGACAAGGTGAACGTTTTACTAAAGTTCCAGCTCCTAAAAGCATTTAATGAGCCGGTGAAAATGCTTCAATAAACCTTCTAAGTATTAAGGGCCTCGGGCCTAAGTCACCCAAGCTCTGTCCAGGCGACAGTCAGGCTGGACACAGAACCTCGTGAGCTCCATGGAGAACACACCCGCCGTGACTGCCTCGTGTCCCATGGAGAAGGGAGGGTCACTGCCCACTGTCTCCCCCGTGAGAGTGTGGAATGAGGCTCGCTGGACGGAGCACAGACCAGAGGGGGAAACGCCGAGTCCACGGCCACCGTCGAGCATCTCCCTGATTCTGATTCCCACTTGTAGGATGGAAAGAAGAAATACACAGATACACGCCAAAAAAAAGTATAAATGACACTCCTCACGATCACGTTCCGGACCAGCATCGTTTACTGGCCTGCTGGGTCTTGGCTGAGTTGACACCACTCAGCCCCGGAAGTCTGACTGGACCCGCACTGTAGTCTCATTCTCCACACCCCCCACAACCCGCAACACACACACACACACAAAACGCCCAGCTGCCGGCCAGAAAGCAGAGCAAATTCCACGTTTGTTTGGGGGAGGACATTCTTTGGCAAAAGAATTCCGTTCCTCCTACTTCATTCTGTGGGGAGGACAGGCAGAAATAAATTGGAGGAAAGCCCTACCCTTCCTCCCTGGGGACGCCTCCCTTCAGCAGCACTGCCATCTGCAAAGACACTTAAGCAGCAGAGGGCCTGAGAGACTGCGCTGGCCTGGGGCCCAAGGACACAGCAGATGCGAGGCCCTACCCTCAAGGAGTTTACAGCGGGCACTGGAATCTGAGCAAACAGCGAGTCATCAATCTGCCCGTGGGCAGGGGGCGGGCGGGCAGGCAGGTGAGGGGCCAACGCGCTTCTTGAGGCTGCAGGAATCTCCCTTCGGGCCCTGTTTTCCCTACACTGGTACCCACCCCCGGAACCCCAGAGCGCTGTCTGCCAGGCCTACACGCCATCTGCACGACTCGTTTCTTACTATGCTCCTACAAACCGCTTAGCTGTTTTTACCTTGCCTCACCCGAAGCAGTCAACAGACACGTGAAATCCACAGGTTCAGGATCATATGTACATTTTTTTTTTCAAATATTTACTGAAATCCGCCTCGCTGTGAAGTTCTTTTTAAAAAAAAATCTGTCCCTGAACTGCCGGATGTCATCCCACATGACCCTTGAACGAAAACACCATCCTACGAGTGTAGACGGAGGCCCCTCGGGCTGGTTGCGAAAGAGCACAAAGCCAGCCAGGCACGTTCGGCACACAGCCGGGTCCAGCCCGGGCCCACTCAGCTCCCACGCCCACCATGGCTCGTCTCTTCCATGGGGACCCCCAGACGCGGGACCGCTGAACGCCGCTGGGATGCAGAACTCAGGTCCAGCCACTCACCTCTCTGCGCTTCGACGGGCACACGAACGTGATGGTCACCGCTGGGCTGTGGCCATCACAGAAGTCTGGCTGGCCGGCCCCTTCCTTCACATAACTCAGGACGAGCCTGGAGAGGCACACGTCGGGGGGGAGAGAGAGCGTGACCAACGCGGACATCACAGCCCACCTCCTGCTGCCCTCGGCACCCTCACTCAGGCGAGAGGAGAACAGATGTAGGTCACGGACATAAAAGAAACCACAGGACAGGCCCACTCGCGTTTATTTTCATTTGGGGGACATAAAACTTAAGTGAGCTTCAACGAGTGCTGTACTTTCTCAAAAACAAACAAAACCCCCCAAAAAAGTCAAATAATCACCATGTAAACTTAAGTTCTTAGAAAAGCTGTCGGGAGGACAAGGAACAAAATCATAAACCATCTAACAAAACAAACAAACACAGCCCAGCGGGCCAAGTGCCTGTCAGCCCACGAGGCTGCACAGCCACCTCCTCTCTAAATGACAGCTTTTCAGTGCAAACCGAGGACTTTCTGTTTTAAACCTGATGACCGCCCAGAGCACTAGCCACACGGCCTCCCACTGGCAGGCAGACAGACCCTGGAAGGGTCCATGGGGTGCTGGCCTCGCTGCGGCCTGTGGCCACGGAGGCACCAAAAATAGACGACCTTCCTAGTCTCTGAAGGTGACCTCAGGCTTTCGCTCCATGCCCACACTCTCCAGAGTCCTCTCCAGCCCCTGCCAGCAGGAAGAAGCACCCGTTTATCACTTGAAGACAGGGTGAGAGGCTGAACTCTGTCCCCGCAAATTTCACAAGCAGAAGCCCCGATGCCCAGCACCCCCGACATGACTGTATTTGGACACGGGGGGCCTTGGAGGAGGGGATGAAGATGAGGTCGCTGGAGTGGGTCCCTGAGACAGGAGAGCTGTCCTTATAAGGAGAGGGGCTTGGGACACAGACACACAGAGGGAAGATCATAAGTGGACACGGGGAGGAGGCAGCCTTCCACAAGCTGAGACCAAGGGTCTCAGGAGGAGCCCCCCACCACGGCCCCCACAGACACCTTGGCCTCCAGAGCTGAGAGGGAGCTAGAGGAGCTGCCTGGGCATCCTGCAGCGTGGGGCTTGGGCGGCCCTGGCAGGCGGGCACACTCGCACATGTGGGAATCTCCCAGCATGCTTCAATTTAGGTCATGCGCCGGTGCTTTCTGGGGACAGAGTGCAGTCTATAATTGCACACGCTGATACACCACAAGTTCCAGACGGGAGCAGGTGCAGCGAGACGTCTACCAAAAGACTCCGGGAACAGAGAGTGGATAAAAATCCTCGCTCCAGGTTCAGGACGTGGTCTCCAGTGGGACCCAATGGAGAGAGCAAGCTCTCTGCCAAGCCAGGGGCAAACTCAAGTCAGAAGGAGAGCGTGTGTCAACAGCAGGGCTCCTTAAGAGAAAATGAACCACTCCTGCCAGAAGCTAAGGGGGGCCACGGCGGGGTAGGGAGCCCAGCGGACCACAGTCGGGAAGCAAACTGTACCCAGAAGGACAACGGCCAAGTGGCCCTCCTGCCGCTTGCCCTCCAGGACTGTTTTTTTTTTAAAGAAGAGATAAATAAAACTATGGACATAAAACCAACGTCAGGGGCGATGAAGCAGGGAAGACACTCAAACACACCGTAAGGTAGTGGTGAGTTCATTAAATGGAACCCATATGGATGGGTGCAGCTGCATCACGGTAAACGTGTGCCTGCTCTAAGAAACAAACAATTAGAAAGCCACCAAGAACACGCGACTCAAGCAACGGCCAGTAAGCTCACAAGCATGTGTGAAGTAGCAGTCACTGGGCAAGGCCTTTCTCAAGCCCTGCTGAAAAGGGGTATTCTTGCAGCTCCCCTGAAAAGCCAGGCTCTTGCGGAGAACTGCCCCTGCCAACAGCAGACTGACCTGTCGTTGCTCACGAGCTTCAGCCCCTCCTGGGGCCGGCCCACGTCGAACGCGCGGTCCCCTCTCACCAGGCAGGCAGCCGCGCCGGGGGGACACACACGCACTCGCGGACTCGAGGCCCGGAGCGCATCTAGAAGAGGTGACACATGGCACCGCATCAGACCACACGCTGGGCACAGCAACCACACTCAAACCCTGGGTCCAGGGGCTCTTGGAAAAACTGTCAAATTTTCTTAAAGTCTCCAATATAAGGTAAAAGAAATTTGGAAACAAGGACGAGTAGGATCCCATCCCGAGACCCTGGGCAAGCCAAGGCCCACTCTGAAAGTGGACAAGGGGATGAGCTCGCTGCCCGGCCGGGCAGCTGGAATGCTGGCTCTGCCCCTGGCCCGCAGGCGGGGCTGGGAAGCAGGGACACAGGACGTGGCTGGTGGCTAAAGGATGCACCCCTTTCTCCTGGAGCCACGGGGACCCTGTGGTGCCAGGGCAAAGGCACTCAGGCCTCCGAGGAAATCTTCCCCCACTCCCACCCCTGATGCCCTCAGACACAGACCTATGTCCCTGCAGACATTGATGAACAGAGATGTGTCCGGGTCAGAGTCATCCACCAGGTAAGCACCGCTGGTCTTGATCAGTGGGTTTAAATCATGCTTCTTGAGCCCTCTGTCGAAAGCGTAACACGGCACCTGGGAGAGAGAAAGGAGAAGGAGGGGCTTCCACACAGGCCTTCAGGGTGGTGAGGGGGCAGGGGCACAGTGAAGCCTGTGACCTCTGCCACGTGACACCGGGCTCCATGCCTCAGGGTCTCCAGTGAGGACCCCTGCTGCTGCTGCTGCTGCTGCTAAGTTGCTTCAGTTGTGTCCGACTCTGTGAGACCCCAAAGACGGCAGCCCACCAGGCTCCCTCGTCCCTAGGATTCTCCAGGCAAGAACAATGGAGAGGGTTGCCATTTCCTTCTCCAAGTGAGGCCCCCGAGGACCGCATAATCAAGGCCTGCAGGGCTCCAGCTGCTCTCATGAGCGTCTCCTGCCCACCCCTTCCCTCCCCGCCACACGGTCCGTTTCCACCAGGGTCCTCACTCACGGCTCCCTGTCCCTGCCCTCCCTTAGCAACCACCTCACATCACTCTGGCAGCAAGTCCTCTTCTGCCTGCAATTATCTCTTTTAAGGGGGCCTCTAGGTTCCAGCTTCCATGTACCCGACTATGAGCCAGTATTTCTACAACCACCAGATCAACCCTTTAACAATGCCACCGAGTCACAAGAGATTGTCTCATACCGAGTGAAGTCAAGTCAGACAGAGGAGAAATATTCTTTGACATGCCTGATGTGCACAATCTAAAAAGACACGATGCAGATGCAGCTGAGCTGACAACAGACTCACACTCTTCAGACAATGAGCTTACGGTTGCCAGGAAGAAGGACGGAGCGGGGAGAGTTAGGGAGTTTATCAACACGTACACCCTGCTGAATTTAAAATGGACCAACAAGGACCTGCTGTATAGCACAGCGAACTCAGCTCAATGTCCTGTGGCCGCCTGGGTGTGAGGGGAGTTTGGGGGAGAATGGGCACCTGTGTATATATGGCTGAGTCCCTTAGCTATTCAACCTGAAACCATCACAG
This sequence comes from Raphicerus campestris, assembly GCA_006410735.1. Taxonomy (NCBI): domain Eukaryota; kingdom Metazoa; phylum Chordata; class Mammalia; order Artiodactyla; family Bovidae; genus Raphicerus; species Raphicerus campestris. The sequence goes on along the minus strand of SJYW01025622.1, from coordinate 272,102 downwards.
TGATGTTGATCAGCTATTCCTCAATATAAAATAAAAAGTTTATACAAGAAAAACTAAAAAATAAAACAAAATTCCCTCGAGTCACAATACTCCTGCTCAAACTCCACCAGGGGAGGGCAGTTTGGGGGAGAATGGGTACATGTGAATATATGGCTGAGTCCCTTAGTCAGCTATTCCTCAATATAAAAAAGTTTAAAAAGAAAAACCTCAAAAAAAAAAAAAGATCTTTTTTGTAAAAGTAAAATTCCCTTGAGTTACATCACTCCTGCTCAAAATCCACCAGGGGCCGCTTCCCATCACAACGAGGGTGCAATCCCAGCTTCTCCATCGTCTCCGACCCTGGGGACCACTCCACGCAGTCACACTGGCCTTGAGGGGCACTTCAGCCCAGGGAAGAGATGCTGTCTCTGCCTGGAATAGCCCCTGGCATCCCCTCTCACCTTGCTCAGGCTCTGGGGGAAGCATCACCAGCTTGGTGCGGCCTTTTCAACATCTCCAACGCTCTCTGCGCCTCCCCCACCCTTTTTCTTCATTGCACTGGAGTCTGTCACCAGACACCCCCACCTGCTAACGTGCAAGTGAGCTCCTGAGGACGGGGGGCTAGGTCACTGCCGTGGCCCCAAGCAAGGCTTAGGACACGGCTTGGAGCCTGAAGTTCCTCCTCTGGGCATCCGGCCCACGCTTGTGAGTGTGAGTCGTCCAGTCACCTCTGACTCTTTGCCACCCCAGGGACTGTAGATCACCAGGCTCCTCTGTCCACAGGGTTCTCCAGGAAAAGAATACTGGAGTGGGCTGCCATGCCCTTCTCTAAGGGATCTTCCTGACACAGGGATTGAACCCAGGTCTTCTGCACTGGCAGGTCGATTCTTTACCATCTGAGTCACCAGGCAAGCCCTACTGGATTCTAACTCACATGCACTCTCTCATCTCTATAAACAAATGGCCTTCTGTTTTTAAAAAATCAAGGACTAAACCAAACCACTGCATTGTACACTTCAAATATATGCAATTTTATTTGTGAATTACACCTCAATAAAACTGGCAGAGGGGAGGAAAAAGGGGTCCGGGGGAAGGTTACACATGAAACCCATTACAGCGGGCAAGACCTTGTGCTTTCCAAGCTCCACCAAACTCTGAAGGCAAAGCAGCCAAGCCCACAGGTGTGCCCCTGAGTAAATGCCCGGTCACCAAGTTTATGTGAAACAGCCCCCAAATCTCAGCTGCAAAGTAATACACCACATCACTTTAACTGCCTTAGCCAAGAAATGTTCTAAAAACTCATGTCCTCTGCAAATCATTTCAAAGGATCGATAGTCTGTTTCATCATTTCCAGTGGGTAATTTTCCTTAAACTGTTCGTTTGGAAAAGTGAAGCTATTCACAGGCAGGTTCATTTACAAAGGTTAACTGCTTCATGTTAATGTTCAGCTTTTAAATGTTTCTCGGAAAGATGCTATCAACCCTGCAGGAGTGCTCTGACCCACTAACCCTCTTCCCCTGTTCTGTTTGCAGAGACTTCAGAGAGAGCTACTGGATTAAACCCAAGGACTTGCACCCCCTTGGCAGAGGTGGGGGAGGGGGGCCCAAACTCATGTCAACCAGATCCTTAGAGCGAAGCTACCACTGCCCGCGACACCGGCCAGACAGCCAGATGCCAGCCAAGGAGGGCAGGCACAGGCACAGAGCGGGCTGAGGGCAGGAGGCCAGAACCCACGCACGAAGCTCCAGTGGAAGTAACCCACGCCCTTGATCCTGCAAATTCAAAGCCTGCCAGCCCCGACCACAGTAATACAGTCAACAGAAATGTGTTAACTCAGAGGAGGGGGATGGAATTGGGCTGACTGGTCAGACAAGAGACAAGAAGCAACTTTCCAGCTACGAGATGAAGAGAGTGAGCAGGACAGCACCCAGCAGGCGGGGAGGGGGGCCACCTGCCTCAAACTAGCTCTGTGTCACCCCAAGGCTAGAGGGATCTCCGTGAGCCAGGCCTGCAGACCCCCCCTCCCCAGCTCAAGGCCACAAGCAACTGCTGGCTGTGTCTCGACTCCAGGAAGGAACAGGAGACACACCCGACGCAGCGCCCCCCAGAATTGGAGCGAGCGTCGGAAAAACAAGCAAGGCTCCTGGGGAGAGTCCTCCCACTTCCTGCTCCGCTGAGCCGAGCAATGGAGACATTCATCAGCCCCGGGAATGCGGCGGCCGGCAAAGGGGGTCTCTGCCAGCTCCACACGCAGCACACTGAGTCACCCTTGTTAACGGTGTACGTCTGTACACTAACCATATTTATGCAACTCCGCTAGGACCACGCGCTTGCCAGGACTGCGTTTTCTGTGTTCCCTAGGGGTGGAATGGTAGGGGGTGCGTGTCCACAATCTTGTAAAGAAATTACGATCTAAGAGGACTCCACCGGGATCCACTGAGCAAAGCATGACAGGGGTGTGTTTAGACAGCACTTTCTGGAGCCCACCCCGCCCCGTGCTCTCTGCCCATCACTCCATTCTAAGTCTGATGAAGCCAAACCAACAGAAGCAATGAGGAGACACTAATAATGGGTGGAGATCAAGACCACATGGCCACTAAACCAAGTCTAAGTTTTTTTTTTTAAAGAGGAATGATGAGTGTTTCTACATTTAATATAATTTTTGAAGTTATATTATAGCCTATACGATGCAATCAAATCCTACTGAAGACAGAGAAAAGGGAAAACGCTTTCCTATGACTTGCAGGGGGTGAGAGCAACGCTCCTGCTGCAACCATCAGGCTCTTGTGTGTGTCAGGCGCTCAGTTGAACCCCCCAGGCTCCTCTGCCCATGGGATTCNCAGGCTCCTCTGTCCACAGGGTTCTCCAGGAAAAGAATACTGGAGTGGGCTGCCATGCCCTTCTCTAAGGGATCTTCCTGACACAGGGATTGAACCCAGGTCTTCTGCACTGGCAGGTCGATTCTTTACCATCTGAGTCACCAGGCAAGCCCTACTGGATTCTAACTCACATGCACTCTCTCATCTCTATAAACAAATGGCCTTCTGTTTTTAAAAAATCAAGGACTAAACCAAACCACTGCATTGTACACTTCAAATATATGCAATTTTATTTGTGAATTACACCTCAATAAAACTGGCAGAGGGGAGGAAAAAGGGGTCCGGGGGAAGGTTACACATGAAACCCATTACAGCGGGCAAGACCTTGTGCTTTCCAAGCTCCACCAAACTCTGAAGGCAAAGCAGCCAAGCCCACAGGTGTGCCCCTGAGTAAATGCCCGGTCACCAAGTTTATGTGAAACAGCCCCCAAATCTCAGCTGCAAAGTAATACACCACATCACTTTAACTGCCTTAGCCAAGAAATGTTCTAAAAACTCATGTCCTCTGCAAATCATTTCAAAGGATCGATAGTCTGTTTCATCATTTCCAGTGGGTAATTTTCCTTAAACTGTTCGTTTGGAAAAGTGAAGCTATTCACAGGCAGGTTCATTTACAAAGGTTAACTGCTTCATGTTAATGTTCAGCTTTTAAATGTTTCTCGGAAAGATGCTATCAACCCTGCAGGAGTGCTCTGACCCACTAACCCTCTTCCCCTGTTCTGTTTGCAGAGACTTCAGAGAGAGCTACTGGATTAAACCCAAGGACTTGCACCCCCTTGGCAGAGGTGGGGGAGGGGGGCCCAAACTCATGTCAACCAGATCCTTAGAGCGAAGCTACCACTGCCCGCGACACCGGCCAGACAGCCAGATGCCAGCCAAGGAGGGCAGGCACAGGCACAGAGCGGGCTGAGGGCAGGAGGCCAGAACCCACGCACGAAGCTCCAGTGGAAGTAACCCACGCCCTTGATCCTGCAAATTCAAAGCCTGCCAGCCCCGACCACAGTAATACAGTCAACAGAAATGTGTTAACTCAGAGGAGGGGGATGGAATTGGGCTGACTGGTCAGACAAGAGACAAGAAGCAACTTTCCAGCTACGAGATGAAGAGAGTGAGCAGGACAGCACCCAGCAGGCGGGGAGGGGGGCCACCTGCCTCAAACTAGCTCTGTGTCACCCCAAGGCTAGAGGGATCTCCGTGAGCCAGGCCTGCAGACCCCCCCTCCCCAGCTCAAGGCCACAAGCAACTGCTGGCTGTGTCTCGACTCCAGGAAGGAACAGGAGACACACCCGACGCAGCGCCCCCCAGAATTGGAGCGAGCGTCGGAAAAACAAGCAAGGCTCCTGGGGAGAGTCCTCCCACTTCCTGCTCCGCTGAGCCGAGCAATGGAGACATTCATCAGCCCCGGGAATGCGGCGGCCGGCAAAGGGGGTCTCTGCCAGCTCCACACGCAGCACACTGAGTCACCCTTGTTAACGGTGTACGTCTGTACACTAACCATATTTATGCAACTCCGCTAGGACCACGCGCTTGCCAGGACTGCGTTTTCTGTGTTCCCTAGGGGTGGAATGGTAGGGGGTGCGTGTCCACAATCTTGTAAAGAAATTACGATCTAAGAGGACTCCACCGGGATCCACTGAGCAAAGCATGACAGGGGTGTGTTTAGACAGCACTTTCTGGAGCCCACCCCGCCCCGTGCTCTCTGCCCATCACTCCATTCTAAGTCTGATGAAGCCAAACCAACAGAAGCAATGAGGAGACACTAATAATGGGTGGAGATCAAGACCACATGGCCACTAAACCAAGTCTAAGTTTTTTTTTTTAAAGAGGAATGATGAGTGTTTCTACATTTAATATAATTTTTGAAGTTATATTATAGCCTATATGATGCAATCAAATCCTACTGAAGACAGAGAAAAGGGAAAACGCTTTCCTATGACTTGCAGGGGGTGAGAGCAACGCTCCTGCTGCAACCATCAGGCTCTTGTGTGTGTCAGGCGCTCAGTTGAACCCCCCAGGCTCCTCTGCCCATGGGATTCTCCAGGCAAGGACACTGGAGTGGGTTGCTATTCCCTTCTCCAGAGGATATTCCCTACCCAGGGATCAAACCTGGGTCTCTCACGTTGCAAGAAGACTCTTTACCAACTGAGCCTCCAGGAAAGCATCAGGCTCTTGTGTTCGTTCTACTCGTCTATACCTAAGGCAGAACAGATGCCCTCCACACCTTCAGTCTATGGGCTCCCTGAAAGCAACAGCGTTTTCAAAATGTAATGACATTCCTGACACTGGGCCCCTTCAGAGAGGAAAACTCAACAGATAAAAGCCCCGCCGCCAACCAGGCTCAAAGAAAAGGTCACTGGGAGCAAATCAACATTCCCCCTTCATCTTTCGATCAGCTTCTAAGAAAAGTTAAACATCACTTTTGAGAAAAACATAGGCTCTAATCTCCCCATTTCCACCCCCCAAAACGACTCAGGTCCAGGGTCAGCACCCTCGTCCTGTAAACATGTTAGGCTTTGTGAGTGACGTAGGTCTCTGCTGTGTATCCTTCTCAGCTTTTTTTTTTAACAATCCTATAAAAATGTAAAAAAACAATCTTAGGTCTGAGGCTGCACAAACACAGGATGCAGTTTGTGACTTCTTGACCTACAAACACAAAGAAAACCAAAAACAAGTCACCATTTCTTTCCTTGGGGAAGTAATTATTCTTTAGGTGGTGGGAGACAACTGTCAGTTCAGCAAAGCAAGGTAAAAGAGAGACTTGGTTAAAACAGGAAAAATGGGGGTAATAACTATCGCTTGGAGAGTCAGAGTCTGAGAGAACCTCCATGGGGCCTGGGGTCTCTCAGGAAAGCAGAAGGCACTTCACACTGGTTCAAGGATGCTTTATCTGCTGCTAACGAAATAGTGGCAAAGAGTCTAACCTAAGTTTTTAAATGCAAAGTTTAAATCTGACACCATCTCCTACTAGTGTTATTTCATTAGATCTTGTTCCTTCCCACTGAACATTCCTTACACACAAGGCAGCATCCCAACTACCTTTTCTTTTAGAGACGGCCACATCTGAAGAATCCGTGATAACTCAGTATTTGTAACTTAACATGGCTTTAAAAAAAAAAAAGATACAAATGTCTCTTTTTGCCCTTCTTAAATGACAACGTATTAGGCCATCGGGTAAATGACTGATTACTCCCATCACTGATCACTCCCAGTTCCTAGCTCCTAAGACAGTCTCTGAACTCAACTCTGCAGAACAGAAAACGAATATAGAAAAAAGAGAATACTCAACCCAGGAAGACTATTGCCTGGGTGAACACAGGAAAGCCACCTTGAAATCCCGGGGTGGTGGGATGGGAGAACTGGAGAGGAAAGGGCCCTCTGCCACCAGTGCTGCCAGGGAAAGTCAGAGGCTGTAGGTTAGAGAGGATGGTGCTTCATCAATCACCAGGAACACGTGCCAGATACCAGAGAAACCGGGGATATAGTGACAGCCGTCTGGCCTCTGAGGTGAGCTGGCAACAAGGGCCAAGCACACCTGACCTGGATCCAAGATGCATTCAGAAGCCACTCCCAGGCCAAGGAGCCGGTCTCTGCAGGCAGCATGGTGATCCAAACCCCAAAGTCAACTTGAGACTTAGTTCTTGAAATGCATGGCATCAGAAACCAGGAAATCACTTGCTCTATGTGAGTGAGCCATTTCATTTCCAGTCCGTCCTGTATGTTTAAAACACCCTGTCCTAAAAGTAAGAACTATCCAGGACAAGTTATCAAGGGAAGCACATGGCGTGCGTGGGCGTCAGCTGCTCAGTTACATCTGACTCTCTGTGACCCCATGGACTGTAGCCCGCCAGGCTCCTCTGTCCATGGGATTCTCCAGGCAAGAATAAGTAGAGTGGGTTGCCGTTTCCTTCTCCAGAAGTTCTTCCCAACCCAGGGACTGAACCTGGATCTCCTGCACTGCAGGCAGATTCTTTACCATCTGAGCCACCAAGGAAGCCCAAATCATATGGTCTCTCTGCTCAAACAGAGTTTGAAAACCAAAAACAGATTTCTACCTCAAAAGGTATGTGTCTGTACTTCAAATACTGAAGGTCCCAGAATGTACTTCACAAACACATAACCCTGAAGGGCCCTTGTTACCTCTTTATTTGCTTTAAATATATCCTTCTTGCAGGCTGCAGCAGTTCTCCACTCGAAGTAATGTACACAATCCGTGGCAGTTACAAACTCGGGAGTTCCCTATTTTTAAAAGAAGTAAAAATAAGTTAGCACACCACGTATTGTAAAGTGCTCCTTTTCTAAAGTTAGAAACCATGAAGGCTAACGAAAAATTTTAAACTAGCAGCAGTGGGTGTGTGGCGGGAGGTTGTGGGGGAGTA
>SJYW01025622.1:233239-243479 GCA_006410735.1 Raphicerus campestris | reverse complement strand
AATAGGCGTGACACACCACTCCAGGCACCTCACAACCCCGCCTGCGGCAGCTGGTTCTTAAGTCATGAGGCACCGTGAAGCTGGTGAAGGGCTCTCACAACGCTTCCCACTGGCCTGCATTCTTGGGCCCAGTCCCCACCTACAGCAGACGCCCTGGAATCTAAGACCCACCCCTCCTCCGGGGAGACGGGACTGAGCCCCTCCAGAGCACTGACGCCCGTGCAGAAGTCCTCGGGGGCTTCAAGACCTACCAAAAAACGAAATCAGAAGGCTCTCCCTCATCCCCCCCGCCCCGGGGTGGCAGACTAATGCCCCCCGGGGTGGGAGGCCACGGTAGGAAGGAGGACAATGCCAAGCAAAAGGCAGGAAAGGGCCTGGGGCCACCCAACATACGGCACCTGGCACCCGCCCCAACCCCACACCTCCTATCAGCAAGCTCCTCCTTGTGTAAGCAAACTCAAGCTGGGCTTTCTGCTACTCGGGAGCTGGAGGAATCTTGAAGGATGGAGCCTCAGAACCGCAGAAGCCTGGATGCAAACTAGACCCTGAGAATCACACAGCCCCGTGGTTTTAAAACTTTAAATGATGGAAACACTTCTTACTCTAAAGAACTTTCCCATGGAGTGCCAATGTATAGGATGGATGGTGAAGAAATGCCCTCGTGTTGAGGCAAAAAACCCTTGGTCACTGAGAGTACCAGGGGGTGCAGAGGAAGCAGCTAAAAATGTCACTGATCTGACGCACAGAGCCCTAACTTGCAGAAAGAAAGCAATCACCGCCACCACCACCGTTTATGACCACTAAGGATGGCGGGGCACTTAGACACACTTTGGTTCTCACACTACCCTAAAAACGTGATTAGCACCCTGATTTGACACAGAAGAAAATCAAAACCTCAGCAGGTCAGTTAACTGGCCCACGAGGCTTTCCAACTAGTAAAGAGGAGAAAGAGTCCCCATTCGAAAGCAGGACAGTGACCTCGAAAACTCCACTCCCAGCCCTCCTGAGGAGGAAACCGAGATGCAGAGGAAAGAGGTGACTGGCCACCGCCAACTCAGAAATCCAGCTCTGCGGACTCCAGCTACAGGCAGGACACACTGTCCTCTGCCAGCGGCCGTCAACGAGGGCCCAGCAGCTGTCTCCGAGCAGGAACAGGGCTGGGAGTGATGTTGAGGAGGACGGACAAGCACCTAAGACCAGCCATAGGGACACACCAGCCAGAGGAACGCCCTGCCCATCCCCCGGCCTCCCCCCAGCAACTTGCAGCCAAGCTTCAACAACTGCTCCCAGCTCCATCCTGCACAGCTGCGCAAAAAGAGGCCACAAATGTCCCTGCGGAGGCTCGATGCAAAGAGCACAATCAAGAGGCACCATCCGTCGGAAGGACACCCACACCATGAAAATGAGATGACAAATGCCAACAAAGGGCCCAAGGGAAGAGCGATTCATAGAGCAATCCGAGGAGAGCTTTATGTCTTCCAAGAGATGAGGGAAGTCGTGGCAACCATGAAGAGGCAGCTGTGAGTATACAGCAACTCTAGACCCTGCTGGAATGTTTCTAAGAAACAGAAAAAAGTTGAGGAGCTCACAAACAACAGAACTGCTAGGCTGGGAAAGAGGACAGAAGCCATTCTTCTGGAACCCTGCCCACAGTGATAGTCAGATACAAAGTATAAACGACAAACCAAACAGGCTGGAGTACATGTTATGATTAAAAAAAAAAGGCGAACAGCACAGTAAGGAAACTTTGACCCAAAGAGAGAAATTTTTTTTCCCAAACACACAGAACACCCAACTCAACGAGGTTCTAGGCCACAATTTCACACTTTTACTGCCCACATGAGGGGAAAATTCCATTTACCTAGAGAACGAAAGATTTTTAAAAACTGGTGGATCCAAGAAGTTCAAATCGTTAGCATTTTTGGGTACAAGAAGAAAATATTTAGAACTGAAGGATGAAAAATCTATGTATCAAAACCCATAAGTAGCATAATACTCAGGACAAAGAAACACACAGCTTTAAATTCATAGTTCAGTCATGCAAGCTGATTTAAAAGATCTAAGCTTTCAATTTAAATTAGGGGGAAAAAAGAAGATAAACAACAAAATCCTAGTGTATAGCACAGGAAACTATAGTCAATATCCTGTGATAAACCAAATGGAAAAGAAGATGAAAAACAACATGCAGGTATAACTGAATCACTTTGTTGTGAAGCAGAAATTAACATAATATTGTAAGTCAACTCTACTGCACTGAAAGAAATTTTTTAAAGAAAAAAATGTTTTAAGAAAAATTAGAAAAATTTTTAAAGTTAACAACAGAGAGCATAAATAAAATAAAAATTAATGGTGACAGAGATGGTAAAATAAATACTAGTTCTTTTGAAAAGACTAAAAAGACTAGAAAAATCTTTAGTAAACCTAATTAAGGGGAAAAATACATAAATTAACATCAGGAATTTTTTAAATTTACCTACAGATTCAAAAGGTATTTCCAAAAGCATGAGTACATGCTACATATTTATATGTGAATACATAATTTAAACAACAATTTCCTAGAAAAATACAGAGTATCAAAACTTGCTCAAGAAAAAGTATAGAATCTGAGCAAACAGACAAAACCGAAACAGTAATCGAAACTCCTCATCCACTACATTCCATCTCCACAAAGGCACAAGGCCCAGACGGTTTACTAATGAGTCCTACCAAAGTTTAAGGAACAAACATTGTCCATCCTATACAAAAACTATTCCGTATCATACAATATACTAAAAACTAACTGGCTCTTCCCACAAAGCAAAACATTCTTGATACTGAACTCATCCAAGAACAATACAGCAAGAAAGCTGCAGCCTGAACTCACTTAAAAACTCAGTTGCAAGTTTCCTATATAAAACATCAGGAAACGTGTGTGGGGGGGTGCTCAGTCATGTTGGACTCCTTGTTGCGCCACAGCCTGTAGCCCAGCAGGTTCCACTGTCCATGAAATTTTCCAGGCAAGAATACCAAAGTGGGTTGCCATTTCCTTCTCCAGGGAATCTTCCCAAACCAGGGATTGAACCCGCATCTCCTGCATTGGCAGACAGATTCTTTGCCACTGAGCCACCTGGGNCCATGAAATTTTCCAGGCAAGAATACCAAAGTGGGTTGCCATTTCCTTCTCCAGGGAATCTTCCCAAACCAGGGATTGAACCCGCATCTCCTGCATTGGCAGACAGATTCTTTGCCACTGAGCCACCTGGGAAGACGGGGTGCTCTTAACACCCCACACTGCAAAGGACAGACCTCACAAAAAATATTTATTCAGGCCAAATGTCAAATGTGCTAAGGCTAAGAAACCTTGGTACAAAGATTTTGTTGGCTACAAAAAGCCTGATTTAAAAAGAAAAAAAAAAGGTAAATTGAAGTTCATCAAAATTAAGAAATACCTAGTTTTCAAAGGACATATTAAGGGGGGGAAAAAAAGGGCAATCCAAAGACTGGGGGGAAAATACATACTATGCAGACCGGAGGAAGAATCTGACTCCAAAAACACAAAGAACTCTTGAAACATAAAAAGATGACCCCCAAAAAGTGTGGTCAGGGATGAGGGGCAAGAAATTTTTTTTGAGAATCACAACAAAAGATATTCAAGTGGTCAATGAGCACATGAAAGATGTCCAACCTCATGAGGCATCCAAATAAATACAAGAAAAGGTGTTCAACGCCATGAGTCAGCAGGGACATGAAAATTAAAACCATACTGAGATACCACTACAAACCCACTAGGCTGGCTAAAATTAAAAAGACTGATAAGATCAAGTGCTGACAAGTATGGACAAACACCGGAACTCTGACACCCATGATGGAGGTGCAACGTGGACAACCACTTCAGAAGTCAGTTTGCAGCTCCCATAAAATCAACCCTCACTCCCCAGCCACTGAACAATCTCACTCCTAAGGTATCTATCCAAAAATAGAGCGTATGTCCACACAAAATCTTGTACATGAATATTTACAACAGCTTTGTTTGTAACAGCCCAAAAAACTAGTAACATCTAGATTAGTCTTGGGTCAAAAAAAAAAATCAAAACTTAAGATTACACATTACTTAAAATTAACAAAAGAAATTCAAAAGTTTGATAAAATAAAATTAGCAAAAGGGGAGCAGTGGTGGCCACCAATTCTCTGGATCCAGAGCTGTCCAGATGGTGGTGTCTCCACTCTAACCCCTCCCAGTTTTCCCCTCTACTGAAGAAATGTCAATGGATCACTTGGAGAATAAATGAGTCCTTTGTCACCTTGCTAGGATTAAAGGTGAGGAGACACCATTAACAAGAATTCAGGCTTCGGTCCCTCACTGGTCATGAGTCAGCTATGCGGAAAATACAAAGGACTCACAGATATATCCAATCTCAGCTACCTCCACCTCCACGACCAGTGGGGTCACTGCCAAGAGGGCTCCTGGCTGGGACAATAAAAAAAAAGGGGGGGGGTGCAGAACAAGAACAGTATCTGCAAAATAATGAGTTACTTTCTTCCATCAGTCCCAGTTCTGCGACCGTCGTGAATTCTCTCTTCCCAGCACAGCACAGTTATACATGCCAAGATCAAAATAAAGATGAGACATCTAAATGATTTCACTCAACCCCATCTTTTAAACCTCCCTCTGTGAAACACTGATAAAAGGTATGAAGCCCAATCAGGAGTTCATTCCCTGGGACTCTTGTCAGGATGATGGTCTAAGAATTAAAGCATGTGTCTACCCACAGTTAATAATCTTGGGCTACACACACACACTTATTGTTGCAAGAAACATATACACACAAGTGGATGTGATCCAGGTTCAACATGTGGCCCAAATTAGGCATATAAGCACTGTTCCTTCGGAAAAATCGCAGGGAAAAAAATGTCTCCTTAGAGACATCAGCTAAACCAATCTCAACTCCCAGCTAGCTTCATTACTCTCTTGTCCTCAATATATGAAAAAAAAAAAGTTGCAGCGTTTATACAGAAACAATCGGGGGAAAGCTTGTTTCTAAATACACTTTAAGATACTTAACTACTTAAAACAGCCCAAAGCATTATTTTATAACCCGTATAAACTGTTAAGTCTTCACTCATTAGGAATGTTGTTAACACCAAAATAAAGGGTAGAAAGTCACCCATTACCACGCATGTGTACAACAGCCAGTAATGGGTGACTTTATCTCCTACGGAAGAGGGTGAAGCTGTGGACAAGCGGAGGGCCTTCTGGTCTCTTCAGGTGACTTCGCACGGGCTCTGGCCTCTGCCCTCTGACCTCCTGTCCCCACAGACCCTGCCCCCCGACCTCTGCACATCCCACACAGCTCAGCGCTCCGCGCCCCAGCCCTGCTGTGCCTGCCAGACCCACTGGCGGCCACGGTGGCCTCTGGATTCCAGTGCTTTCTTTCCACCACACACACCACCTCCCAAGAAACAGCCGAGGGATTAAAACCTCCAACTTCTTCCACAGCGCAGGACTCGCCGGGGGCATCCATCCTCATGAAGCTTCAAGAATGCACAACTGAGGCTCTCCAAAGGACACGCACTCAAAGTGCTGGGAGAGCAGACGCACTCTGGGTGATGGGCCGTCGTCATCCCTGCTTCGCAGCGCCAGGCTAAAGATACTAAAGCCGCTGCGGGCAGTCTCTCCTCTGCTGCCTTCATCCCTTCTGCTAACGAGCCACTTGGGGATGACCCCTGCCCACCACACTCACCCCAGGAGGGGTCTGGGCCACATGGGTGCCCTGCAGGCCTCCCTAAAGCGGGCCCCAACTTCCCTCCTGTTGGTTCTAAGGGGCCATTAGGCAAAAGGTACCCTTCCCGGGGTCTAGAGAGCTGGACTTGGGAGGAGAGGCCACTGCCCCACAATCAACCCCCCTTTCCAGTGACCGTGAGACCTGCCTGCCAGGGTTCTTACGGCCGCCAGAAGGTGTCTAGGCACCCCAAACCTGCGAGAGTGGAGCTGGGGACCGCACCAGGCACCAAACCACCAGGAACTGGGAGAGTCTTCCATGGAATAACATGTTCCTCGTTACCAGCAACCAATTTGCGGACATTTGGAATGTGACCCTGTGTCCGTGGGGACCGCTGCCGTCGACAAGCGGCGCGAACACCAAGAGCAGAAGTCTGCTCTTCACATTCATGGCAAGGCCTGGGCAGCCAGTTACAGGCGGACGCCCAGGGCTGGAAGAAAAGGCCGCCGAAAACAGCCTCCTTCTGGGCTACTCAGTAGAATTTTTCAAAGTGGACTTAAAGACATGATCAGCCCACATTCCCATTCAAATATGTGCTACAGTGAAGGAACTTTTAGGCAGTCTGATTTCATTCAAGAAAAGAGTTTTTTTTAACCCCTTTCCCCAGAGGGGGTAAAAAATGTTTTCAGTATTTAAGCCAAGGTATGCATTTGAAACAGGAAAAAACAAAACAAATTTCAAATTTCAAATCTCTACTTCAGTGGGTCTGAAGTAGAGACTGTTAAACGTGGCTCTAGAGAAGTCTGAATGTGAAACCACAGAGCAGTAACGGGAAAGAAATGTGCCGAAGCCCACCCAGCTGCAGCCTGGCTGCGGCTGCAGTCCTCAGAAGCCTGGCAGAAAGGACCTGCCCTAAGACCACAGAAGGCACATGCTAAAAACATGTACGTCCCCTCAGGACCCTGTCAAGCACTTGCTAAGGTAGGCCTACGTGTGACCATGAGGAGAGGCATTTCAAGATACAACGGCCATTTCCTACTGGACCAAGGGGCCAAGTTCCATCTGGAGATGAGTTTGTGAACCACGGTCCAGGTGCTAGGATGACTACCCTAAATTAAAAGCAAGAGTCCCCTGCAGCAGCTCCAGAGTAGGGGGTCTGCCCTTGAGGGCAACTTTATTACGAAATCAATTCCAATCTGCTAGCAACCACGACTTTAACACTGCTAGGCCAAGCTGAGCTAATTTCTCCTGGATGTGTATGGTTACAGCAGCCATTACCCCAAAAACGTCCTCCTTTAAAGATCAGTCACAGCCTGACCTTGGGTCAGCGACTGTGGTTTTTCAATGTAACAGGGGGCTTCTATGAGTAACTATGTATCTTAGGGCAGTTAACTGGCCAATCAACTAATGTGCAGTTAACTCTCCCCGGGGCCCCAATACCTTTCCAAAAAAGGACAAAGAATATGGGCCTTTCCGCTTCCACTGTGCGCTCAGCCTCACTCTCCTCAGAGTAATAACTTCTGCACGTTCTCAATTCGGGGGTAATAAGACCATCTGTAATGCAAAGGATGACTAAGACCCCCATACACCTCACCGTAAGCTCAAAATTCAGCTCCAAGTGGGCTAAACTTCGCTTCATTCTGAGAGGTAACTTGCTAGCGCCAGGGATAATTGCTGACTTCTTTGTCCACGACTCTTTCAGAACTTCACCCCTTTTTCACCAAGACACAGTCCAAAGAAGGTTAGTTAGAAAAATACATCGAATTGGCAGTTCCCCAACCCCGGGACTCCCAGCCATGGCAGGACACTTAACAGTCCTCACTGGGACCAACGATTATACAATCATGGTTCCCAAAGCAAAAGACTCCACTAGAATAATCCACCCGGAGACAATGACATCATGTGAACAACGAGGCAGGAAGTTCAGCTCGCAGAAGTGAAGGGTGAAGTCTCGAAAGCCAATATTGAATGACCACTCTCCATTCCCCCGATTCAAAAAAAAAAAAAAAAAGTCAACTTCTGCAGAAAAAGCTACTTTAAAAATGGAAAACCCACATGGAGGAAATCAATCAGCAAATGAAACCAAACCCACCCCGCCAACTCCACGGCCGTTCCAACGGGTGAGTCTGTCCACCATAAGGGGCGCATCTGAAGCCCCGCTGGTGAAAGTGTGGGGGAAACGTGGAGTGGGAACAAAGCGAAGCCGGGGATTCCTGCGTCCTCCCAACTTTTTCGCAGGCGCACCGCTGGGCGTGAGGGCGCCCGCAGGGTGTCACCCGGCCGCTCGCACGCACGCAAAGCCGCCCCGGACTTGATGACAGCCACAAGTGGCCGGACGGCGGACCCCGGGCCAGCGCGGGCCAAGAGCCCCCCACCCTCTGCCCGTTGACACCGATGACCCCCGGGTCTCTTATCCTGCGCCGGCACGGCGGCAACTTTCCGTCGGGGACTGGGAGACCCAAGGAGAAGACTCGGGGACCCCGGCCCCTCCCCCGGCGGCGCTCCCTGAAGCCCCATCCCGCCCGCCGCGCGCTGGGGCACCGCGACCNAAATGTGCCGAAGCCCACCCAGCTGCAGCCTGGCTGCGGCTGCAGTCCTCAGAAGCCTGGCAGAAAGGACCTGCCCTAAGACCACAGAAGGCACATGCTAAAAACATGTACGTCCCCTCAGGACCCTGTCAAGCACTTGCTAAGGTAGGCCTACGTGTGACCATGAGGAGAGGCATTTCAAGATACAACGGCCATTTCCTACTGGACCAAGGGGCCAAGTTCCATCTGGAGATGAGTTTGTGAACCACGGTCCAGGTGCTAGGATGACTACCCTAAATTAAAAGCAAGAGTCCCCTGCAGCAGCTCCAGAGTAGGGGGTCTGCCCTTGAGGGCAACTTTATTACGAAATCAATTCCAATCTGCTAGCAACCACGACTTTAACACTGCTAGGCCAAGCTGAGCTAATTTCTCCTGGATGTGTATGGTTACAGCAGCCATTACCCCAAAAACGTCCTCCTTTAAAGATCAGTCACAGCCTGACCTTGGGTCAGCGACTGTGGTTTTTCAATGTAACAGGGGGCTTCTATGAGTAACTATGTATCTTAGGGCAGTTAACTGGCCAATCAACTAATGTGCAGTTAACTCTCCCCGGGGCCCCAATACCTTTCCAAAAAAGGACAAAGAATATGGGCCTTTCCGCTTCCACTGTGCGCTCAGCCTCACTCTCCTCAGAGTAATAACTTCTGCACGTTCTCAATTCGGGGGTAATAAGACCATCTGTAATGCAAAGGATGACTAAGACCCCCATACACCTCACCGTAAGCTCAAAATTCAGCTCCAAGTGGGCTAAACTTCGCTTCATTCTGAGAGGTAACTTGCTAGCGCCAGGGATAATTGCTGACTTCTTTGTCCACGACTCTTTCAGAACTTCACCCCTTTTTCACCAAGACACAGTCCAAAGAAGGTTAGTTAGAAAAATACATCGAATTGGCAGTTCCCCAACCCCGGGACTCCCAGCCATGGCAGGACACTTAACAGTCCTCACTGGGACCAACGATTATACAATCATGGTTCCCAAAGCAAAAGACTCCACTAGAATAATCCACCCGGAGACAATGACATCATGTGAACAACGAGGCAGGAAGTTCAGCTCGCAGAAGTGAAGGGTGAAGTCTCGAAAGCCAATATTGAATGACCACTCTCCATTCCCCCGATTCAAAAAAAAAAAAAAAAAAAAACAACTTCTGCAGAAAAAGCTACTTTAAAAATGGAAAACCCACATGGAGGAAATCAATCAGCAAATGAAACCAAACCCACCCCGCCAACTCCACGGCCGTTCCAACGGGTGAGTCTGTCCACCATAAGGGGCGCATCTGAAGCCCCGCTGGTGAAAGTGTGGGGGAAACGTGGAGTGGGAACAAAGCGAAGCCGGGGATTCCTGCGTCCTCCCAACTTTTTCGCAGGCGCACCGCTGGGCGTGAGGGCGCCCGCAGGGTGTCACCCGGCCGCTCGCACGCACGCAAAGCCGCCCCGGACTTGATGACAGCCACAAGTGGCCGGACGGCGGACCCCGGGCCAGCGCGGGCCAAGAGCCCCCCACCCTCTGCCCGTCGACACCGATGACCCCCGGGTCTCTTATCCTGCGCCGGCACGGCGGCAACTTTCCGTCGGGGACTGGGAGACCCAAGGAGAAGACTCGGGGACCCCGGCCCCTCCCCCGGCGGCGCTCCCTGAAGCCCCATCCCGCCCGCCGCGCGCTGGGGCACCGCGACCGAAGCCCGTGCCCCGGCGAGCCACCCACCTGCACAGCTCTGGGAACTCGGCGCCCTGGGTGCCCGCGGCCCCGGGAAGCCAGCCCGGCGGCAGCAGCAGCAGCAGTAGCTGCAGCTGCAGCAGGAGCGGGCACCGCGGCGGGCGCCCGGCGGGCGCGGGCCCCAGGTGCGAGCTCCGGCCGGCGGCCGCCTCCATCGCGCCGGGCCCGGGCTGCGCGTCCGGAGCCGGGCGAGCGGCGCGCGGCGGCCAGGGGCGGCGGCCGGGACACGGGTGTGCAGC
>SJYW01025622.1:191637-228437 GCA_006410735.1 Raphicerus campestris | reverse complement strand
CTGTGGCAATGTGATTTCCCAAGCGTGGGCTTCCTACAATAAGGAAAGCAGCCCAGATATAGGAACTTGAAACATAAAGGGTGACTGTCGAGCGAGTGCCGCTCAGCAAAGCTTTTTAATCGCTCTGTTCATGTATTTTCTTAAGCCCATAACTGTGTGAATGGCTGAGCTAGGCATAGTGAGAATAAGAAGGTGAATCTGAAAAAACATGAACTTAAGAAGTTTACCTGATACAGAATAATCTGATTATTGTATAGAATAACCACGATGGTAACGGTTCTTTTTTTTAAATATTTATTAATTTTGCTGGGCCACGTCTTTGTTGCCTCATGGAGGAGCTAGTTACCTAATCCGGGATGGAACCCAGGTACCCTGCGTTGGATGTATGCGGTCTTAGACACTGGACCACCAGGGAAGTCCCCTGTTAATTTTTTTTTTAATGCTTACTCCATATAAGACACTGTATTAGCAATTAACATGCATGAATCCAGGAACCATATTCTAAATGAGGAACAGAGGCACAGAGATGTTAAGTAACTTAGGCAAAGCCACTTTGATGCAGCAAAGGAGAAATTCAAACACATACAGTAATAGCTAACGTTTATTGAGCAAGTTAATTATGTGCCAAGTATAGTTCTGCTGTTTTAATTTAGCTCATTTAATCTTAGCACAATCCTGTAAAACAGATACCTTCATAGCACCCATTTTATAGATAAGGAAGCTGAGGCACAGACAGATTTAAAAGCTTGCAGGTCATACGGCTACCAAGTGGAGAAGCCAGAGTTTAAGCACAGGCTAGACGGTCCCAGAGCCTGCAGCTTAGCCATGGTGGTATATTGCCAAAGAGGAATATGGCCCAAGAAAGGAAAGTTATGGTCCTAAGAGGGTGCTCAGATGTCCCACTGAGGGCATCCTAAAAGGGTTCATATTTTGCACAACAACAATGTTATAATTGCTACAGCCAAAGATCTTCAGTGGAAACTGAAACCATCAGGTGAAAAATAATTGCAAGCTAGAAAATTCACTTTGTCTAAAAGAATGTTTCTCTACTAAAGAAAAATATATCTTTACAATGGAAAGATCTAGTGGAACCATCTTGATCAAGTGATTAAAATTTGTGGCACCAATATTTGGAAAAAAATAATATTTTCTGCTTCCTAAAATGACACAATTTCTTCCTAAATTGAAGAAAGTAGGCGAAACCACTAGACCATTCAAGTACTGACCTAAATCAAATCACTTAGGATTATACACTGGAAGTGACAAATAGATTCAAGGGATTAGATCTAACTGAGTACCTGAAGAACTGTGGACAGAGTTTTGTGACATTGTGCAGGAGGCAGGGATCAAGATCATCTCCAAGAAAAAGAAATGCAATATGGCAAAATGGTTGTCTGAGGAGGCCTTACAAATATCTGTGAAAAGAAGAGAAGCAAAAGGCAAAGGAGAAAAGGAAAGATATACTTATTTGAATGCAAAGTTCCAAAGAATAGCAAGGAGAGATAAGAAAGCCTTCCTCAGTGATCAATGCAAAGAAAT
The DNA here is from genome assembly GCA_006410735.1 of Raphicerus campestris. NCBI lineage: Eukaryota > Metazoa > Chordata > Mammalia > Artiodactyla > Bovidae > Raphicerus > Raphicerus campestris. The sequence goes on along the minus strand of SJYW01025622.1, from coordinate 226,898 downwards.
AGAGGAAAACAATAGAATGGGAAACACGAGATCTCTTCAAGAAAATTAGAGATACCAAGGGAACACTTCATGCAAAGTTGGGCACAATAAAGGACAGAAATGATATGGACCTAACAGAAGCAAAAGATATTTAGAAGAGGTGGCAGGAATACACAGAAGAACTACACAAAAAAGATCTTCATAACANCAAAGTTGGGCACAATAAAGGACAGAAATGATATGGACCTAACAGAAGCAAAAGATATTTAGAAGAGGTGGCAAGAATACACAGAAGAACTACACAAAAAAGATCTTCATAACACAGATAATCGTGATGGTGTAATCACTCACCTAGAGCCAGACATCCTAGAATGCAAAGTCAAGTGGGCCTTAGGAAGCATCACTAAGAACAAAGCTAGTGGATGTGATGGAATTCTAGGTGAGCTATTTCAAGTTCTAAAAGATGATGCTGTGAAAGTGCTGCACTCAAAATGCCAGCAAATTTGGAAAACTCAGCAGTGGCCACAGGACTGGAAAAGATCAGTTTTCACTCCAATCCCCAAAAAAAGCAATGCCAAAAAAATGCTGAAACTACTGCACAATTGCACTCATCTCACCTGCTATTAAAGTAATGCTCAAAATTCTCCAAACCAGACTTCAACAGTATGTGAACCATGAACATCCAGATGTTCAAGCTGTATTTAGAAAAGCCAGAGGAACTAGAGATCAAATTGTCAACATCTGTTGCGTCATTGAAAAAGCAAGAGAGTTCCAGAGAAACATTTATGTCTACTTTATTGACTATGCCAAAGCCTTTGACTGTGTTGATCACAACAAACTGTGGGTGGAAAATTCTTAAAGAGATGAGAATACCAGACCACCTAACCTGCCTCTTGAAAAATCTGTATGCAGGTCAGGAAGCAACAGTTAAAACTGCACATGGAACAACAGACTGGTTCCAATAGGGAAAGGAGTACATCAAGGCTGTATATTGTCACCCTGCTTATTTAACTTATATGCAGAGTACATCATGAGAAACACTGGGCTGAATGAAGCACAAGCTGGAATCAAGATTGCCAGAAGAAATATCAATAACCTCAGATAGGCAGATGACACCACTCTTATTGCAAAAATCAAAGAACTAAAGAGCCTCTTGATGAAAGTGAAAGAGGAGAGTGAAAAAGTTGGCTTAACAGCCAACTAAGATGATCAGAAAAACTAAGAAAACTAAGATGCCATGATCAGAAAACTAAGATCATGGCATCTGGTTCCATCGCTTCATGGCAAATAGATGAGGGAACAGTGGAAACAATAAGAGACTTTATTTTGGGGGGGCTCCAAAATCACTGTACATGATGACTGCAGCCATGAAATTAAAAGACGCTTACTCCTTGGAAGAAAAGTTATGACCAACCTAGACAACATATTAAAAAGCAGAGCTGTTACTATGCCAACAAAGGTCTGTCTAGTCAAAGCTATGGTTTTTCCAGTAGTCATGTGTGGATGTGAGAGCTGTTACTATAAAGAAAGTTGAGCACCAAAGAATTGATGCTTTTGAACTGTGGTGTTGGAGAAGACTCTTTTAAGAGTCCCTTGGACTGAAAGTAGATCCAACCAGTCAATCCTAAAGGAAATCAGTCCTGAATATTCATTGGAAGGACTGATGCTGAAGCTGAAATTCCAATACTTTGGCCACCTGATGTGAAGAACTGACTCACTGGAAAAGACCCTGATGCTGGCAAAGATTGAAGGCAGGAGACGAAGTGGACGATAGAGGATGAGATGGTTGGATGGCATCAGCGACTCAATGGACATGAGTTTGAGTAGACTCCGGTAGTTGGTGATGAACTGGGAGGCCTGGAGTGCTGCAGTCCATGGGGTCGCAAAGAGTCGGACACGACAGCGACTGAACTGAACTGAAAACGATGCAGACCATTCAACATCACAGTAATCCAAGTTTATACTCCAACCACTAATGCCAAAGAAGCTGTCGTTGAACAGTTTTATGAAGACCTACAAGACCTTCTAGAACTAACACCAAAAAAAAGATGTCCTTTTCATCATAGGGGGTTAGAATGTAAAAGTTGGAAGTCAAGAGATACCTAAAGTAACAGGCAAGTTTGGCTTTGGAGTACAAAATGCAGCAGGGCCAACTCATTGGAAAACACCTTGATGCTGGGAAAGATTGAGGGCAGGAGAAGAAGAGGGCAACAGAGGATGAGATGATTGGATGGCATCATCAACTCAATAAACCTGACTGTGAGCAAACTACAGGAGATAGTGGAGGTCAGGGAAGCCTGATGTGCTGTAATTCATGAGGCTGCAGAGTCAGACGCAACTTAGCAACTGAACAACAACAAAATGACGCAATGAAAAATATTGCTGACAGATATTTCAAAGATAATATAATGGCGACTCAGATGCAGATGTAAAATGAACATGTTTCAAAGTTAATACTGAACTCTTTAATGTGAGAACCAGTAACCTGTTCTAACGGGTTCAAAAGAGAATCCAAAGACAGCCCAGCACACACACTTACAGTCAGGAATGCTGAAGTTATGTTGCCTCGTAGATGGAAGATTAATCAAGACCCAGAGGTCAAATGGATGTCAAAGGAACAAAATTTGCGGTTCTAAAAATAAGAACCCTAGACATTACCTTCAGTATTCCACAATTTAGAGAGCTGTAAAAGAGCTCAAAGATAAAGAAAGCTATAAAACCCTGTAGAATCAGATAACCCACAAAGTTGCATGAGACAGCATGTAGCTTTCCACTCAAGTTACCCAATAATTTTTTAGTCCATTTCAAAGTCTTTCACAATTTCCCCCTATAGTCTACAGTATCACTTATGTGGTATTCTTGCCAAGATGTTTAACCTAAGTCAAAAATAAAAAGATCAAATTCAGACTGTGAAACTTTCTACAGAAAAACTGAACAGGACAATTCAAAAATGCCAGTGCTCTGAAAGACCTCCTCTGCTTCCCCCTCCCCCTCCAAAAAGGCAAGAGTCAACAGCAGACTGAGATACCAGGCAGCTGCTTTGTACATAAAGTTTCACTGGAATGTAGCAGCATGCAGTTATGTATTGTCGACGGCTGCTTTTACCTACAGTGGCAGAATTGAGTGGTTACCATAGAGCCTAAAGTATTTTACCATCTATCCCCTACAGCCAAAGTTTGCCAACCCTGGTTCTAGATCAGCAGTTCTCCAAATTGTATGTTTGGACCAGCAACCTTGGCATCACTTGGCAGCTTGTTAGAAATGCCAATTCATGGGCCTCCCTCTGACCCACGGAGTCAAAATCTTTGGAGATGGGCTCCAGAAAATTCGATCACTAGCTTTCCAGGAGATTCTCATACACATGATGGTCTGAGAACTACTGTTGCAGAAGGGTAACCAAGAGAATAGTCCTGTCCCGGGTGTCAGTTGCATTCCTGGGTTGGGCTGACAAGTGAAGGTCCTTGCCTCTGTGCAGGAAGGAGCTCAAGAGGAGGCTGTAGTAAGGGGTGTGGGCGTGCCTGCTAAGTCACTGCAGTCCTGTCTGACTCTTTGCGACCCCATGGACTGTAGCCCACCAGGCACCTCTGTCCATGGGGATTCTCTAGGCAAGAATGTTGGAGTGGGGTGCCATGCCCTCCTCCAGGGGATCTTCCCAACCCAGGGATCAAACCTGCAACTCTTATGTCTCCTGCATTCACAGGCAGGTACTTTACCACTAACACCACCTGGGAAGCCTGTAGTAAGGTGAAATCTAGTTTATTTAGAGAGAGACGGATTCTATAGACAGAACGCAGTCCATCTCAGTAGGCAAGAGAGGCCTGAGATGTGGAGGTGGTTAGTTTTTATGGGCTGGATAATTTCATAGGCTAATGAGTGGGAGGATTATTCCAGTTATTTGGTGGAAGGGGTGGGGATTTCCAGGAATTAGGCCACTTCCTACTTTTTTGGCCTATTATGTTCAAGCATCCAAAACTGAGATGGCACCTGTGGGTGTGTCCTTTAAGTGATGTATTACAGTGAGCACATAATGAGGCCCAAGGTGTACTTAGAAGGCAGATCTTCGGCCATCTTGGACAGAATTGATTCTAACCAGTTTTTGTTATATCCTCAAGGGCTATGTCACCCTTTTAATTGTTGTGCCTTGCCCTTCCCACTTGTCCCACCACCACCCTGAATTAAAGGAGCATGAAAAGGCAGATGACACCACCTTATGATAGAAAACAAAGAGGAACTAAAGGGCCTCTTGATGAAAGTGAAAGAGGAGAGTGAAAAAGTTGGCTTAACACTCAACATTCAGAAAACTAAGATCATGGCATCCAGTCCCATCACTTCATGGCAAATAGATGGGGAAACAATGGAAACAGTGAGAGACTTTATTTTCCTGGGCTCCAAAATCACTGCACGTGGTGACTGCAGCCATGAAATTAAAAGATGCTTGCTCCTTGGAAGGAAAGTTATGACCAACCTAGACAGCATGTTAAAAAGCAGAGACGTTACTTTGCCAACAAAGGTCCATCTAGTCAAGGCTATGGTTTTTCCAGGTATCATGTATTGATGTGAGATCTGGACTATAAAGAATGCTGAGCACCAAAGAATTGATGCTTTTGAACTGTGGTGTTGGAGAAGACTCTTGAGAGTCCCTTGGACTGAAAGGAGACCCAATCAGTCAATTCTAAAGAAAATCAGTCCTGAATAGTCATTGGAAGCACTGATGCTGAAGCTGAAACTGCAATATTTTGGTCACCTGATGTGAAGAACTGATTCATTGGAAAAGGTCCTGATGTTGGCAAAGATTAAAGGCAGGAGATGGGCATGACAGAGGATGAGATGGTTGAATGGTATCACTGACTCAATGGACATGAGTTTGAGCAAGCTCCAGGAGCTGGTGATGGACAGGGAGGCCTGGCGTGCTGCAGTCCATGGGGTCACAAAGAGTTGGACACGACTGAGTGACTGAACTGAGCTGAACTGAAAAGACAAGACAACAAAATGTGACACATGACCCTTAACTAGAGCCCAGACACCAAAAATGGAAGGTGTAAGGGACAGTTGGGGATAACTGGGAAAATTTGAACATAAATTGTATATTAGAAACTGTGCAGTCAAATGGTAGAGGGCATAAAGATTTCATTTAAATTTTGCAGCAAACCTTTGAAAAAGCAGGACTTAAAAATATTAGCTCAAGACCTTGTGCTATGGGTCATATTATGTCCCTAAAAAATATGTGGGGCTTCCCTGGTGGCTCAGTGCTATAGATACATGCCAGTGCAAAAGATACAAGAGACTCAAGTTCGATCCCTGGGTCAGGAAGATCCCCTTGGAGGAGGAAATGACAACCCACTGCAGTGTTCTTGCCTGGAGAAGTCCATGGACAGAAGAGCCTGGTGGGCTACAGTTCATGAGGTCACAAAGAGTCGGACACAACTTAGCAACTAAACCACTAAACCACCACCACAAAAAAGATATATTGATGTCCTAATCCCTTTGACTTCGGAATGTGACCTTACTTGGAAATACAGTTGTTGCAGAGCAATTTGTTTTCATTAGATCCTACCACAGGAGGGTGGGTTCAGTCCAGTGTGACTGGTGCCATCGTGAGAAATAGGGCAGAGACACTGAGACACACAGGGAGAAGATGACCTGGTGAGGAAGAAGAAGCGAAGGATCCACAGGCCAGGGATGCTCATGTGAAAACCGCATGGCAGCATGGAGACGTGACTCTGGCCAAAGGTTGTGCTAAACGCTAGGCTTCTAGAATGTGATCCTGAAACAGAGTAGGATCCGGTGATGCTTCCCCCGCCCCCACATCCTCTGCCTGCCTTTTGTCTGTGAAAAACTTTAGTCAAGGAGGAAGTTTGAGCAGAGAAAGGAGAACATGTGAGAACAAAGGAAAACGGTCAAAGGAGACCAAATAATAATACTGCAGTCATTAAGCAGAGTCAAGGACCTTGAGTTCTTTCTCAAGGGCTATAGATAACGTTCTGAATCGCATCCTGTGAGCTGCCTTACAGCTACTAAAACACCAGGAGGAAGACATTAACTACATGATGACCAGACTCTTCCCACGACAGAAGATGCCACAATTCTAAGAACTGGCCACAAATACATGGGAACAAATGGACTCTGGAGCTGAAGATTAACTGTACCTAAAACAGCCAAGATGATGCTGGTCAGACCACCGACAACCAGTTTGAAGCTGCATGTAGCACTGACAGGGCTGTATGTAACCTCCGCCCGTCCCCCAACTCTGTCTATCAAAGGTCTCACTCTCTGCCTGCCAGGGGTGGGGAGTCAGCCTCTGGACAGATGTCCACCACCCTTCATCCCCAGCATCTGAAATAAAGCAAACTTTCCCTTTCCACCAACCTGGCCTGTTTGTTGGCTTTTGAGCATCTTGAGCAGCGAGAAGCGGGCCCACCACACACCTTTTGGTAACGTGATCCTTCCTTCAAGTAGTTAATGGCTTAGTAGGGGAGATAGTGAATTTTAATGTAAGTCTGAAAAAATTGTATTGACATCAGCTCCTGCAGGATCTTAAGTGGTCACCTAAGAAATGTAATGGTTTCCCAAGTGGCGCTAGTGGTAAAGAACCCATCTGCCAATCCGGGAGATGTAAGAGATGCAGGTTCGATCCCTGTGTTAAGAAGATTCCCTGGAGGAGGGCATGGCAACCCACTCCAATATTCCTGCCTGGAGAACCCCATGGATAGAGGAGCCTGGCAGGCTACAGTCCATAAGGTTGCAGAGGGTCGGACACAACCAAAGTGACTGAGCATGTACACACACAAGAAATTTAGATTTAATTGGATATAAAAGGCTTCCCTGGTGGCTCAGACGGTTTAAAAAAAAAAAAAAATCCACTGCAACGNATCCCATGGATAGAGGAGCCTGGCAGGCTACAGTCCATAAGGTTGCAGAGGGTCGGACACAACCAAAGTGACTGAGCATGTACACACACAAGAAATTTAGATTTAATTGGATATAAAAGGCTTCCCTGGTGGCTCAGACGGTTAAAAAAAAAAAAAATCCACTGCAACGTGGGAGACCTGGATTCAATCCCTGCATAAGAAAATCCACTAGAGGAAGGCATGGCAACCCACTCCATTATTCTTGCCTGGAGAATCCCCATGGACAGAGGAGCCTGGTGGGCTACGGTCCACAGGGTCACAAAGAGTTGGACACGACCGAGCAACTCAGCACAAAATGAGGAACAATAATAGCTGACAATATACTACCTATTAAAAGGCCACTATGTGTCAAAAAACATTCCTGTATTTTATGATTTACTCTTTATGGCAGTCCTCTGAGCATAGTAATCCTATTCACATTTAAAACATGAGAAATTCAGGCACAAAGAAATTAAATGCCTTCCCTGAGGTTTTGCAATGAGTAAGAGCTTCGATGTGAATGATATAATCTAGTAAGAAAGTCCATGATTTTAACTCATAAACTTCCTTCTCATTGGGAGATTTGGAACGTGTGTGTCTGTGTGTGTGTATGTGTATGAGTTCACAGTTACACATCAGGAAAATTCGTGTCACTGCAGGATGGACTGAGAACCACTTTAATGAAAGCACCAGAATTAAGGTGACAAAAGAGACAGTGGAAAGGTGTCTTCCCTTCCCTAGGAACACCTAGTTCCTACTTGGTTAACACCTGGTCAAGAATAGAACCCGTGTCTTGTGACTTCCTTGGACACTGAGGTGGCCTGTGACTACCTGGGGCAGTAGTGGGGATGGGGACAGGGGATAAGGGCAGACGATGTTGCCTGCCTTCCCGTGGGGGTTGACCATGCCTTTCTTTGCTGGCGAAGCCCTCCTCCCACTAAAGAGGCTGAAGGTATGAGACCCTTGTAACACATCCCTTTTTATAACCCAAGGGAGGGCATATTGGGAACAGATGGGAAGCCTCCTAAGATTTTTTGCAAAACAGTCTCCGTCCCATTAGAAATGCAGAGCAGATCCTCTCTTCTCCATCCCTCTAATGTTTTTTTCTGGAAGCAGTTGTCTGATAGGGCACTTGTAGCTGCTATTACTACTACTACTACAAAGTCACTTCAGTCGTGTCCGACTCTGTGCGACTCCATAGACGGCAGCCCACCAGACTCCCCTGTCCCTGGGATTCTCCAGGCAAGAACACTGGAGGGGGTTATAGTCTCTTGAAACTCCAAGAGAAGATATGGTCAACACAGTTGGAGAAAGGATCTTCAGTGTCACTGCTGACCACTTCTGAACTGGCCAGTATCTGATCATTCACTTTGTGACATGATAAATAAATGTGCTTAAGCCAAGTGTGTTAGCTGATAATTTATTGTCTTTCACTCCAAGCGCACCCTTTAGCACATGCTATTTTATGAACAAAGGAATTCTTATAAGCAGTTCTCTTTACAATGAGCATGATGTTAAACTTTCTGAGCTGAAAACACTCTGGAGGGAAATCTTGAGAGCAAAGTCTCCTGCTGTTTCCAGAACAGCCATACCACTGGTTTCTGCCCACCTCCTCCCTGACCTGCATGTTGAAGGGTGACCTACAGACCAGCCTGGCCGCACCAGGGAACTTCTCTACTGCTCAGCGAGCTGAACCACACCCTCTCCAATGAGATCCAAACCCCTTCCAAGTTTATCCTCCCTTGGTACTAGCCCTAGAGTACCACACAGAGTCCCTTTATATCTTAGAGCTGCTCTTTCTTCAGAGTTAATAGTTCTCCGTACTGAAGTTCCCCGTTTCGATCCTCTGATTGAACCCAGACTGCTATACCACGCTTCGCTGGCTTTCGTATTACTTGCAGCCCAAAGCATGCCAGCTGACAACACAGTGCAGCACCTGGCCACTATTTCAACATGACAGACAGAAGGCATCAGTGAGGATTAGAGTTTCTAGATTGAAACGTTGGTGCTGCCAAGAACAGAAGGGAACAGAAGAGGAAAACTGGATTAGAAAAGAAAAGTGCTGTGTCTTTCTGTGCAGTTAAGAGTCAGGAATACCCGGGAAGAGGTGCCCTGCAGGCGCTGGTAATACTGCCCTAAGCATGGCCAGGAAGTCAGAGCTGGGAATAACTGCAGGGGAGACATTTGGCAAGAGGAGCATTGGTGATAGGAACAGTGACTGGACACCAATAGCGTCCAGTGAATAAGACAGCCCAGGGAGAGAGCCAAAGGGATTCTTGGTGAACCTGTGATCTATTTTGTTGCTGTTCAGTCACTCAGTCATGTCCAGCTCCTTGTGACCCCATGGACTGCAGCATAAATGCGAGGCTTCCCTGTCCTTCTTTATCTCTTGGAGTTTGCTCAGACCCAAGTCCATTGAGTCAACAATGCCATCCAACCATCTCATCCTCTGTCACTACCTTCTCCTCCTGCCCTCAATCTTTCCCAGCATCAGGATCTATTGGAATATAACAAATTACCTTCAGGTAACAAGCATCATTTATTAATTCTCACGAATTTCTGTAGATCAGGAATTCAGACAGGGTCCAGTAGGGTTGTCTCCTTTCTGCTACATGACTTCTGNATGGGTTACCAGCTGGTGTGTAGGAGGCACCCAGCGTCAGGAGCAAGGAGACGCCGAGATGATGACAAAGGAGAAGGGGTCAGACCCGGCCTTTCTCCGAGTGTTCCTTCTCGCATCTCAGATGTGACGACTCTTTTCTCCTGGCAGCCCCTTCCCTCTGTCACCCAGCTGAGGAGACCCCTCCCTCCTCCTTGTACCCACTACCACGAGCTCATATGTCTCCATGTCTGCACTGAAGGTAGACAAACTCCTGTTAACAGGCTTCTACTCTGTAAGACTGCAAGCTCCTTAAGGGCAGACCCTAGTGGCTCAGACGGTAAAGAATCTACCTGCAATGCTGGAGACCCAGTTCAATCAATCCCTGGCTCAGGAAGATCCCCTGGAGGAGAGCATGTGAACCCACGCCAGTGTTCTCGCCTGGAGAATCTCATGGACAGAGGAGTCTGGCGGATCCATGAGGTCACAAAGCGTCGGACACGACTGAGCAACTAACACTCTCACTCCACACTAACTCTTCATTTGTCCAGCCTCGGCTCCGGCAAAACTAATGGTAAGAGCCAAACAGATGTGTGGAAGGATGATAAGAATGGGGTCTTGGAGGATGGGTGAGAAGATAGACCTTGGAGCTGACTCAAGTGCACTCCTGCCCCCTGTTGACTGTGCTCTCCAGGGCAAGTTATAAAAGTTCTAGGCACATTTTCCTCACCTGTAGAATGGGATAATAATGGGATGACCTCATAGGGTTATTGATGATAATATTCATTGAGTGCTTTTATTAATAATAAAGACCAGGCACAAGTACGCTGTCTTCGTTTCTCATGATGCGCTAAAGGCAACAGTTAGTAGCATCCCCACTTCACTGATAAGGGTGTGAGAGGCAGTCACGTGACCGGGGTCGCAGGGCTGGAAGGAAGGGCTGCGAGTCAGAGTCAGGCGTTCAAGGTCTGTGTTCCTAAGACCTCTGATCCCAGCGTCTGTGAGAGTGACGTGGAATCGCACCCTGGAAGCAGCCCCAGGGAACCTGTGGTCAGCTCTTGCTCTTTGCGTTCATGGTTGACTCTCTGAAGCCTCATCTTCCTCCTGAGCATTTATAACTGATAAAGACACCATCTAATTGGATGAGGAGGAGGACAGCACGCACCCCACTCTCCTGCGGCTGGATTACCCCAGGATCAGGCATCTGACCTGGGGCAGCACCCACAGTCGGGGCCAGTACATTTGCACTGAAAGATGGATGGGTGGACACATGAATGAAGGAAGGGGAAAAGGGTTTAAAGCCCTCACAGTGAGTCTTATGAACGGTTAGTGGGTGACAGGGAGCTCAGGACGCCCTTAGCGCCTCCACCCGCTTCTGGGGGCCTGGAGACCCCCGGCCCTTCTGATCTCTTGGGCAAGTTACATGTGGCCCTGAGCCACTTTCCTCAGTACAATGAGGCCGTCTCTGCCACCCACTCGCGTGGCTGCCATCACGGTGCGGGCTGAACAGTGTTCAGTCACTCCTGGGAAGGACCGTGGTCTCTTTATCCCGAGACAAAACAGAGTCACCAAGACTGCTCCACTGTGTTCTTCTCAAAAGAACAGCCACCAAGTTCCAGGGACCCGGGCGGGGCCTCTGCTGCCGTCAGGCATGGAGACAGAAACGCCATTTCCACGTCCACAAGCTCACGTCCTCAAAGAGCGGAGCAGATCCCACAGGGCGCTGATTGAAACCGCCACGGATCCGGGGAGACAGCACGCCGGCTGGAGATGGGAGCCGGCTGCCGCTGTCTGTTTCTATAAGCTAATAATAACGCGCGCCTCTGCTTTATGAAGTAGAACTTGTTACGGCCGATGAGCCGTAAAAATTGCCGAGTGGGGGAGAAAAAAGAAAGGGAAAAAAAAAACTATAAATAAATTTGTAATTTTAACAGGGATTAACCATGTAATTGAGAGGGGAAGGCTGCTAATGGCAGCGGCCAAGGCCAGCTCAGTCCCCGTGGTCTTAGCCCCACAGCAAAGCTACGAAGCAGAAGCAGAGCCGTCTGGGGGAGACTCTGGGAGAGAAAATTAACAGACTCGAAGCCAGGGGCAGGCGCGAGGAAAAGCGCCGTGAATCCATGTGGTGGCTGCTGACTGAGCGCCTGCCGCACGTGCCTGGCACGAGGCGGGAGGACACAGTGGGGGATGCCCAGTGACCGTCAGGGGGCACCTTGAGGGGTCTCAGACAAGAGAGAGACTTGGTTGGCTTTCTGCTAGAGGACTCTCACCCTGGCGCTCATATGCAAAACAGACTGGAAGTGGCAAGAGTGGGGACTGGGAGATGAGTCAGGCAAGCACTGCCGTGACAGGTCAGAATGAGTGGCAGCCCGAATTAAAGCAGGACAAGAGGAGAGAGAAAGGAGACGGTCCCGAGGTGCTCAGACGAGGGAGTCACGGGGGCTGGGAAGGAACGGGTGCGCTAACGCGGAACAAGTCAGGTGTGATGGCCACGGTTTCTGGCATGAGCAACCTGTGCGAGAGATGGTACCCACACAGATGGGATGTGTACCTCAGTCTTGGCTAGACTGCGTTTGAGGGGATTGCAAGGGATCCCAGCGGAGATGTCCGGTGGAGAGATAGTCAGGAGAGTGATCTGAACTGGAAGGGGGACTGGAAAGTTGCCAAGAGAAAAGCGATCACTGAAGCTGGAAGTTGTGGGGGGAAGTGAGAGCCCAAGAAGAGTTAACGGAAGGAGAGACGAGGTCCCCGTTCAAAGTGGAGGCAATACTGACGTTGGAAGAGCAGGGAGAGGAAAGCGGCCAGCATAGGCTGAGGAGGAGGGCCAGGGGACCAGAGATGGGGGTCTGCAGGACACTCAGCCAGGCCTGGTTGCTGTCAGTGGCAGCAATGGGGCTAATCTTCTGGACTGGAAAATTAATCTGCATCTTGAAAAACGGACCCACCAAATCCAGCCCCATCAGCTTTAGGACGTGTCAGAGGAAATGGAGTCTTTGGAGATTTGAATCAAGGCTCTTCTTCTTAGCAGCTCAAGACCTTAAATGGGTAGCTTGACTTTTTTGAGCCTCAGTTTTCTCTTCTGTAAAATGGGAGAGTAAAACCCAACCCATAAAGACAGCTATCTGGGCTAAATGAGATGGGCTCCCAGAACTTGCCTGATGTACCATAAATGCTCAACAAATTTCTATTTGGTTTCCTCCAACTCACTGAGCTACCTGGCCCAGGACAATGTGATCTTAAAAGCAGCCCAAAGAGAAATCATTTTTAAAATGGGAAGAGTATGGAGGGTTCCACAGAGAGTAGGATGCTAGAGTTCTGAGATGCAGCTCTGAGCAATCCTGGATGCTCCCTGGAAGAAGTGAGCTGCGAGTTGGTTCCGGGAATGACCAGGTTTGGCTCAGAAGGCTGGGAGCAGGTCAACATCCTAAAGGGATCCTGAGCTCCCTCGGAGGCAGACAAGTGAACAGAGAGGAGGATGCTCTGGCTGGATCTAGAACTCAGCCCCAGGAGCGTGTGATGGTGATCTGGAAAGGGAATAAAGGTGGCCCCGAGGCAGCTGTGGGTAGAGCTGACCTCACAGGATCTCAGTCTATCCCGGAGTCAGTTGAAGGATTCCTGCCTCCAGGGAACTCACTCCAGGAGGAAGGCTGCATTTTTCACTCCTTGTTTGTACTTTAGAGTTATAAAAATTCACTTCTTCCTCCCTCCGAAAGCCCACGGTGCCTATAAACAAACATCTAGATATACAAAGATAAATGGAAATCATAACTTCCCAAGCTTCAGAATCCAAACAAAGACCAAGAGAGAGGGCGGGGGCCGGGAGGAGGCAGACTCTGGCGAAATCTAGCCCATGCCAGCCCGGGCCTCTGGTCATGATCAATATGTTCTCCAAAGTGCCTTTTAAATTACTGTCGAGGCAATGTGCCATATTTATGTATACACAAGCTTAGAGGTGACACGGGGGAGAGATGCAATTTCTATTATGAAATCATAATGTGCATTTATCTTCAGGAATAACACATCGAAATGTTGGAGTGAGGAAAGTTGAAAAGCAATCTGTCTATAAATAAAGACCGCAGACATCCTGACATTTTACGATGCAGGGAATTGCAGCGAGAACTTCTCCATTGGACGCATCACCCAAGGGATCGTGTTCAAACTCCGACTTCTTGGAAGACGGTATTTGGAGCCCAGAAACCTTCTTGCTGATGCCCAGAGCAAAGCGAATCGAACTTTGCTTCTCTGACAGAGAGAGGGGAATGGAATTGGGCTGGGGTCAGGGAGTGTTCAACAATTCATGGTAAATCTAGCTCTTCCCCTAATAAGAGTGTTTCTGGGGATGGATGCTTGAGGGAAGGAACATGTGCACTTCTGAAGTCAGGAACTGGGGTACGCGTGTTCTCCTCTCTCAGAGTGCAGGCCAAGCGGTATAAGAGTGCAGGCAAATTCAGGGAAGACTTGGTCTCTCAGGGAGGCGCAACCCTGATACCTTGTGTCACACTGACCCCATGACCTCCAAACTGTACCCTTGGCCAGTGGCTGCAGGGTCCAGAGGTCACTGTGGTCTTGACCTTCTATACTCATGACCAGACGGCATCTTCTGCAAGGACAGCAAGCAAATCTGCAGGCTAAGCAGAGGAGCCTTGCTNTGGGGAAAGCTGAGTTTGAGGGATATGAGACTAGAGTCAAAAAAGCATCCTTCTTTGGACTTCCCTAGTGATCCAGCGATTAAGAATCTGCCTGCTAGCGCAGGGGGCATGGGAAGATTCCGCATGCCGCAGGGCAACTAAGCCCGCTTGCTGCAACAACTGAGACCTATGCGCCTGGAGTCCAGACTCCGCAATAAGAGAAGCCACTGTAGTGAGAAGCCCGTGTGAGCCACGAAGACGCAGTGCAGCCGAAAGTCAGCAAGCACATCACTTCTCTTTGCCCAGCCAGCCGTCTTCTGCCCCTGAGAAATCACTGTGTACTAGGTCTGACTAGCCCTCAGGGAGGATGCCTTGGCAGCTCAGATGGTAAAGAATCTGCCTCCAGTGAGGGAGACCAGGGTTTGATCTCAGGGTCGGGAAGATCCCCTGAAGGAGACAATGGCAATCCACTCCAATATTCTTGCCTGGAGAATCCCATGAGCAGAGGATCCTGGCGGGCTGTGGTCCATGGGGTCACAAAGAGTCAAACCTGACTGAGCGACCAAGCACGCCTGTGGTTATTTATGAAGATCAGGAAGTACCCAGCAGCTTATAAAGTTAAAATGTCTCATTCTCCCTCTGTCTTTCCCTAGAGATGTTTTGCTCAAGTAGCAAGTATTTTTTTTCTATTTTTTTTTAATCTTTCCATGATGAGCCTAGTTCCATGATTATTTGAAATCTGAAACAAAGAAATTAAGCAATCCAATACAACATCTCATAAATTATATTGCTGGCAACTGTGTCATAGGTACAGTATACCCGAGATGGATCATAAATAGCTGTTCTAATTTATCAAGAACTTATGACGTGCCAAGTATTATAGTGGCTGGTTGAGAATCATTCACTTTCAAAACTCTGAAAGGCATCACTTTTTTAAAATATTAATTTATTTGGCTGTGCCAGATCTTAGCTGTGGCGTTGGATCTTTAGTTGCGGTATGGAGAATCTAATTCCCTGACCAGGGATTGAACCCAGGTCCCCTGCACTGGGAACTTGGAGTCTTAGCCACTGGACCGCTGGGGCAGTCCCAGGCATCATTTTCTTCACTTTATACAGGAGCAAATTGCAGTTCACAAGAGGTCAGAGAGACTTGCCTAAGGTTGTAGAACACGGGAGCGGAGGGCCTGAAATACGTGTCTGTGAGATACAGAGGAGGTTCGAGCAGACGTGCTCGGCTGGGAAACTATGAGAAGAATGAGTGGAGCTGATGTTTATGGGGTGCCACTGGCTGAGGACCAGCTCCAGGCTGGACAGGCCACACGGGGGTGGCAGGACTTGGGACGCTCCCATTGCGTGTGAGCAAGGAAAGGGGCTGACTGGCGCCCAGAGATGGCGAGGCCATGTCAGTGCCTGCATGTCCCAGCTGCGTGGCTTCCCTCTCACCCAGCATGCCTTGACTGGGCTCCAGC
This sequence comes from Raphicerus campestris, assembly GCA_006410735.1. NCBI lineage: Eukaryota > Metazoa > Chordata > Mammalia > Artiodactyla > Bovidae > Raphicerus > Raphicerus campestris. The sequence continues at coordinate 211,336 of SJYW01025622.1, read as the reverse complement.
TCGTCCATCTGAGTGACGACAGAACTGGGGCTCAGCTGAGGTCTAGCTTCTGATTCTGGTCTTTCTTCCTGTAGATCTCTCTTGCCTTTCAGTTCAGTCGCTCAGTTGTGTCCGACTCTGCGACCCCATGGACTGCAGCGTGCCAGGCTTCCCTGTCCATCACCAACTCCCAGAGTTTGCTCATACTCATGTCCATCGAGTCAGTGATGCCATCCAACCATCTCATCCTCTGTCGTCCCCTTCTCCTGCCTTCAATCTTTCCCAGCATCAGGGTCTTTTCAAATGAGTCAGCTCTTGGCATCAGGTAGCCAAAGTACTGGAGCTTCAGCTTCAGCATCAGTCCTTCCAATGAATATTTAGGACTGATTTCCTTTAGGATTGACTGGTTGGCTCTCCTTGCAGTCCAAGGAACTCTCAAGAGTCTTCTCTAACACCACGGTTCAAAAGCGTCAATTCTTTGGTGTTCAGTTTTCTTTATGGTCCAACTCTCACAACCATACATCTTGCCTTTCAGCCCAGCACAAATCCTCCTTCTCCATGATGGCTTGTAGGTCCCTCCAGCCCAGTAGCCTCTCGACTTGGAGTGCCAAGGACACTCCTCTTGTTTGGCATTCACTGTATACTAACTATGGCTTCCCTGGTGGCTCAGACAGTGAAGAATCTGCCTGCAATGTGGGAGACCCGGCTTGGATTCCTCGGTTGGGAAGATCCCCTGGAGAAGGGCATGGCAATCTGCTCTAGTTTTCTGGCCTGGAGAATTTCATGAGCAGAGGAGACTGGTGGGCTACAGTCCACAGGGTCACACAGAGTCGGGTGCGACTGAAGTGACCAACACCTTCACTTCTCACTTTCATATACGAATACACGGGCTTAGTCAACCTCCCATGTAGGGGTGTTCATTTTGGTAAGCTCAAAGGCAGGGGCTATATTCTATACGATTTCTGTGCCTACGTGTCATTCCGTGTGTCCTCCACAGGGTCGAATACAACGCTGAAGTGGAGGAGGCCAGGCCACCCCGAAGATTGCCACTTTGCTGAGTGGACTGTTTTTAGCCAAAGGCAATCAAGACCCAGCAGAGTCAAGAAAACTGATTACTTTTCCCTTAACTACCTGAAAAAAACTAGGGCCAGAAAGGAAGCTATTTCTAGAGATAACGTTTTATCTGAATGACCTATCTGTGGCAGGGCAAACATCCAATTACCAAACACCTGCTCCTCTCACAGCCTGTGAACAAACCACCTTCCTACTCTTGGAAGGCCCAGACTCCATCCCACTTCTTACCTCGGGAACTTCATATAAGCCCCTGCTGCCTGACCTGCCCTGAGCTTCCTGTCTTTGGGCTCCCATGTAATTAAATTTGGTTTTCTCCTGTTAGTCTGTCATATCAAATTAGTTGTTTGAAAGTGAAAGTCACTCAGTCGTGTCCGACTCTTTGTGATCCCATGGACCATACAGTCCATGGAATTCTCTAGGCCAGAATACTGGAGTGGACAGCCATTCCCTTCTCCAGGGGATCTTCCCAACCCAGGGATAGAACCCAGATCTCCCACATTGCAGGTGGATTCTTTACTAGCTGAGCCACCAGGGAAGCCCAATTTAGTTGTTAGACCAGTCAATATAATCATTAATTATTAGACCAATTTAATCAAGAGAGGAAGGGAAAAGTTTTTCTTCCCCACAACACCAAGCATGTCATAACATTCCGTTAGTGGATGTTGACACAAAGAGTCGGACTCAGTTGAGCGTGCAGGCATGCACACACACTGGATGTTGAATCCACCTAGCAAGGGACTGACTGGTGCCATCGGTCTACTTGTCTGAGCCTTATTCTCACAGGCCCTTGAAGGCACAGCAGTGTTTTCGGAATGTACTATGTGGTTTTTGGTGGGTGTGTGTGTGTGTGTGTGTGTGTGTGTTTTGGCTACACTAGGCCTTTGTTGCTGCGTGCAGGCTTTCTCTAGTTGTGGAGAGCAGGGACTAACTCTCTACTTGTGTGTGGGCTTCTCAAGAGGTGGCTTCTCTCGTTGTGGAACACAGGCTCTGGGGAACAGGCTCAGTAGCTGCAGCGTGTGGGCTTAGTTGCTCCAAGGCACGTGGGATCTTCCTGGACCAGGGATCGAACCCGTGTCCCCTGCATTGGCAGGCGGATTCTCAACCACTGGACCAGCAGGGAAGTCCCCACATACTAAGGTTTTGTAGTTAAGCATCTGGGCTTTCAAAAGGCGTCCCGTGTCTGGAACCCTGTTCTCCTCCTACCTTCTTACTGGGCCACCCGGATGACTGACTTAACCTCCCTCCGCTTTAATTTCTGAATCTGTAAAATACAGATAGCAGTTAGAGGCTGGGACATGCCCAGCTCTGTCTTGATGGAGAACGTCCGTGTGCTCCACATACGCGCAGTCCTCAATAAATAGTATAGGCGTGGTGGCGGTTTTTTAAATATCAGTGACCAAATCGTGTGCTGAATGCACGTGAAAAGGTAGACCAAGAATTAACAGAAAGGAACTTGGCATTCAGCTCTGCGGCTCCCTAGCTGTACACCTGCTCTGGGCGGGCACATTGCATCTCCGTACAGTGGGACTCCTCACCACACTGTGCTGTGGCCCTTCCTTTGGGCTGAAGATGTCACACTAGACAGTGTTAACTGTGTCCTTCTGTGCATAGGATTCATTCTTCCGTGGCATTCAGCAGAGAGCCAGGAGCCGTTCACATGTCTCTATACCGGTGGTCTTCAAAGTGTGGTCCATGGACCCCTGAGGGGTCCTGAGACCTCCTCAAGGTGTCCATGAGATCAAAGCTATTTTTTATAGTAATAGTAAGATTCATTTTTCCTTTTTTACTCTTTCACACTCATACAGTGGTGTCTTTCCACGTCTCCCTGAAGTGACGTCAGATCTTTCAGCTAATGGCATGTGGGTTTCATTATTCCTGTGTTTTTAAAATTTCTCAGTTTTAATATAGAATATGGTAAATGTCAGTAGATATTTTTAAAAGTGAAAGTGTTAGTCACTCAGTCATCTTCAACTCTTTGCAACCCCATGGACTATAGCCCACCAGGCTCCTCTGTCCATAGAATTCTCCAGGAAGAGTACTGGAGTGGGTTGCCATGCCCTCCTCCAGGGGATCTTGAACAGGTGGGCTCTTCACCATCTTCGTCACCAGGGAAGCCCATCAGTAGATTTAACCTACATTCAAAAACAAACAAACCACTTTGAGGCCCTTAGTAATTTTTAAGAGTGCAAAGGAATCCTGAAGCCAAAAGGCTCAGAATCCCTAGAATAAGACGCTTCTGGTTTCTAAGCGCAGAGTAACATCACCTCACCCACCTTCACGCAGCAGTCACCTTAGTCTTCATTATCTCTATCGTAACCCCATGGGAGCAAGGGGAAGAATGTTTTTTGATTTTAAAATACATTTTTCTGGTTCATGTAAAGAAACCCTGCCAGCACCCCTGTCTACAATTAACAGTCTTGAAATAAGCAACGCCCCTCCCTGGCTCCAGGCCTATGGATGCTCTCATGGAAGGATCTGTCTTCCTCGTAGCTTAAGAAAAATGTCCAGCATTACAGGCTGCAACTCCAGAAAACGGTTCCCAGGAACCAGCCGTTCTGAGTGTGACTTTGCTTTGAGTTTGCTTTTCCACCTTGAACTTGAAGCAATTCTATTCTAGTGTCTGTGAAATGGCTCCACTGAGCAGTTCTTATCATGATTTTCTGTTTCCCAAGAGTATGCTAGAGGCGTTGTGGTTACAGAAGTTAGAAAAGCCTGGTAGGGTGGGCTGATTATACATAGGGCCTGTTGCTTCATGCTTTCCTGTCGCATAGACTCGAGGCGGATGGTGTGATTGTTCACACAGCCCAGACAGCTTTGTCACCAAAGGGACAGGAAGTCTCCGCAGGAGTCACACAAGCCCCAGGGAGGGTGTTGCCCATTGACCTGGGCCCCCCGCCAGGAAATCTTTCCCTTTCGGAAAATGAGGAAGATTGCTCACATGGGCTCTGCCAAGCCTTCCCAAACTCTAATTTGCCCAAATTGGGGACTTGCTGGCTTTAGGCTAAAGAGGAAACTAGATGCCTTTCAAGAACGAACCACAAATGCACATTCTCTTTTAATTACACTGTCTAATCTCCTCCAAACAGGATCCTTCCTGAATGTATCCCCTCAGGAGATGACTCTTCAGGAGACAAAATACATTCTGAGTGTGTTTACAAAAGACAGCTGCTTTCTTTGGCTAGTTGTTGCCATTAATCAAAATTTATATGGAATGGCTAGTCTTTGCCAGAGCAAGAATGTCACAAGATGACCCTGAAAGGCTGAACAAGACTGAAATGGAATTCATAAATTCCACTCATATGCAGAACTTGTCTGCATTATTTCAAGCATCCTTGAAATCATGAAGTGAGGTCCCTGACTTAGAGGCACACAGTAGAATACTGGAGTGGGATGCCATTCCCTCTCCAGAGGATCTTCCTGACCCAAGGATCGAACCCAGATCTCCTGCATGGCAGGCAGACTCTTTACCATCTGAGCCACTGGGAAAGCCCGATAGTAGGTATACAAAACCCAGAACCAATCAGTACAGTTCTGTGTGACCGCAATGCCAGGGCTACCCCCAGGCCCAGCCCATCATCCACTCTAGCTTCCTGACTGGTCTTCTTCTGTTCTCTGCTGCTATGCAACAGCCACTGGGATGTTTTAGATGTTCAGAATGTTCTAGAATCAAGTTTCAATGCACTCGCCAGTGAGTTTTCCGCTCAGCGATCCAAGCCCACTCCACCTGAAAGCTGTCCTCTGGTAACCCCGGCCCTCCTCCCTACCCCTGAGTCACCCACTCGACCCAGATGGGAAGAATGATTCCAAGGACTTGTCAGCCGGGCTCAGTAGCCGTCGTCTGGGGGCTCTGAGGACATGAAGACTCAGATTCGAAGTTCCTGACCCAGGTTAGGTTCCCAGAATGGAGACAGAATGCGCCAAGATGGGACTTCCCTGGTGGTCCAGTGGCTAAGCCTTCAAGCTTCCAGCGCAGCAGGCTCGGGTTCAATCCCTGGTCAGGAAACTTGATCCCACGTGACCCAGCTAAGAGTTTGCACACCACAACTAAAGATGCCACGTGCTGCAACGGAGATCAAAGATCACAAGTGCCACCGCTAAGACCCGGCACAGCCAAACAAACCAAAAATTCCGGGAACTGAAGAAGCAGAGAGGAAGGTAGGGGGTATCCCTCCCAGAACACCAGGCAGGTGTGGCCTCTGGCAGCCTTGAGGCTGAAAGAGGCAGAGAGACCAGCCCTTGGTGCCCTTTGTTGATAACCAGCAGCCCGATGCCCACCAATCTAAAGGTTCTGATTGGCTGGTTCTCACACTTGTGCCCCAAGACTTCTCAGTGCACTGTCTGAGGACCCAGGACGCGCCAGAGTCCCCCAGAGTGAGGACAGAGGTTCTTCTAGGGGTAGGCATCCTGAAGTGGGGCTGGTGGATTGAAGGCAGAGCTGACCTTTGATCAAGGTGGGCTGAGGTGGACCCAGTTTTTAAACCCCCCAGGTAGAATGCCAGGAACCTGTTATACTTTCTAGGACTGGGGCAACCCTGCCTCCAGGGCAGAAAACAGTGGAAGCATAAGAGTCACTTCCCACCCAAAAGGCAGAATTCAGCCTGCAGGTGAGAAAAAAGGGAAACGGTGAGTCATCCATACTGAGATGCTGAGAGGGCCCAGCACCATCTCCCGGGCTGACTGTTGGAACGGGAGAGTACTGCCAGCATGGTGGAAATCCCACATAAACTAAAGGATGCCTGGCGCCCGGGGCATCGGCCTACAGGGTGCAAACCCCCAAGACAATTTCTGTGCCCACGGGGCACCTGTGTAGTTGGGGAGCAATGCTAAGGCGCTCAGGCAGGTGGGTTTGCGAGAAGCTTCTCAGAGGGGCGGGGCAGCAGGGAACCAGCCGGAGTGGCCAGGGGTCCCGGCAGGGCTCTCCCCATTGAGATAGAGAGCAGTGAAGACAGCCCGGTGAGGGTGGCCTTGCAGAATGGTGTGTCTCCTTGGAGGCAAACAAGAGCAAGATGACCACGGACCGTGAGCACCTCCCCACCTCAGAACGGTGTGGGAGCCTCCCCCGAACCCAGCATCACCTGGGGGGAGAAGTTGGAGAGGATCATCAATTCACCAAGCACTTTCTGCAGAGAGCAGCATGCGTGCATGCTAAGTCACTTCAGTCAAGTTCGACTCTTCGAGACCCTATAGACAGGTTCTCCTGTCCAAGGGATTCTCCAGGCGAGAATACAGGAGTGGGTAGCCATCGCCTCCTCCAGGGGATCTTCCTGACCCAGGGATCAAACCTATATCTCCTGTGGCTCCTGCATTGCAGACAGCTTTCTTTACCCCTGAGCCACCAGGGAAGTCCGGAGACCAGAAGGACCCGGATTACAGCAAGATGAAGTTCTCCTCCTTCAACAGAAATGGCACATTGTCAGCTAAGTCAAAATTCATTTTGGAGAAGTCACCTGTCTACACACCTTGGTCTGTGGATCCAGAAATGCATGCCTATTATGAGGCGGCCACGATCTCCTGCTAAAGGAATATTGTTTCCTTCTGAATAAATCCACACTTTCGCTTCAGGCCTCCAGGATCCCAAACCTGTTCTTCCCCCTCTGGTTCCACCTCCCCCGCCGCACACACTAAACTTTTGTCCCACTGGCCCCCTTTGTGAACGGCTGGCGCTCGCGCATTCTTTCCCTACTCAGGCTCCTGTGTCTCCAGTTTCTTCTGCCAGGAACACGCTTTCCCACACCAGCAGAGGAAACTGGCGCCTTCTCAAATTCAGAGAGGCCAGCTGCAAGCAAGCCAAACGGTCGTTCTCTCCACGTCTTCTCTATCTCAGCACTCTTTTCTTTTCTTTTTCACGCCGTAGCGTTTCACACGGTATTGTCACTTATTTGTCTATAGGATCCCCTGCTAGGCCGTCAGCTCGGTGAAGGTGGGGATTTCGCTGCAGGGATTTCTATCCTCCTAGCCCAGCACCTGCCTGCAGTGGTGCTGGTGATGGTTTAGTCCCCAAGTCGTGTCGTCTTGCGACCCCATGGACTGTAGCCCGCCAGGCTCCTCTGTCCGTGGGAGTCTCCAGGCAAGTAGCAGGCACCTGCAAATAACTGTTGCACAAATGGACAAATGAGCAAAGGAATTAGCCAGCATCACTAACGACTCTGGAAAGTGCACAGGAAGTTCATGGCTGGAAATGACTAATCGTACTCAGTAAATTTGGAGAAGGCTTTGCAGAGAGTGCACACAGTGACAGCATAGGGAGAGAAAACCAACGCTGTGGTCAAGAGACAGGAGTGGGGAAGGCACACAGACCCTAGCAAAAATTTCAGAGAGGACAACAATGCTTACTACAGCTTTAAAATTCTTCCATATTAGAAAAGGAAGTAGTGTCCACGATTTGGAGGAGGGAAGGGGTTCAAGGATAAGCAGGATGCCAGACTGTATCATCAACAGGAATAGGAGATGCTGGAGTGTATCAATTAGATCAGGGGATGCTGGAGGTTTTCAATAGGAATAGATGATGCCAGAGTATATGGATAGAACATACCCAGCCTTCTGCTCCGCCACTGGTGAGATTCTAAAATAGAGCCATATGTCCAAATTATAACCCTATACTTTATACACATTCAGTTCAGTTCAGTTCAGTTGCTCAGTCATGTCTGACTCTTTGTGACCTCATGGACTGCAGCACGCCAGGCCTCCCTGTCCATCACCAACTTCCTGAGTTTACTCAAACTCATGTCCATCGTGTCGGTGATACCATCCAACCATCTCATCCTCTGTTATCCCCTTCTCCTCCTGCCTTCAGTCTTTCTCAGCATTAGGGTATTTTCTAATGAGTCGGCTCTTCTCATTAGGTGGCCAAAAGATTGGAATTTCAGCTTCAGCATCAGTCCTTCCAATGAATATTCAGGACTGAGTTCCTTTAAGATTGACTGGTTGGATCTTCTTGCAATCCAAGTGACTCTCAAGAGTCTCCTCCAACACTACAGTTCAAAAGCATCAATTCTTCAGTGCTCAGCTTTCTTTATAGTCCAACTCTCCCATCCATACATGACTACTGGAAAAACTGTAGCTTTGACTAGACGGACCTTTGTTGGCAAAGTAATGTCTCTGCTTTTTAATATGCTATCTAGGTTCGTCATAATATTTCTTCCAAGGAGTAAGCATCTTTTAATTTCATGGCTGTGGTCACCTTCTAAAGTGATTTTGGAGCCCAAGAAAATAAAGTCTCTCACTGTTTCCATTGTTTCCCCATCTATTTGTCATAAAGTGATGGGACCAGATGCCACGATCTTAGTTTTCTGAATGTTGAGCTTCAAGCCAAACTTTTCACTCTCCTCTTTCACTTTCATCAAGAGGCTCTTTATTTCCTCTTCGCTTTCTGCCATAAGAGTGGTGTCATCTGCATATCTGAGGTTATTGGTATTTCTCCTAGCAATCTTGATTCCAACTTGTGCTTCATCTAGCCCAGCATTTCGCATGATGTACTCTGCGTATAAGTTAAACAAGTAAGGTGACAACACACAGCCTTGATGTACTCCTTTCCCAATATGGAACCAGTCCGTTGNTTCACTTTCATCAAGAGGCTCTTTATTTCCTCTTCGCTTTCTGCCATAAGAGTGGTGTCATCTGCATATCTGAGGTTATTGATATTTCTCCTAGCAATCTTGATTCCAACTTGTGCTTTATCTAGCCCAGTATTTCGCATGATGTACTCTGCATATAAGTTAAACAAGTAAGGTGACAACACACAGCCTTGATGTACTCCTTTCCCAATATGGAACCAGTCCGTTGTTCCATGCCCATTTCTAACTGTTGCTTCTTCACCTGCAAACAGATTTCTCAGGAGGCAGGTCAGGTGGTCTGGGATTCCCATCTCTTTAAGAACTTCCCACAGTTATACACATTACATATTTGCTAATGAAGACCCTGGAGAGAACATGATAAATGATAACAAGGGATAAGAAAATGGAGTGGATTATCTTTAGCCGGAAGAATGGTGAAATAATGATGATAGTGCATGTGGTAACAGTGATAATGCATGTGGTCTCCTTTCAAATAACAACCTGCAGGACTTCCCTTGTGGTCCAGTGGATAAGAATCTGCTTGCCAATGCAGGGAATGTGGGTTTGATCCCTTGTTCAGGAAGATCCCACATGCTGTGGAGCAACTAAAGCCATGTGGAGCAACTAAAGCCATGCGGTGCAACTGCCGAGCCCGCATTCTAGAGCCTGGGAGCCGCACCTCCCGAAGCCCTCCTGCTGTAACTACTGAAGCCCACATGCCCCTGAGCAGGCATGCCACAACGAGAGAAGCCCGTACACCAAAAGTAGCCTCCACTCTCTGCAACTAGGGAAGGCCTGCCCGCAGCAGTGAGCACTCAGCGCAACCGAAAATACACAAGTAAATTAGTTATCTTAAAAAAGAAATTGCACACCTACAGAAGAGATAGGTGGAAATCAATGATTCCCTCAGAAATTATTCTCACAGGTCCACCACAAACAAAATGCCTCCTGTTTGTTGAATGAATGACCACACACACCACTAAGATTTGACGTGTCACTTTCTTTCCTTGTCGGAGGCTGCGTGCGTGTTGAGTGTGTCCAGTTCAGACACTCAGACATGGCTCTGCCCACAGTGTCCGGGTCATCAGTCTCACTCCAGAGAACTCCATACCATCAGCTGCTGATGAGCGTGATGCAACTCATGTGACTGTGCTGGGCTGCGATAATCCTTGACTCAACGAAAGAAATCTGAGAGCTAAATTGCTTTGTGAGGCTTCATGATTGGTAGATGTATACCTTTTGGAAAGTATTTTTAAAAACATGATACATATATCAAACTCCTTAGGGTCATGTATCCCCTGATTGAAATATGCTGCTTTCCATATTAACTCATTTTAAAGACCAGGCACCTTCTGACAACGCAGTTATCAAAAGTCAAATAGGCTAATTTTAAAACAGACAGAGGAATGCAATAGTCACTTCTACAAGAAAGATATACAAAAGGCCAGTAAGTGCATGAAAAGATACTCAACAGCATCAGTCACTAGGGGCATGCAAATCAAAACCACAGGGTACCACTTCACGCGCGCTGGAACGCCAAAAGCAAAAAGGTGCGCAGACAAGTGTTGACAAGCACACAAATAGCACACATGGTGTCATTCTGTTGGTGTGAAATGCCCAAGAAAGGGAAATCTACAGAGAAAGAAGGTGAGGAATTGCTTAGGGATGGGAAGAGCGGCGGGGGGGAATGGGTAGCCAGAGAGGAAGGAGTTTCTTTCTGAAGTGATGAAAATGCTCTAACACTGATGGTGGTGATGACTGCCCACATCTGTGAAATACCACTGAATGATACACTTTAAATAGCCAAATTGCATGGTATATGAATTATATCTCAGTGAAAGTGTTAGTCACTCAGTCATGTCTGACCGTTTACAACCCCATGGACTGTAGCCCATCAGGCTCCTCTGTCCATGGAATTTTCCTGGCAAGAATACTAGAGTGGGTTGCCATTTCCTACTCCAGGGGATCTCGCCAACTCAGGGATCGAACCCAGCTCTCCTGCATTGCAGGCAGATTCTTTACCATCTAAGCCACTAGGGAAGCCTCAGTAATCCTGTCTACATCATGTATTTTCTTTTTTTAAAGACCAGGCATCTGTGGAATGGAGTTGGAGATCTTTTCCAACATGCCTATTCTGGGTAGAGCAAACCTTGCTTTACAAGTTCCAGCAAACCCCTTGTACCGCACCAGTTGGCTCATCACCCTTTTGAGCCAAGAACATGTTCAATGCTGTGGCCTCTAAGTGACCAATTCAATGCTGTGCACATAAGAAGAATTCAATAAAATGGTTGATAAATAAATGAACAGGAAAGTAACATCCGAATGAGTATTTTCTATTTTTCCTGAGAAGTCTGAGTACGAGGGATAAATGCCAGGAAGAAGCCTGAGATTAGGCATCTGGCCTAACATGAAGGGTTGGACAATACAATAGAAAAATCAGTCAGGATCTATTTTTTATAAAGTTGAAAATCAGGTCAGTCCAGACAGTGCTCGGTGAACTTTTCTCTGGCGACAAATGAATGATTCAAACCCTCTATTTGCTGTTACAGCCTTCAGGCTTTTCTTAGCTGTGGTAAACAGCATGGAAAGTCAGAAACATAAGAATCAGCAAGTAGTAGCAGAGGCAGTCCTAACACCCACTGAGCCATCAGTGCGTTAAGACCCAGAATATGATTCATTACGATTCCCTGTATCTGGGGAGTGATGACATCTCTCACTTGTTTGCTCAAATAGTCTTTCTCTTCCCTCTCTACTCTTCTCTACCCTTAAGAATTGTGGGGTTTGGTATTTTAGGGGAATTAAAATTAATTTCATTTGGGGAATTTCTACAACCCTGAGACAGAGACCCCTTGGATTATCTAAAACTAAGGACAAGACATTCTAAAACAAGATGGAGGTATTTGATGACCAGGGAAGGGCCACAGTGACCACCAGATCCCTGTGCAGAAAGAGACAAGCTGGGGGAATTTCCCTGAGGTCCAGTTCAGTTCAGTGGCTCAGTCGTGTCCAATTCTTTGTGACCCTATGGACTGCAGCACGCCAGGCCTCTCTGTCCATCACCAACTCACAGAGTTTACTCAAACGCACGTCCGTTTGGAGTCAGTGATGCCATTCAACCATCTCATCCTCTGTCGTCCCCTTCTCCTCCTGCCTTCAATCTTTTCCAGCATCAGGGTGTTTCTAAATGAGTCAGTTCTTCCCATCAGGTGGCCAAAGTATTGGAGTTTCAGCTTCAGCATCAGTCCTTCCAATGAATATTCGGGACTGATCTCCTTTAGGATCTCCTTGCAGTCCAAGGGACTCTCAGGAGTCTTCTCCAACACCACAGTTCAAAAGCATGAATTCTTCAGTGTTCAGCTTTCTTTATAGTCCAACTCTCACATCCATACACGACTACTGCAAAAACCACAGCTTGGTCCAGTGGTTAAGAATTCACCTTCCAATGTGAGGGACACAGGTTTGATCCTTGGTCCGGGAAGATACCACATGTCTCAGAGCAACTAAGCCCACCAGCACAGCTATCGAGCCTGTGCTCTAGAGGCTGGGAGCCGAAATTATTCAGCTCAGGTGCTGCAACTCCTGAAGCCCGGGCTCCCTGGAGTCCATGTTCCCCAGCAAGAGAAGCTATTGCAATGAGAGAAGCCCAGTCATCGCAACTAGAGAAACACCCACAGTAACAAAGACCCAGCACAGACAAAAAAANGCCCACACGCCCCTGAGCAGGCATGCCACAACGAGAGAAGCCCGTGCACCAAAAGTAGCCTCCACTCTCTGCAACTAGGGAAGGCCTGCCCGCAGCAGTGAGCACTCAGCGCAACCGAAAATACACAAGTAAATTAGTTATCTTAAAAAAGAAATTGCACACCTACAGAAGAGATAGGTGGAAATCAATGATTCCCTCAGAAATTATTCTCACAGGTCCACCACAAACAAAATGCCTCCTGTTTGTTGAATGAATGACCACACACACCACTAAGATTTGACGTGTCACTTTCTTTCCTTGTCGGAGGCTGCGTGCGTGTTGAGTGTGTCCAGTTCAGACACTCAGACATGGCTCTGCCCACAGTGTCCGGGTCATCAGTCTCACTCCAGAGAACTCCATACCATCAGCTGCTGATGAGCGTGATGCAACTCATGTGACTGTGCTGGGCTGCGATAATCCTTGACTCAACGAAAGAAATCTGAGAGCTAAATTGCTTTGTGAGGCTTCATGATTGGTAGATGTATACTTTTTGGAAAGTATTTTTAAAAACATGATACATATATCAAACTCCTTAGGGCCATGTATCCCCTGATTGAAATATGCTGCTTTCCATATTAACTCATTTTAAAGACCAGGCACCTTCTGACAACGCAGTTATCAAAAGTCAAATAGGCTAATTTTAAAACAGACAGAGGAATGCAATAGTCACTTCTACAAGAAAGATATACAAAAGGCCAGTAAGTGCATGAAAAGATACTCAACAGCATCAGTCACTAGGGGCATGCAAATCAAAACCACAGGGTACCACTTCACGCGCGCTGGAACGCCAAAAGCAAAAAGGTGCGCAGACAAGTGTTGACAAGCACACAAATAGCACACATGGTGTCATTCTGTTGGTGTGAAATGCCCAAGAAAGGGAAATCTACAGAGAAAGAAGGTGAGGAATTGCTTAGGGATGGGAAGAGCGGCGGGGGGGAATGGGTAGCCAGAGAGGAAGGAGTTTCTTTCTGAAGTGATGAAAATGCTCTAACACTGATGGTGGTGATGACTGCCCACATCTGTGAAATACCACTGAATGATACACTTTAAATAGCCAAATTGCATGGTATATGAATTATATCTCAGTGAAAGTGTTAGTCACTCAGTCATGTCTGACCGTTTACAACCCCATGGACTGTAGCCCATCAGGCTCCTCTGTCCATGGAATTTTCCTGGCAAGAATACTAGAGTGGGTTGCCATTTCCTACTCCAGGGGATCTCGCCAACTCAGGGATCGAACCCAGCTCTCCTGCATTGCAGGCAGATTCTTTACCATCTAAGCCACTAGGGAAGCCTCAGTAATCCTGTCTACATCATGTATTTTCTTTTTTTAAAGACCAGGCATCTGTGGAATGGAGTTGGAGATCTTTTCCAACATGCCTATTCTGGGTAGAGCAAACCTTGCTTTACAAGTTCCAGCAAACCCCTTGTACCGCACCAGTTGGCTCATCACCCTTTTGAGCCAAGAACATGTTCAATGCTGTGGCCTCTAAGTGACCAATTCAATGCTGTGCACATAAGAAGAATTCAATAAAATGGTTGATAAATAAATGAACAGGAAAGTAACATCCGAATGAGTATTTTCTATTTTTCCTGAGAAGTCTGAGTACGAGGGATAAATGCCAGGAAGAAGCCTGAGATTAGGCATCTGGCCTAACATGAAGGGTTGGACAATACAATAGAAAAATCAGTCAGGATCTATTTTTTATAAAGTTGAAAATCAGGTCAGTCCAGACAGTGCTCGGTGAACTTTTCTCTGGCGACAAATGAATGATTCAAACCCTCTATTTGCTGTTACAGCCTTCAGGCTTTTCTTAGCTGTGGTAAACAGCATGGAAAGTCAGAAACATAAGAATCAGCAAGTAGTAGCAGAGGCAGTCCTAACACCCACTGAGCCATCAGTGCGTTAAGACCCAGAATATGATTCATTACGATTCCCTGTATCTGGGGAGTGATGACATCTCTCACTTGTTTGCTCAAATAGTCTTTCTCTTCCCTCTCTACTCTTCTCTACCCTTAAGAATTGTGGGGTTTGGTATTTTAGGGGAATTAAAATTAATTTCATTTGGGGAATTTCTACAACCCTGAGACAGAGACCCCTTGGATTATCTAAAACTAAGGACAAGACATTCTAAAACAAGATGGAGGTATTTGATGACCAGGGAAGGGCCACAGTGACCACCAGATCCCTGTGCAGAAAGAGACAAGCTGGGGGAATTTCCCTGAGGTCCAGTTCAGTTCAGTGGCTCAGTCGTGTCCAATTCTTTGTGACCCTATGGACTGCAGCACGCCAGGCCTCTCTGTCCATCACCAACTCACAGAGTTTACTCAAACGCACGTCCGTTTGGAGTCAGTGATGCCATTCAACCATCTCATCCTCTGTCGTCCCCTTCTCCTCCTGCCTTCAATCTTTTCCAGCATCAGGGTGTTTCTAAATGAGTCAGTTCTTCCCATCAGGTGGCCAAAGTATTGGAGTTTCAGCTTCAGCATCAGTCCTTCCAATGAATATTCGGGACTGATCTCCTTTAGGATCTCCTTGCAGTCCAAGGGACTCTCAGGAGTCTTCTCCAACACCACAGTTCAAAAGCATGAATTCTTCAATGTTCAGCTTTCTTTATAGTCCAACTCTCACATCCATACACGACTACTGCAAAAACCACAGCTTGGTCCAGTGGTTAAGAATTCACCTTCCAATGTGAGGGACACAGGTTTGATCCTTGGTCCGGGAAGATACCACATGTCTCAGAGCAACTAAGCCCACCAGCACAGCTATCGAGCCTGTGCTCTAGAGGCTGGGAGCCGAAATTATTCAGCTCAGGTGCTGCAACTCCTGAAGCCCGGGCTCCCTGGAGTCCATGTTCCCCAGCAAGAGAAGCTATTGCAATGAGAGAAGCCCAGTCATCGCAACTAGAGAAACACCCACAGTAACAAAGACCCAGCACAGACAAAAAAATAAAGAAATAAAGAGAGAAGCCAGAAAAAAAAAAAAAAAAAAAAAAAAAGGATTCATCATGCCAGCAGGGGGAATTGACCCTGGTCATCAGGAGAATCAGCCCTCCTCATGGGGGCATAGAAGAACAGATTGACACACTGGTGGTCTGTGAGGGTGTCTCCCCTGCCCAGAGTGGGGACCGGGTTGGCTAAAAGACCAGTGAGAAATATGAAGAAATACCAGGACTGATCTCTTTTGTTATTTTAGTCTATTCTTTTGTAATATATGCTTTATAATGTACGTGCTATATCTGCAAATGTTTATCATTTATGAACGAGAGATTTTTAATAGGATGCATGCTCACTTCGTCGTTTGTTTGATTTTTTTTTAAAGTACATGATTTAAAAAGTTTGCAGAATCCGGTTCCATCCGGTTCTCCCACCACCCCCGCCGCGGGTCCCAGCAGCTCGGGCGGCGGGAGGAGCGGCTGCGGTCAGGCTACTCAGCTTCGCGAAGGCTCTCGGCGCGCCGCGGCCCTCAGGCTCCCGGCTCTCGCCCGGCCCGTCGCCACGATGCCCAAGAGGAAGGTCAGCTCCGCCGAGGGGGCCGCGAAGGAGGAGCCGAAGAGGAGATCGGCGAGGTTGTCCGCTAAACCGGCTCCTGCGAAAGTGGAAACGAAGCCAAAAAAGGCGGCGGGAAAGGATAAATCTTCAGACAAAAAAGTGCAAACAAAAGGGAAAAGAGGAGCAAAGGGAAAACAGGCAGAAGTGGCCAACCAGGAGACTAAAGAAGACTTACCTGCAGAAAATGGAGAGACTAAAAACGAGGAGAGTCCACCTCTGATGAAGCAGAAGAGAAAGAAGCCAAGTCTGATTAATAACCACACACCGAGTCCTGTCGGTGGTCCCTGTTTCCCTTCTTGTACAATCCAGAGGAATATTTTTATCAACTATTTTGTAAATGCAAGTTTTTTAGTAGCTCTAGAAACATTTTTTAAAAGGAGGGAATCCCACCTCATCCCATTTTTTAAGTGTAAATTTTTTTTTAAGAGGTGAAATCATTTGCTAGTTGTTTATTTTTTGGTACAACCAGAAAATAGTGGGATATTGGATATGGGAGGCTTTGATTGTCTTGGGTGTCAGCTTAACATTCCATAGATGGGGGGTAGCTTTTATATCCTATAATACAAAAGCATACTAAATGGCAGTTTGGAGTCTGTTGTGCATTTAACGTCTTGAACACTTTAAATTACTTCTCTTCCCATATTGTTTTGGTAGAATTATTTCCTACAGCAACCACTTCTTGCTCTTGGCTCTCCTGGTCAGAATTTTATAACATCTTTGGTCGTGGTAGTCCAGTTTTCCTAGTAACTTGGTTAATGTGCTGTGAATGATCGACAGTTTGGGTATGTAGTATATATGATATTAAATTATGAACCAGTGGGACTTATGATGTAACAACATATTAATATTCGAAGATATTGGTACTTGATATCCTGTTAAGGAAAGCTTGTTCCAAATTTTAAGCTGGAAAGTCACTGGAATAACTGTTAAGAATCACAACTTCATGATATTTTAGATTTTTGGTACGTATGTGAAGAACTGTGTACAAATTGAAATGTCTCTGTAGTGATCCTCAAAACAACCAATAAAATCTCAGTTATAAAATAAAAATAAATAAATAAATAAAAATAAAAAAATTAAAAAGTTTGCGGATCACTTCTCTAATCCAGCGAGCTTTCTACCTCGAAGACCTTCTCGTGTCCCTCCTGTGCTGGGTGGCGTCCTGATCTCCGGTGCTACCTCCCTCATCAGACCCGCCCCCCCACCTAGTTTCCCATGATGTCATCAACTTCCTTCCCTATCTATCCAGAGCTCTTCATATGACACACATACTTTAGGGTTTTGCCTTGTAATATAGAAATTTGCATAAAATGTACTTGTTTCTTCAGGTCTATTTTAGGCTTGTTGAAGACAGAAGCTGTATATTTTTACCCCCAGAACCTTGTGATGCTTGTTGAATGAATATTTTAAGTGTCATAACCTCAAAGGCTGATCTTAATGGGATATTTTAAGTAATCTGTCTTTCATACAGAGTGTAGTCACTGAAAGTCACTCAGTTGTGAACGAATCTTTGTGACCCCCCATGGATGGTACAGTCCATGGAATTCTCCAGGCCAGAATACTGGAGTGGGTAGCCTTTCCCTCCTCCAGGGGATCTTCCCAACCCAGGGATGAAACCCAGGTCTCCCGCACTGCAGGCAGATTCTTTACCAGCCGAGTCACCAGGGAAGCTCATACAGAGCTAACGGGAGTTAAAAAGACGCGGGGTAGTAAACACTCATCCTTTCAGGAGAAGTTAATGCTCTCTGCTAGTCCTTAGGTTGCTGGCCACAGAAACAAAAAGAATTCACAGAACAACATCGCCACCAGGTGGCAGAATGACATTACTCTTCAATTTTTTATTTTTCAACTGGAGTTCTCCAAAACATGATCAGCCCACCCATTAAGCTACCTTAGAAAACATCACATGTGCCCACACATACTGTGTGCCTGGAAAAGAGTGGAGTTCAGTTCAATTTACTCCCGGATCAGTCTCACCCCTTTCTGCTGAGCCCTGACCTTTGCAAAGGGCATCAAGTCACAGGTAGCCCCCTCTCCCGAGCCTCTGCTGCAGGGGACTCTGACCCCACCTGGTCTCCGTGTGGGGAAATCCAACTCGGTCATCTGGCTTCAGGACATGCGGGGTCAGGGTGCCAGGGGGCTTCCGCTGGCAACTCTCCCTCTGCACCAGGAGCCTCCTCTCTGACTCCAGCGAACCAGGCGAAAGAGAGCATTTAGAGATGTTAACAAAGGGTGCCCCCTGCATGTCCCGGTGCCCAAGCGCCTCCTGCATTCCGTCATGGGTGTCTGCACGTGCCCTTCGTCTCTGGTGCCCTGCGTCACCTAGAGTGCAGAAGCAAAAGCTTCGGGCCTTGGCTTTGAGATTTGCGAGCCTGGTAGGAGACGCTTTAGGGGTGTATTCTTGGGAAGAGTGCAGCGAGGTGCTCTGCACCAATCCCTTCTCCCCCAGACCAGAGAAAGGATCCCAGGCAGGGCCTCTCTGGAGGGAAGAGCCTCAAGCAAGCAGAGTGTGTTGGAGCCCCGGGCCCTGCCCTCTCCACCCCTGGGAACACCCCAGTCATCAGGGGGAAGATCGCAAGGGCACAGGGCCGCCTTTCCTGAGAGAGCCTGGAGGGCCCACATTAGGACAGACGGTCCGCATGCCTCCCCAGCACAACAAAGTCAGTGTCGCTTACGCTAGGCTCGCCAAGTCCTGGGTGCTGTTCTGGTGCTGATTCATTTGATTTTCACACACACCCTACAAGTTAAATTATTTTAATCTCTATTGTCTTCAGATGTGCAAAATGAAGTTTCTGCCTTGCTCGGAAATGGTGGGGCATCGCTTCACACCCCAGCAGTCTCCAGGCCCACGTCTCTGACTTCCATGACAACCGCTTCCTTGGATGGGGTGCGAGGAGGCAAAGGGGCCTGGCCTGCAGGGGGCTGAGGTCGGGCTGGCATGATTCAACCCTGAGCCTGTCCACTTGCCCCCAAGGGCCAGTCAGGACATCTGAGCAGAACTCCAGCCCCACCACGGCCCCGAAACTAGGAAGTTAGCCTGGGGAAAGGCATCCACCAAACTGACCGATTCCCACTCTTCAGTGGACTGATGGCTCAAAGCAGAAATTAAATCCAGTGTCAAAAAGTATTAGACTCACAGACATAGAAAACAAAGTTATGGTTACCACAGGGGTCGGGGGAGGGCAGATCAATTAACATATACATATATACATAGTACTATGTGTGAAATAGATAAACAGACCTGTATAAGGCAGGGAATTAGATTCAATGTCTTGCAATAACCTATTAGGGAAAAGAATCTGAAAAAGAATATCTATATGTATATACGTCTATTTATATACATACATATATAAGTATGTACAACTGAATCTGAAAAAGAGTATATATATGTGTGTATATATATATATGTAACTGAATCACTTTGCTGTAACCTAAAGCTAAACATATTGTAAATAAACTCTCTGTTGTTCAGTGAATAAGTTGTGTCCGACTCTGCAACTCCATGGACGGCAGCACCCCAGAGTCCTCTATCCTCTACTATATATCCCAGAGTTTGCTCAAATTCATGTCCATTGAGTCAGTGGTACTATCTAACCATCTCATCCTCCGTTGTCCCCTTCTCCTCCTGCCTTCAATCTTTCCCAGCATAAGAGTCTTTTCCAACAAGTCGGCTCTTTGCATCAGGTGGCCAAAGTATTGGAGCTTCAGCAATTGTCCTTCCAAAGAATATTTCAAGATTGATTTCCCTTAGCTTTGACTGGTTTGATCTCCTCAAATTAAAAAAAAAAAAAAAAGA
>SJYW01025622.1:152173-189600 GCA_006410735.1 Raphicerus campestris | reverse complement strand
AGAGTCCAGCCTCTGATGAAGCAGAAGAGAAAGAAGCCAAGTCTGATTAATAACCACACACCGAGTCCTGTCAGTGGTCCCTGTTTCCCTTCTTGTACAATCCAGAGGAATATTTTTATCAACTATTTTGTAAATGCAAGTTTTTTAGTAGCTCTAGAAACATTTTTAAAAAGGAGGGAATCCCACCTCATCCCATTTTTTAAGTGTAAATGCTTTTTTTTAAGAGGTGAAATCATTTGCTAGTTGTTTATTTTTTGGTACAACCAGAAAATAGTGGGATATTGGATATGGGAGGCTTTGATTGTCTTGGGTGTCAGCTTAACATTCCATAGATGGGGGGTAGCTTTTATATCCTATAATACAAAAGCATACTAAATGGCAGTTTGGAGTCTGTTGTGCATTTAACGTCTTGAACACTTTAAATTACTTCTCTTCCCATATTGTTTTGGTAGAATTATTTCCTACAGCAACCACTTCTTGCTCTTGGCTCTCCTGGTCAGAATTTTATAACATCTTTGGTCGTGGTAGTCCAGTTTTCCTAGTAACTTGGTTAATGTGCTGTGAATGATCGACAGTTTGGGTATGTAGTATATATGATATTAAATTATGAACCAGTGGGACTTATGATGTAACAACATATCAATATTCGAAGATATTGGTACTTGATATCCTGTTAAGGAAAGCTTGTTCCAAATTTTAAGCTGGAAAGTCACTGGAATAACTGTTAAGAATCACAACTTCATGATATTTTAGATTTTTGGTACGTATGTGAAGAACTGTGTACAAATTGAAATGTCTCTGTAGTGATCCTCAAAACAACCAATAAAATCTCAGTTATAAAATAAAAATAAATAAATAAATAAAAATAAAAAAATTAAAAAGTTTGCGGATCACTTCTCTAATCCAGCGAGCTTTCTACCTCGAAGACCTTCTCGTGTCCCTCCTGTGCTGGGTGGCGTCCTGATCTCCGGTGCTACCTCCCTCATCAGACCCGCCCCCCCACCTAGTTTCCCATGATGTCATCAACTTCCTTCCCTATCTATCCAGAGCTCTTCATATGACACACATACTTTAGGGTTTTGCCTTGTAATATAGAAATTTGCATAAAATGTACTTGTTTCTTCAGGTCTATTTTAGGCTTGTTGAAGACAGAAGCTGTATATTTTTACCCCCAGAACCTTGTGATGCTTGTTGAATGAATATTTTAAGTGTCATAACCTCAAAGGCTGATCTTAATGGGATATTTTAAGTAATCTGTCTTTCATACAGAGTGTAGTCACTGAAAGTCACTCAGTTGTGAACGAATCTTTGTGACCCCCCATGGATGGTACAGTCCATGGAATTCTCCAGGCCAGAATACTGGAGTGGGTAGCCTTTCCCTCCTCCAGGGGATCTTCCCAACCCAGGGATGAAACCCAGGTCTCCCGCACTGCAGGCAGATTCTTTACCAGCCGAGTCACCAGGGAAGCTCATACAGAGCTAACGGGAGTTAAAAAGACGCGGGGTAGTAAACACTCATCCTTTCAGGAGAAGTTAATGCTCTCTGCTAGTCCTTAGGTTGCTGGCCACAGAAACAAAAAGAATTCACAGAACAACATCGCCACCAGGTGGCAGAATGACATTACTCTTCAATTTTTTATTTTTCAACTGGAGTTCTCCAAAACATGATCAGCCCACCCATTAAGCTACCTTAGAAAACATCACATGTGCCCACACATACTGTGTGCCTGGAAAAGAGTGGAGTTCAGTTCAATTTACTCCCGGATCAGTCTCACCCCTTTCTGCTGAGCCCTGACCTTTGCAAAGGGCATCAAGTCACAGGTAGCCCCCTCTCCCGAGCCTCTGCTGCAGGGGACTCTGACCCCACCTGGTCTCCGTGTGGGGAAATCCAACTCGGTCATCTGGCTTCAGGACATGCGGGGTCAGGGTGCCAGGGGGCTTCCGCTGGCAACTCTCCCTCTGCACCAGGAGCCTCCTCTCTGACTCCAGCGAACCAGGCGAAAGAGAGCATTTAGAGATGTTAACAAAGGGTGCCCCCTGCATGTCCCGGTGCCCAAGCGCCTCCTGCATTCCGTCATGGGTGTCTGCACGTGCCCTTCGTCTCTGGTGCCCTGCGTCACCTAGAGTGCAGAAGCAAAAGCTTCGGGCCTTGGCTTTGAGATTTGCGAGCCTGGTAGGAGACGCTTTAGGGGTGTATTCTTGGGAAGAGTGCAGCGAGGTGCTCTGCACCAATCCCTTCTCCCCCAGACCAGAGAAAGGATCCCAGGCAGGGCCTCTCTGGAGGGAAGAGCCTCAAGCAAGCAGAGTGTGTTGGAGCCCCGGGCCCTGCCCTCTCCACCCCTGGGAACACCCCAGTCATCAGGGGGAAGATCGCAAGGGCACAGGGCCGCCTTTCCTGAGAGAGCCTGGAGGGCCCACATTAGGACAGACGGTCCGCATGCCTCCCCAGCACAACAAAGTCAGTGTCGCTTACGCTAGGCTCGCCAAGTCCTGGGTGCTGTTCTGGTGCTGATTCATTTGATTTTCACACACACCCTACAAGTTAAATTATTTTAATCTCTATTGTCTTCAGATGTGCAAAATGAAGTTTCTGCCTTGCTCGGAAATGGTGGGGCATCGCTTCACACCCCAGCAGTCTCCAGGCCCACGTCTCTGACTTCCATGACAACCGCTTCCTTGGATGGGGTGCGAGGAGGCAAAGGGGCCTGGCCTGCAGGGGGCTGAGGTCGGGCTGGCATGATTCAACCCTGAGCCTGTCCACTTGCCCCCAAGGGCCAGTCAGGACATCTGAGCAGAACTCCAGCCCCACCACGGCCCCGAAACTAGGAAGTTAGCCTGGGGAAAGGCATCCACCAAACTGACCGATTCCCACTCTTCAGTGGACTGATGGCTCAAAGCAGAAATTAAATCCAGTGTCAAAAAGTATTAGACTCACAGACATAGAAAACAAAGTTATGGTTACCACAGGGGTCGGGGGAGGGCAGATCAATTAACATATACATATATACATAGTACTATGTGTGAAATAGATAAACAGACCTGTATAAGGCAGGGAATTAGATTCAATGTCTTGCAATAACCTATTAGGGAAAAGAATCTGAAAAAGAATATCTATATGTATATACGTCTATTTATATACATACATATATAAGTATGTACAACTGAATCTGAAAAAGAGTATATATATGTGTGTATATATATATATGTAACTGAATCACTTTGCTGTAACCTAAAGCTAAACATATTGTAAATAAACTCTCTGTTGTTCAGTGACTAAGTTGTGTCCGACTCTGCAACTCCATGGACGGCAGCACCCCAGAGTCCTCTATCCTCTACTATATATCCCAGAGTTTGCTCAAATTCATGTCCATTGAGTCAGTGGTACTATCTAACCATCTCATCCTCCGTTGTCCCCTTCTCCTCCTGCCTTCAATCTTTCCCAGCATAAGAGTCTTTTCCAACAAGTCGGCTCTTTGCATCAGGTGGCCAAAGTATTGGAGCTTCAGCAATTGTCCTTCCAAAGAATATTTCAAGATTGATTTCCCTTAGCTTTGACTGGTTTGATCTCCTCAAATTAAAAAAAAAAAAAAAAGATAAAAGATGAAAATTCAGTACAGAAAAGTAAGAAAAAAACCTAATTTCTGGCATGTCTGACTTGGTAGACTGAGACTCAGGTCCAGCAGAATGAGGAAAGGGAAGGAAAGAGTAAAAGCCCACACTGAACACCGCTCAGGCCCAGGCATTCCTCTCATCAGTACACCCATCCCCTCACAAATACGTCTAACCCTCCATTGAGGGGCTAATAATCTCCCCCATGTTGACTGAGCCAGGGCCCAAGAGGGCAAGGCTGAGACCAACGTGAGGTGGAGCCAGGACTCAAGTTCTGACCTGTCCCGTGGAAAATCTCAAGGCATTTGTATTAATACCACGCAAGGAAGCCCTGCTATTGGAGGTCAGTCTGGCCGAGGCAGCTGTCTTGCAGGTGAAGGTTGAAGAACCAGCCAGCTCTTCTCCAGCCCCTCACCCTGTCACTTGGACTGAACTCGACATAGAAAATTCTAATCTCGTTTGGGACAAGTGACTCCTGGCTTGCAACTTTTGGCCCTGGCTTATCTTTGATTCTAACAAAGGGAACTCTGCTGAAAAGCTCTTGGCAGTTGTTTAACAGAAGAATTTTGAAAATTTCAATAGCTTTATTAAGGTATCATTGGCATGCAATAAAGTGCATATCGGCAGATAATAAACTCTCCATTCAAGGCAGACAGCTTGATAAGTCCTGATGGGCGTACACACTTGTGAAACAATCACCACAGTCAGAAAGGTGGAAATATGCACCCCTCCCGAAGTGTCTCCTTCGTCAGCCCTTCTCTCTGTCCCTCCCTGCTTCCCTCCAGCAACCACGGATCTGCTTTCAGGCACTGCGGACTATTTTGCATTTTCTAGACTTTACCATAAATGGATTGTTACAATATGGACTCCATTTGTCTGGATGCCTTTATTCAAAATAATAATTTTGGGACTCAGCCATGTTGTTCCCTGGATCAATGGTCCATTCCGTTTCCTGGCTGTGTAATATTCTATTGTTGGGGCTTCCCAGGTGGCTCAGATGGTAAAGAGTCTGCCTACAGTGCGAGAGGCCTGGGTTTGACCCCTGGGTCGGGAAGATCCTCTGGAGAAGGAAATGGTAACCCACCCCAAGGTTATTGCCTGGAGAATTCCATGGACAAAGAATCCGAGTGGGCTACCGTCCATGGGGTCACAGAGAGTTAGACACACACACGATATTCTGCTGAGCCGCTATTTGTGTGTCCACTCAGCTGGGCTCTCTTTTCTGCTCTACTGATCTATGTACCTGTCTATCAATGCCACACTGTTTCTATTACAGCACCAGAATTTAAGAAGCTTAAACAAACCTGATGTCCACTCCACCCAGCAGAGTCTGCAGGTCCTCCCTTCTTCCCTGAACAAGAAAAGCCTGCTTTCTCCTCCCAGAGGGCAGCGGGGTCTACCTTTCACTTAAATGGTCTTAGAACAGCCGCTGTGCAGGTTGCAGTAGAGGATATTTTGTTGCTGCTGTGAAGAATATCAGCGATGGGAAATTGCAGAAAATTGCCCTGTCGTTTGCTCTTTGCCACCTAAACCAACAGGCTTCCCAGGTGGTGCTAGTGGTGAAGAACCTGTCTGCCAATGTGGGAGACACAAGTTAAATTCTCTGGTCGGGAAGATCCCCTGGAGGAGGAAACGGCAACCCGCTCCAGTATTCTCACCTGGAAAATTCCATGGACAGAGTAGTCTGGTGGGCTACTTACAGTCCATGGGGCTGCAAAGAGTCGAGCACGACTGCGTGACTGAGCACAGCCTAAACCGGCACCCGAACCAAACTGACAGCAAACCCAGTAACCTCGTCCAGCCCCTCCTGGAACGAGCACCCGTCACCCAGCTGGACGCTTGCTAGCAGTTTCTAGAAAGATGGGCAGATGGTAGGGAGACTGAAATTAGCCATTAAAATGCAATTTGAGAATGTTACTCTATTGCCCAACATCACTCCAATCCTCTGCTTTGAAAACTGCGAGCCAGTTACACACTAAAAAGGAAATGGAAAAAGAGGTCCTGCCTCATGCCCCACATCCCCGGGGGCATAGCCTGATGACCTGTGTCAGCCTGGTGACTACACACCAGAAAGCTTTGCGCGGAAAGGGAGGCAAGCGCCTGTGAAATCCCTCAGTACCATCTTCACCAACTGTAAATAAAAACCTGTTCTAAAGTTAAAACATTATTTAAAAATAAAAAATCGGCATAGCCATGTGAAAAAGAAGCTAGAGAAAGAGAAGATTTACTCAACTTGCTGAAAAATAACACTGCAGTTCTAAAAAGTAACCGCCCTCTTCATTAAGCTTCCATCCCCCAGAGGCTCCTCTCGGACGGGCTGATTACTTCTCCAAGCTGTAAGATGGTCCTGAGACTCGCCAGGAGGCAGAGGTGAGTGTGTTTTTGTTTCTCCCCCCACCCTTCTGGGTGAAAACACCCTTTGGTCTGNGGACGGTGGCTGAGGATGCAGCTATTTTTGTTACTGAGCCCTTGCACCCCCTTTCCATGCTGGTGTGGTATGGACAAACTGGAGTGACAGAGAGTTCACGTGAAATGTAAGATCCCCCCAGCTCATTGCCATCCTGTAATAGGACTCAAGAATCAGAGAAAGCACCATTAGCTACCAAGACTTTCACTAATGAAGGACTCTCTTTTCCCTCCAGAGTTGTTACATAAATGGGCCAGAGAAGGTTCCCGTGCATTGCCTAAAATGGTCCCCATGTCATTTTCTTCTTCACACAAGCTAGGACTGCTAGCTCAGAGCCCACTGGCACTCAACCTCAGGTTCTCATACATTCAGTTGTTCCATGGATATTCTAAATAAATATATTTTTAGCCATTTGGAGCCTACCTACTTTACATACCCAGTGAAACAGCAACCAGCACACCCGCTGTGCTGTGCTGTCTGCGACCCTATGGACTGTAGCCCACCAGTCTCCTCTGTCCATGGGATTCTCCAGGCAAGAATACTGGAGTGGGTTGCCATGCCCTCCTCCAGAGGATCTTCCCAATCCAGGGATCGAACTCACATCTCTACATCTCTTGCTTTGGCAATGTTTGGAAGGTTCTTTACCACTAGTACCACCTGGGAAACCCTTTTACTTATTAAGAAAATGCAAAATAAAACCACAATGAGATACCACTCCACATGCACCAGAATCATTAAAATAAACCCTGACGACACCAAGTGCTGTTGAGGGTGTGGAGCCACAGGAACCCTCGTCCACGGCTGTCGGGGCCAACAGTTAAAACTACTTCAGAAAACCCGTAGGCGCTATCTCCTAAAGAGAGACACGGACCCACTCATGACCGAGCCATCCCACTCTCCAGTGAAGACCAAACGCGGGCGCACACGTATGCTCATCAGAAGACTTGCTCCAGCGCGTTCAGAGCCACGTAAGCTGACAGATCGTCAGATCAGAAATAACCCACATGGACATAACATATCCACGAGCCATGGAGAAGACGGGCCCTGTGGTGATAAAAGACCCTTCCAGATTCTCCAGGGGACAGAATCGATAGGCAGATACAGATGATATGGATATAGATATAAATGGTTAGTTATAAGGAATTGGCTCATGTGATTCGGAGGCTGAGACTTCCTTAGATTTGCAGCTGGCAACTGGACCTCCAGGAGAGCTGATGGTGTAGATTCCAGGTCAAGTCCAAGTCCAAATCCAAAGCGAGGTCGCCACCTGGAGGCAGGCAGGCAAAGGAGGCCCACTCTCCCTCAGCCTGTTTTGTTCAAGTCTCCAGTGGGTTGGATGAGGCCCATCCGTGTCGTGGCCTGGGAGGGGTTGGGGGGCGTCTGTCATTTCAAATGTTAATCTCATCCTGAAACACCCAGAGTCACGTTTGGCCAGAAATCTGAGCACCCCATGGTCCAGTCAAGCTGATACATTAAATTAATCACCCTAGCTTGGGCACACTCCAGCTTACCCTGCTGCTGACACCACCTGGACGCATAAGCGCCCTCTGCCCTGGGAGCTCCCTGTCCTCTTCCTCCGTAAAGTGGTGGTGCCCTGCCTCCTGTCCCCGGAGCGTCTCCTGTCGAGAGACCTTCTCATAGGCCACCGGGCCAAGTGTCACCCATGAAACTGGTTGTGCAACACTGCCACCTTGTGGTCTTGTCTCCTCCTTGATCAGCCTCAACAGGGTCTCTTGGAAGAACTTTTGTATGACCCTTCCTGCCCTGTCTGAACTCTTGGAAGAAGGGTAACGTTGAAATCCCCATGCTCTTCGCATCAGATTTGTTCCCATCCTCCTTTAATTTCTTGTCTTCAACCCAAAGAATTCTTGATGGTGTGCTGGGGAGGAGAAGCAGGCAGACGAATGCGGTATCCTGCCCCTATCTTCTAAGCTGATCTCAACCAACAATAGCAAAGTCAGAACTTAAACTACACGGAGACCATTAGTGGCGCCCAGCACTGAAAAGGTCATGATGTCCACCAGCTGCCCTCGATGAACTTCAAAACAAGAACACTAAACTATAGCATCCAAGCTTACATGCGTGCTGAAATTAAAAATCACTTCTAGATTTTTCTGATTGCAAAATGCTAAGGCTATCCCATGTTCAAAAAACGCTTTGTTTTGCTTTGGCTGTGACCCTGGCTTGTTGGTACACTCAGCCTATGAAACAGTCCTCCACTGCTTATTCTCAAGCCTGGTACAGAACATAGATTATTTAAGCCAGGACCCCAAGCCGATGCTTAGCATAGTACATGACATGTAGAAGATGCTACATACATAAATGTTTGAACTGATTTGAACAGATAAGTTGGAGAATTATAACAATTTAAAATCTATATACTATGCAGAACTATCTTTTTCTTCTAGCAGCTCTCAAGTAATTGAAATAATATAATATCAAGAATACTGTAATATATTTATTGTTGTATTTATTAATAAGAGAAAATCTGTTTAAAAAGTCCAAAGGGAAAAATTCTTCTTGCATGATCCGTGAAGAAAACAGTTAATAAGGAATTGCTTGGCATCCCAGTGGTAAGGATTCAGTTTCACGGACAGGGGCCCACGTTTGATCCCTGGCTGGGGAACTAGGTCCTCAAAAGCTGATGGTGCAGTCAAAAAAATTTTGGTAAACTGAACTTCATCAAAATTGAAAAACTTCTGCTCTGCAAAAGACAACATCAAGAGAATTTTGAAGACAGGCCTGTGTCTGCAAAAGACACATCTGATAAAGAACTGTCATTCAAAATATACAAAGAACAGTTCAGTCGCTCAGTTGTGTCTGATTCTGCAACCCGAGGACCGCAGCACGCCAGGCCTCCCTGTCCATCACCAACTCCCGGAGCTCGCTCAAACTCGTGTCCATTGAGTCGGTGATGCCCTCCAACCATCTCATCCTCTGTAGTCCCCTTCTCCTCCTGCCCCCAATCCCTCCCAGCATCAGGGTCTTTTCCAATGAGTCAGCTCTTCGCATCAGGTGGCCAAAGGATTGGAGTTTCAGCTTCAGCATCATTCCTTCCAATGAATATTCAGGACTGATCTCCTTTAGGATGGACTGGCTCAATCTAAAAAGGCCATGGGATACCACGGCACAACCAGTAGAATGGCCAGAATCCAGCAGTCTGACAGCGCCAACTACTGGTGAGGATGCGGAATCACAGGAAGGCTCACTCATGCTGATGGGAAGGCAAAATGCTCCCGTCTTTGTGGAAGCCAGTCGGGCAGTTTTGTAAAGTTGCTTACAAAACTAAACATCCTGCACATACCATACGACCCCGCAGTCCTGCTCCTTGGCATTTACCCAGAAGCACTGAAAACGTAGTTGTTGTTTAGTCGCTCAGTCAAGTCCGATTCTTTGTGACCCTGAGGACTGCAGGCCACCAGGCTCCTGTCTACGGAATTCTCCAGGCAATAATACCAGAGTGGACTGCCAATTCCTTCTTCAGGGGATCTTCCCAACCCAGGGGTTGAACCTGGGTCTCCTGTACTGGCAGGCAGCTTCTTTACCGCTGAGACACCAGGGAAGCCTGTTGAAAACTTCAGTTCAGTTCAGTTCAGTTGCTCAGTCTTGTCCAGCTCTTTGCCACTCCATGAACTGCAGTACGCCAGGCCTCCCTGTCCATCACCAACCCCCAGAGTTCCCAAACTTATGTCCATTGAGTCAGTGATGCCATCCAACCATCTCATCCTCTGTGGTCCCCTTCTCCTCCTGCCCTCAATCTCTCCCAGCGTCAGGGTCTTTTCAAACGAGTCAGCTAGGTCCACACAAAAACCCATACATGAGTGTTTACAGTAGCTTTATTCAAAATTGCCAAAACTTGGAACCAACAAGGTGTCTCAATAAGAGAGTAGATAAATAAGCTATGGTACGTACAGACTATAGAACTTTATTCTGGGTTAAAAAGAAATGAGCTGTCAAGCCACAAAAAGACATTTCAGATACAAATTACTAAATGAAAGAAGTCAATCTGAACTGGCTACTTACTGTACGGTTTCAACTATTAATAAATAACATTCTGGAAAAGAAAAAACTATAGAGATGGTTAAAAAAAAAAGTCCGTGGTTACCAGGGGTTTGGAGGGGGAGATAAGCAGTTAGAGCACAGAGGATTTCTAGAGCAATGAGACTACTCCGTATGATAGATACTGTAGTGATGGATACACATCATTATGCATTCAAATCCATAGCACAGACTGAACCGCCTTGTAAACCATGGACTGCAAGTGATTATGATGTGTCAGTACAGGTCCATAGTGGTACCCAATATAGCCTCTGGTGGAGACTGTTGGTAACAGAGGGGGCTGCACCTATGTGGGGCTGGGGGCATAAATAGAATCTCTGCATCTTTCTCTAAATTTTGTTGTGAAATTGAAACAACACTAAAAAATTAAGTCTTAAAAAATTTCCTTCTTAACCAAGCATTCATTATTCTCTATATTTAAATAGTGAGATTATTTTTTCAAAACTCAGCTCTCTATGTGGTAGAAGAAAGCTGCACAATTATATAACCCTTTCTGTTGCCAAAGCCCGATGTAAATTAACTAAAAGTTCAGAACTGTGCATTAAAAACATGCAGTTTTTGGATGATTGAAAGAAAATTATGGGAGACAACTGACCCCAACCTTTCATTTGTCTTGTTATTCAGTAATTAATAAATATATTTAGAAATGTCCTTTCCTTCACAAAAATATTATGCTGGAGGAAGAATTAATGTTCCTCATAAAAAAGACGAGACAGAACTTGTAAAATGTTATTTATAGCATTTTCAGCAGAAAACTGAAGAATAATTTATTTGGCTTATTATGTTCTGCTTATCTTTGAAAGCCAACAAAACTCCAAACTCCTGAGTTCTTATATGTCAGAACCCCATGATTAAGTGTCTTGAGATCTGCAATCTGTTGGAGCCTATTATCTGGAGAAAGATAGCTGCTTCTGCCAGATATATTATACCCTAAGACATGGGATGCTTGAGATTTTCTTTGTCCGAAGTCAGCAGACAGTAAACTAAGCTCCTACTGGGACCTGTGGAGGGGTGCACCCCCAGCAGGGGAGTGCAAACCTGTAATAGTCTTCCAAAACTGCAGTTGAGTCTCAAGTCAGCTCAGCTCATGACTGGGCTGAAGTCCTCAAACTCCACTCCATCTGCTTCACCAGAGTGTGCAGTGAACCTTCTCTGGTGGACTGCAACATCACCCAGAACTTCTGCACTCTTCTTAAACTAGGATCTGTGGATGCCCAGATCCTTTGAGCTACAGTTCAATATAACTGGTTTCTTTGTAATCTCGTGCATTTTAGTCTTTGCATTTAAAAATATTCTTCTAAGGAAGTGGAGAAGGAAATGGCAACCCACTCTAGTATTCTTGCCTGGAGAATCCCATAGACAGAGGAACCTGGTGGGCAATATAGTCCATAGGGTCACAAAGAGTCAGACACGACTGAGTGACTGTCACTTCACTTCTAAGGAAGAATCACTAGAAGTAAATCAGAAAGAGAAAAATAACATATATTAACACATATATGTGGAATCTAGAGAAATGGTATAGAAGATCTTATTTGCAAAACAGAAATAGAGACACATAGAGAACAAACATTCAGACACCAAGGAGGGAATTGGGTGGGATGAATTGGGAGACTGGAATAGACATATATACACTATTGATATTGTGTATAAAATAGATCACTAGTGAGCACCTGCTGTATACCTCAGGAAAGACACTCAGTGGTCTATGGTGACCTACATGGGAAGGAAATCCAAAAAAGAGGGGTCCCGTGTGTATGTATAACTGGTTCACTTTTCTGTACAGCAGAACTAATACAACATTGTAAAGCAACTATACTCCAGTAAAAGCTAATTTACAGAAATAAAAAAGGAATCACTAGGTTGACAAAGAGATCCTGATACGTATTTCTCATATGCAAAGTCCAGAGCTCAATCAAAAATGACCAGGCATACCAAAGACATAGGACCAAGCATAAAATCAACTGTATTTCTATACACTAGCAGCAGTTAGGAAGCAAACTAAAACCAAACCAAACCCTCACCATTTACAACATCCATGAAAACCATAGAAATGACTCTGATAAAATATGTGCAAGATGATTGCTCAGAAAATGAAACCTTCGTTGAAATTCGCTCAAAATGACTTACAAATAGAAAAATATTTCATATTCACATGTAAAAAATATTTCATATCCTAAATGCATAATTCTCTACCTAAAATGATCTAAGTTTTCCATACAATTCCAAACACAATCTCCATAGGATTTTATGTAACCTGAAAAGATATTCTAAAATGTATGTGTAACATCAAAATGTTAAAATCGTTCCCCAAAAGACCGTGAGAGAGGGGTCCATGGAAACATGGATTATTAGGAAATGTTCCTGAGAAACTCGTGGTGAAATGGGCCAGGTAAAGGAATTCATGGAAGACACTGGCAGCATCTGCTACATCGCTCCTAAAAAAAAAATCACGTGAGGAATGTTTGCTAATGGATATCGAGACTTATCTAAAGCTATTGGTAATTAAGGCAATATGGTCTTGTCAGAGAGATTTTTTTTTTAATTTGACCAGTGGAAAAAATTTCAAGGTGCCGGCAGGGCCATGCTCCCTCTACAGGCTCGAGAAAGGAAGCTTCCTTGTCTCCTGGAGTTGCTGGCCATCCTTAGCGCTCCTCAGCGTGTGGATGCAGCTCCAGTTTCCACTTCTGTCTTCACATGGCACCCTTACTAGCACCCCAGTCATTGGATGCAAGGCTTTCTCTCATCTAAAATGACCCCATCATAACTTAATTGCATAAGTTGCAAAGACTGTTTCCAAATACGGTTACAGTCTGAGATTCTGAGTGGACATGAATATTTTGTTTGTTTGTTTTTCTTATTTATTTATTTATTTGGAGTGGGCATGAATTTGGGGGGTGGGGGAGGAGAGGACACTATTCAAGTCATAAATGGCTAATCACCATAGAAAAATGTTCAGCCCTTTCAGACTCTGATAAATGCAAATTAGGTCTACCACAGTCATTCCTCTTGATGTACAGAGAGGATCCACCAGATCCTCTGGACCAGTGAGTGGATCAGGTGGACTCGCGTGTGGGGAAGTGAGAGCTGGTTCATGCCGTCTAACCCATCACACTTTAGAAAACACTCCACTGTGATGTTGTCAGTCCGCCTCTGCAAGCGTGCTTCCAGGTATGTGCCCGAGGGAAATTCTCGCACAAGAGTACCAAAAGACATATATAGTAAAACTTCTAAATAGCAGCATTTCTAGTTAAAAATAAAAAAAGATGCCTGAAAGCAATTCACTTACAAGAGAATAAATAGACAGTGGTCTTTCAGCGGTCAAAATAAATGGACTACACCACACGAAAGAGCATGGGGGAATTTCTCAGCATAATGTTGAGTGGGGCAAAAAAAAGCAATTTGCAGAAAACANTAAGACATGGGATGCTTGAGATTTTCTTTGTCCGAAGTCAGCAGACAGTAAACTAAGCTCCTACTGGGACCTGTGGAGGGGTGCACCCCCAGCAGGGGAGTGCAAACCTGTAATAGTCTTCCAAAACTGCAGTTGAGTCTCAAGTCAGCTCAGCTCATGACTGGGCTGAAGTCCTCAAACTCCACTCCATCTGCTTCACCAGAGTGTGCAGTGAACCTTCTCTGGTGGACAGCAACATCACCCAGAACTTCTGCACTATTCTTAAACTAGGATCTGTGGATGCCCAGATCCTTTGAGCTACAGTTCAATATAACTGGTTTCTTTGTAATCTCGTGCATTTTAGTCTTTGCATTTAAAAATATTCTTCTAAGGAAGTGGAGAAGGAAATGGCAACCCACTCTAGTATTCTTGCCTGGAGAATCCCATAGACAGAGGAACCTGGTGGGCAATATAGTCCATGGGGTCACAAAGAGTCAGACACGACTGAGTGACTGTCACTTCACTTCTAAGGAAGAATCACTAGAAGTAAATCAGAAAGAGAAAAATAACATATATTAACACATATATGTGGAATCTAGAGAAATGGTATAGAAGATCTTATTTGCAAAACAGAAATAGAGACACATAGAGAACAAACATTCAGACACCAAGGAGGGAATTGGGTGGGATGAATTGGGAGACTGGAATAGACATATATACACTATTGATATTGTGTATAAAATAGATCACTAGTGAGCACCTGCTGTATACCTCAGGAAAGACACTCAGTGGTCTATGGTGACCTACATGGGAAGGAAATCCAAAAAAGAGGGGTCCCGTGTGTATGTATAACTGGTTCACTTTTCTGTACAGCAGAACTAATACAACATTGTAAAGCAACTATACTCCAGTAAAAGCTAATTTACAGAAATAAAAAAGGAATCACTAGGTTGACAAAGAGATCCTGATACGTATTTCTCATATGCAAAGTCCAGAGCTCAATCAAAAATGACCAGGCATACCAAAGACATAGGACCAAGCATAAAATCAACTGTATTTCTATACACTAGCAGCAGTTAGGAAGCAAACTAAAACCAAACCAAACCCTCACCATTTACAACATCCATGAAAACCATAGAAATGACTCTGATAAAATATGTGCAAGATGATTGCTCAGAAAATGAAACCTTCGTTGAAATTCGCTCAAAATGACTTACAAATAGAAAAATATTTCATATTCACATGTAAAAAATATTTCATATCCTAAATGCATAATTCTCTACCTAAAATGATCTAAGTTTTCCATACAATTCCAAACACAATCTCCATAGGATTTTATGTAACCTGAAAAGATATTCTAAAATGTATGTGTAACATCAAAATGTTAAAATCGTTCCCCAAAAGACCGTGAGAGAGGGGTCCATGGAAACATGGATTATTAGGAAATGTTCCTGAGAAACTCGTGGTGAAATGGGCCAGGTAAAGGAATTCATGGAAGACACTGGCAGCATCTGCTACATCGCTCCTAAAAAAAAAATCACGTGAGGAATGTTTGCTAATGGATATCGAGACTTATCTAAAGCTATTGGTAATTAAGGCAATATGGTCTTGTCAGAGAGATTTTTTTTTTAATTTGACCAGTGGAAAAAATTTCAAGGTGCCGGCAGGGCCATGCTCCCTCTACAGGCTCGAGAAAGGAAGCTTCCTTGTCTCCTGGAGTTGCTGGCCATCCTTAGCGCTCCTCAGCGTGTGGATGCAGCTCCAGTTTCCACTTCTGTCTTCACATGGCACCCTTACTAGCACCCCAGTCATTGGATGCAAGGCTTTCTCTCATCTAAAATGACCCCATCATAACTTAATTGCATAAGTTGCAAAGACTGTTTCCAAATACGGTTACAGTCTGAGATTCTGAGTGGACATGAATATTTTGTTTGTTTGTTTTTCTTATTTATTTATTTATTTGGAGTGGGCATGAATTTGGGGGGTGGGGGAGGAGAGGACACTATTCAAGTCATAAATGGCTAATCACCATAGAAAAATGTTCAGCCCTTTCAGACTCTGATAAATGCAAATTAGGTCTACCACAGTCATTCCTCTTGATGTACAGAGAGGATCCACCAGATCCTCTGGACCAGTGAGTGGATCAGGTGGACTCGCGTGTGGGGAAGTGAGAGCTGGTTCATGCCATCTAACCCATCACACTTTAGAAAACACTCCGCTATGATGTTGTCAGTCCGCCTCTGCAAGCGTGCTTCCAGGTATGTGCCCGAGGGAAATTCTCGCACAAGAGTACCAAAAGACATATATAGTAAAACTTCTAAATAGCAGCATTTCTAGTTAAAAATAAAAAAAGATGCCTGAAAGCAATTCACTTACAAGAGAATAAATAGACAGTGGTCTTTCAGCGGTCAAAATAAATGGACTATACCACACGAAAGAGCATGGGGGAATTTCTCAGCATAATGTTGAGTGGGGCAAAAAAAAGCAATTTGCAGAAAACAGCATAGCATATAATATCGTTTTTGTACAAAAACTACATAGAACGTGATATCATTTTTTACAAAACACACAAAGGTAAATGACATGTATGTAACTTGCATGACAAAATGTTAACTGAAAGACAGTGATCGATGGGAGTGGAATAGGTTCAGTGGGGACGTCTTGGCTGCCCTGAAGGAATTTCCAAAAGCAGAATCTGAGCCTGGCACACAGAAGGCGAAAGAGGACAGACCACTTATTCCTTGTCAGGTTTTCCTGTGAAAGCTTCCTTCATTGATTCATTCAAGTTATTGAGACAAGAGCTGTCAGAGAGGGGTCTTCTCTGGAGGCCAAAAGGGAGAGTGGGTCAGCCCTGGCTCGTTCTGGGAAAGGAAGGGGCTTCAAAAGCGGGGAGGGAGACAGGGTACATAAAGAGCTCAAATTTTATTTTGAAACATTAAGCTCCTTGATGGAAGAAGATTTCGATTCCTGTA
The DNA here is from genome assembly GCA_006410735.1 of Raphicerus campestris. Classification (NCBI taxonomy): domain Eukaryota; kingdom Metazoa; phylum Chordata; class Mammalia; order Artiodactyla; family Bovidae; genus Raphicerus; species Raphicerus campestris. Next base: position 173,162 of record SJYW01025622.1, on the reverse strand, counting down.
ACCATGAGAATTCATGTTTTATTCATAATCTTGTGTACCCTTCATTCTTATCTTTCTCAAACTAATTCCAGCCTTCTTCGCTCATTGCTCGAGTGTTCGGTCATGTCCTTTAGCCTCATGTGACACTGCCTAATTTCTCTCTGATTCCCCTGAAGACGCTTTAGCCCTTCGTGCTTCCAGCCCCATCTGTCTTACATTTTCATTCTGTGCCCTGCAACTTGCCACGTTCTGCACAGGAACAGGCCACCAGATCCATTTCCCGAGGAGCCGCCACAAAGTGTCAATAAAAATGGCCCACGAAGCAGGAATTTGAGACGCTCCCTAGAGGCTGCCCTAATCCTCCACTCCCCGGGTTCTTGCTGTCTGCTGGGTGGGCAGTGGCAGCTTAGCATCCTGCAGAAGCTTCCTTGAAAACCTGAAATGAGAAGCCTGGAGAGGCCACAGCTCTGCTCCTTCTGTAGAGCTTAATAGTGCTGTTAGCTGCTGCACTGGGGGATAAAGACAGGGGACAAGACTGAGAAGCCAGAACAGCAAGATTTTGTTTTCCTACTGGCGAAAGTCTGCCCTGCTTATCTCTGCAAAAGGTGCTGAGCTGGAAGGCAGTCTTACTCTCTCCCCAGTGATTCCTTCTGTCATCTACACAATACAGATCTCTCCACTTCCTTTTCAGAGCTCACACTGGAAGCCATCTTTGGTCCCCATGGAAAAGAGTCTAATACAGAAGTAAGATGAGGAGGTCTGGAGTTAGCCTGTCACAGCTTGGGTTCTCGCAGTCACAGCTGCCGTCAACTGGTGTGAGGATGTAGGCTGGAAAAATAGGGATAATAATAGTATGTCCTTATGAGACTGCATTGGGCTTCCCTGGTGGCTCAGAGAGTTAAGAATTTGCCTACAATGCAGGAGACCTGGGTTTGATCTTTGGATCAGGAAGATCCCCTGGAGAAGGAAACGGCCACCCACTCCAGTATTCTTGGCCTGGAGAATTCCATGGGCAGAGGAGCCTGATACAGTCCATAGGGTCTCAAAGAGTCAGACACCACTGAGCGACTAACACTTTCATAAGTCTGCATTAATTGAGATAGACATCACACTAAATCTAAGAAAAGTGCCTGTCAAACAGTAGATATCCATCCAAGCTCATAGTACTAGTTTCTGCTTCTCACAAGGTGGGTGTCATTCTTCACGCAGTCTCATAAGAGTGGCCAATTGCTCTTACTTCTGAACTCACGCAAACTCCAGAAAAGAGCATGGCTCTAAATCTCTCTCCTAGGAATATTCAGACAAAAGTGTGATTAAAAAAGATAGACACACCCCTATGTTCATAGCAGCACTATTCACAATAACCAAGACATGGAACCAGTCTAAATGTCCATCAACAGATAAAGAAGATGTGGTGTGTATATGCGATGGAATATTACTCAGCCATAGAAGAATGAACTAATGCCATTTGCAGCAACATGAATGGACCTAGAGAGTATCATACTAGATGAAGTAAGTTGAAAAGAGAAAGATAAATACCTTTGACATCACGTACATGTGGAATCTAAAATATGGCACAAATGAGCTTATCTATGAATCAGAAACAGACTCACAGACATAGAGACCTGTGGTTGCCGAGGGCTGGGGGTAGGGGAAGGGTGGATTGGGAGTTTGGGATTAGCAGATGCAAACTAGTAAATATAGAACGAGTGAACAGCAAAGTCCCACTAAATAGCGCAGGGAATATTCAATATCCTGCAATAAACCACAGTGGGAAAGACTGGGGAAAAGAATATATATGTATAACTGAACCACAGGGAGGCCTGGCATGCTGCGATTCATGGGGTCACAAAGAGTCGGACACGACTGAGCGACTGAACTGAACTGAACTGAGCTGAATCACTTTGCTGTACAGCAGAAACAAACACGTTGTTGTAAATCAACTGCTTCAATGAAATGAATCTTTTATCAAAGAACATTGCTCTAAGAGATGTGGAAACTTTGTGGCACAAAATCAACTCTTCCCCCTTCTGTTTAAAACATGAGTCCCACACATACCCAAACTTAAAGTTGCCTCAGTTCTTATATAAGTATGTATGTATAATATTTATANTCTCCAGCAGCAAACAGACAGAAGACCTTTGTAAATTACAGTCATCATTTTAAAACATGTAACAGTTATTTGTACATGATAGAGCTGTGTGTGTGGGAGTGTGTGTGTGCTTTACAAAACAGAAATGTGTATTTATTATTCCACTTCAAAGAGTCACAGAGACGGATGTTTCTTAACACTGACGTATGGCAGACCCTCCACATACTTCATCTTCTGGTGTCATCTTCACCACAAGTCCAGGAGGTATGGACTACTACTGTTACCATTTTATACTGAGGAAATGAGGTCCCTGGGGGTTAAAACTGAGATCAAACCAGCGGCAAAGGACAGAGTCAGTCTGATTCCAAAACTCATGTTCTTCCTGCGATATGGCCTTACTTTTTCAAGGTTCATCAAATACTTGTGCCTTTACCTGTACACACCTGTAAACCTTCCTGCTGGTGTAATCTTTATAGTTCATGGGGAAACGCTTCCAGGAGAGCTGAAGAGGAACCGAAGGAATTTTTTGGAAGTTACAGAAAGGATGAAGTTTCGACACATGTTCAGGCATTTACAGAAGGTACAGAGCAACAGTACAATCTCAGCATTAATTCGCATCTCATGCATGTGGGGTAGGGTGTCCTTCCACATCGTATTTGGTGGGTATTCAGTTGCATTCCCAAGTACAAACTGTGGCTCATCTTCGTCCCACTGTTTTGGTCCACAATCTCCTTCCGCCGGTCAGACAACAGTCTCGGTTGCCGTGGTGGCTGTGTGGTCTTCTGGATGCCTGGGCTGCATCTCATCCTTGAAAGCCCTGGTCAGAACCACTTTCAAGGACTCCTTGAACCGCTTCTTCCTGCTGCTGCCCACAAAGAAGTAAATAAAAGGGTTGGCACTGCTATTGATGGTCGAGAAGAGAAGAGACACATGGTGCAGGGTCTTGAATGTCGACCAGTACTCGTAATAGAGGAGGTAGTGGAGCCTCATGGGCATGGCGAAGATGAAGAATATGGCGATGGTGACGGTGATGACCAGGTACAGCTTCGAGGAGTGGGGCGCCCACGAGTTCTTCCGGATCTTCACCACCAAGATGGTGCTGGACACCACCATGAGGGGCGTAAAGACCAGGAAGCTCAGAATGGCTATGAAGATGATCACGGCCCTGCAGTCACTTCGGGAGTGGGTCTGTCCCTCACTGTCAATGCACATGACGTATTCCATGGCGGTCACCAAGCAGGACAGTGCCCACAGGAGGGCGCAGACGAATGCCGACTGGTGCTTGGGACGGTGGCACCGGTACCAGATGGGGTACAGGACAGACAGACACCTCTCCACACTGATGGCCGTCAGCAGGTACAGGCCCGTGTTATAGCCAAAGAGAAACGTCACTGATAACGTGACGATTGTGTAGTAATAGCCAGAAGACAGCTCGTAATCTAAAGCGTAGTCAACAGACAGAATAAAGATGCAAAAAAGCAACGAGATGTCCGCGATGGACAAGTGGGTGATGTAGACGGTGAAGGGGTTCCTTCTCATCCGGAAGCAGAGGAACCAGAGGAGGATTCCGTTCTCAACAAAGCCCAGCGGGGAGATGCTCATGATCACCCAGTGCACGATGGGAATTTCCCGGCGCGGGTCCCTGACGGAGGTGTTCCCGCTGGTTGAGGCGTTGGAGGGCTCCTCAGCAACAAATGATGTCCCGTTTGCCTCATCCATGAGGGGGCCTCAGTCTGGGTTCTTCGGGTAGTTTTCTGTAAATAAGTATAGAAAGAAAATCAAGGTTGATGAATTGCAGTAAAAGATTTCAGCTATGGCCTGTAACCTTCATGTCATACAGGAGAACATGTCAACTAGACTGTATAATTCTCTTTTCAACGAAGATAAAAATGAGGCACTTCACCAAGAGAGAACTGATCTAATGGCCTTTAGGAGCCCTTCCCCCCGGCAGCCTTTGGTTCGTACTATTACTTGATTGTGCTTCAGCACCAAAGAGGGTCCATCAGAGCAAGAGGATCAGATTTCTGGTGTCCATTTCTGGTCTGGCCCAAGCTTTCTGAATGGCATTTTGAAAATCATCTCATCTTCTGTTCCTTCATCTCCTGGCCTGAGAGGCCAGGTTAACTGTGTTAATATTCGCTGACAAAGTACATGTTTGGGCCACATTATTGCTGTCACCTTTTAATGGACAGAGTGCCATAAATGATGGGTGATTGAGAAGGGACAAGTAGGAAAATATAGGTTCAATAGGGCACCAATATTCTCAGAAGTGTGACCAATTGGAAGGGATGTGTTTTCCATAGTCTCAATATCTGTGATGAAGCTATGTACCTACTCAGACCAGGTGTGCAGTGCAAACCATCCCCGGGGAACAGATGGCATATTTCAGCAAGATGTATTCGCATCCCCGAGCTCCATGGGCCAGACCACGCTGGAAAGCACTACCGGTAGATGGTAAACAAAGCACAGACCCAAGCCCAGTAAAAGGCTCAGTATCTGAGACTGCAAAACACCAGTTATCAACAATTTTCCCTCACACTTTAGGAACTGCTAAATAAATGTATGCACGCCCCCCCCCTCCTGTTATGTAACAAATATACATAAGCCACTTCCACTCTGGGGAACAGAAAAGGCAGGTGCCCACAGAGGTCGTCTTCTTTGCTTCTATTCATGGAGTCCTTGGCTTTTTATTTTTGATGGTATGGCAAAATATTTTTCTCTGCTTTTGGTCCTTGCTGACCAGAGCCCTATATGTGCACAATAATCGACCTTTAGAAAGTTATTTAGTAGGGGCTCCCCAGGCGGCTCAGTGGTAAAGACTCTGCCTTGCAATGCAAGGAACACCAGTTCAGTCTCAGATCTCAGGAGATCTCACATGCCATGGAGCAGCTGAGCCTGTGTGCCCCAACTACCAACCTGTGCTCTAGAGCCCACCTGCCCTTAAACCCGGGCTCTGCAACAAGAGAAGCCACTGCAATAAGAAGCCAGCACACAGCCACCAAGGGAGCAGCCCCCGGTCGCCACAACGAGAGGAAAGCCCAAACAGCCACGAGGACTCAGCACAGCCAAAGATAAAGAAATAGAAAGTTCACAGACCGCCGCCCTTCCTCCTGACCTCTCCAGAGGCAGAACAGAACCTAGACGTGCTATTTTCTGAGCAGGTGCGGGGGTGGTGGTCACATTCCAGGTGATGAGACCCTGGAGTCCGCAGAGCTAGCTTCCCTCTCCTTACCAACACTCTTTTCAGTTGCTCTGCTGAGATGCTGGAAATTATTTTTCCTGGAGCAGATTCTCTTTTTGTTTCATAATCAGACCATAGAGGGAGAGACTCCAAAACTCTCAGGAGCCCAACACAAGGCCCAGAATTCGCAATCCCATGGCACTGCTGTACAGACCAGGCTTTGTTAAAAGTTTGTAGGTGTGAGATAGCCGTGTTCCCCAAGTTCATCCATCAAAGATTTATTCAATGCCAACTTCAGGTCAGGCACTGTTCCAGGAATGGGGCTACAACAGTGAATGAAACAGACAAAGTACCAACCTCTTGGAGTTTATATTTCAGTGGGAGGCAGTTAATACCCAGTAACAGCAGCAACAAACCAATAGATGTTCGATCAGAATAAGTGCCACAGAGAAAAGAAAAGCCTGGAGCATGGCAGGACCAGAGTGCAGTTGTGGAGGCAGTGAGACGTGGTTAGGTTCTAGATGCAGTCTGAGTTGCTGCCAGGTGAGACAGGAGTTACTGTAGGAAACAGTGGACAACAAGCAGGGGGAGCAGGTTGGGAGGGATCATATGGAGCTTGGGAATATTATGCAACTGCCACATGGAGCTGTCTTGGAGCATGTTGGGAGCTGGGGTTGGGGCAGAAGTAGTGAGAACAGGTGAAGTATAAAATCATGAGGCTAGATGAGATTGCTTATGAAACCTGGGTCATTAAAAAGGAGAAGAGGTCCAAGGACTGAGCCTTGGGGCATTTCAAAGCTTAGGGGTTGGGGGATGAGGAGAAGGAAACAAAAGAAACTGGGAGGCTAGGAGCATAATTTAGTCATGAGAGCAGGAGGGAAGGTCAAGTGTGCGGTTTAAAATACAGACAGCTAGGTAGAGTGAAGAGGGGGTGTTAGAAGTTACAAGAAGTTCTTTTTGGATGTACAGTATCTCTGTTTTCAGCAAAGTCAAGAGCAAGTTCATCCGCTAAGAGTGAGGAGGTGTTAAGAGTTTAAGGAGAGAGGGCAAGAGGTAATTAAGTGAAAGCGGGAAAGAGAGCGACATTATTAGGCAAAGAGAGCCTGCCTGGACTGGGGCTCAGGAATCCAGAGTGAGACGATTAGCACGTGTTTTTCTCCAGCTATGGCTCAGCTGTCCAGGTGTGAATGTGCAGAAAGAGGAGAGTTGGATTTAACCAGGATCGGGGTTCTACCAGGCTGGTGCAAAGCAAACTGGAGACCAAAGGAACTGAAGCCCAGAGACTATAGAATTCAACAAGATTAGGAGAGAGTTGAGGCCAGCAGGGAGGTGAGAGTTGGTGAACAGGAAATAGGAGCCTTTGAGTGTAGATCCCATCGGAGTCAGAGAACTAACTGCTGAGGCCCAAGTCCTGAAGGCAGAGAGCTAGAAAATCGGAGGCAGAGGTCGAAGAGCGGGATGCCCAAAGCCCAGCCTGCGGTGGCATGGCTTGGGTGTTGGTTACTGGTATTGATAACTGTGGCTATTGGTATTGATAACTGTGGTTATCGGTACTGATAACTGTGGTTATCGGTACTGATAAACGTAGCCCATGACCATGGGAGTGAACAGCAGGAGGAGAGGGGAGGACAATATCTTCTGACATGAGATCAAGACCTGGAGCCAGGGCATTGGAAGAACTGTCTACATAGACATTGAAATCACTGGGAAATAAGGCTGGAATACAGGCCATCATTAGAAAGGCACTGGCTGTGAGCCAGGTGTTAAATCTTCAAGGAATCTGAGAGAGCGGCCTGGAAGTCTGTAGATGGTCACAGTAAGGAGGGTGGTGAGTGAGAAGGTTGGATGGTGTGTGCTTCAGAGCTGGGTGCTTGGGTGGTGATGGTGGTGGTGGTGATGGTGTTTCGGGGGGAGAGAAGAAGCAAAGAGAATCACCTGAAACACACAACCGGTAGAGGGAGGAAGGGTCTCGATCAGCATTGTCCAACAGAAACACAGCGTGAGCCATATGCGTAATTTAAGGTTTTCCGAGGGCCATAAAATATAAGGAGAAACAAGTGAAATGAATTTCAATATTTTATTTAACCCAATGTGCTCAAATTTTCATTTCAACATGTAATTGATTTATAATTATTAATGAGCTACTTCAGTTTCTTTTTTCACATTAAGTCTCCAGAACCCAGTGTGTATTTTAGTCTCATGGAACATCTTGCCTCAGACCAGCCACATTTCACACGTGCATGGGCCACAGGGGGCCAGTGACCACCGTATTGGATGGTGAAGGTCTAGCAGGCTATCACAAAGCCAAAAGAACTTAAACCAGAATCAAAGACTAGAAATGTAAAATCAGGACCTAAGAAAATTTCTAACAAAAGGGACAAGAACAGTCTTTCTGACTCAGGGTCACACGCTGGAATCTCTCGTGGACCATAGCATCATTCAGCTTTTAGTTTCTCATTACCTGCACGAGAGCTCTCGTGTACTCGTAAAAGTCAGTTAGGAAAGATGTTTCAGCCCATAGACCAAAGTGCATTTTTCTATTACAGTCAAATCCAAGTAACCAAATCCACTCTCTGGAGATAGATGATCTTTTCATTTCCCAACCAACACGTAGGTTTCAGTTACCATACTAAGAGTCAAAGATGCAGAAATAAGCAAGAAACAGCCTTATGCACAGTTTGGCAGGGGAAGCATGCAGAGCCAAAACTAATTCGGTATGGGAAATGGAATAGAGGAGACTGATCGCATCAGAGCAGGCCCACACCAGGAAGCCACGTCTCAGGATCTCAAGGAAGGCTTCACAGGCTGGGCCTTGAGGGGTCAATAGGAGTTTGTTAGCTGAGGAAGAGAAAGAAAGGCATTTTAAAAAAAGAGACCAGATGGATACGGGTGTGGCAGCAGGAGGCACAGAAAGAGGAACCTGGTGGGCCCTGGGTGGAGGCTTTACAAAGAAATAAACAACTGGACTGAAGCGTGAAGACCTGGGTATGATGCTTCTTTAAATATCAGACTTATTTTATAGATTATACTTATCCAACAGTAGTGCTGAAAAATTACATAGGGTTCCTTATTAAAAATGCAAATTCCATGGCCCCACTATTTCAAGAAGCCTGGGCTGGGGCCTTGGAATCTGAATTTTCACAACCCAGGGAATTCTGATGCAGATGGGACCCTAAGCCATGGTTTGAAAAACACAATCCTTTGCAAAACTCTGGAGCCACTAAAGTTTCAGTGCAGGCCTGGTAGGAGGCCTGAACTATGTTTTAGAAAGGTTACCCTGATCACAGTCTACAGCCTGAATGGAAGGGAATTACAGATGGAGCAAGAAAGCCAGCAAGGTGTTGTTGAAAGAGCCCCAGTGAGAAATGAGAACTAGGATAGTGGCTGGAGGAACAAATGGATTCCAGAGACATTTCAGAGCAGGCCAGTCAGGTTGCTGTGTCCACGAAGCGGGAGAGAGACAGGGCAGTGAGTGGACTGAGCCTCCCAGTGAAGAGGCTGTGTAGACAAATGCTTAGTGGCTAAGATCAGGAGCAGGAGGGACAGTGGCTGGGGGAACCAGCAACTGGGTTCATGGTGTGTTGAGAATGAAGCATCAGGTGGACACGCAGAAGGGTGGGTTTCAGATCTGCTCACCGGTGTGTTCTCCCTCCTGAGGGCCTACATCCTTTAACAAGTAGAACTGCATTTATAAAAGTAATAGTAATAGACACACATATGAGACCTTTAGAACATCATTCGTTCGTTACTGTGCATTTGCCAAGTGCAGAGTGTATAACTGATTCACTTTGCTATACAGCTGAAACTAACACAACATTGCAAATCAACTTTACGCCAATAACCTTTTTTATTAAATGAAAATGAAAAAATAAATTTCAGATGCAGAAGTCACCTGAGACCACGTGTTCCTCTTCTAGTCTCACGCCTCTGGCCTAGCCTCCTGGGATCACTCGCCTCATTTCCTGTTCTCCTTGCTCCCTGCACCAATCTGCCCCTCCCAGACCCTCATGCTGCCATCCCTTCCTATTCTAATATTCCCTCCACTACTCTGGTGTCACCCATTAATTACCTCCATAGCCATGACATTCCTCCCCATAGTGTTAGAATTGCATCTCTCTTGTTAAACCACAAACTCCTCCAAGGCAAAACTGTATTATTCACGTCTGACTCTCCAGGACTTGGCATAGCCATTCAATAAATATTTGTTGAATTATTCCAAGAAATAAAGCCCATCACAATGGCTCTGAGAATGTACCCTGGTTACCTAAGAAAGAAAACTGCTGTCTTGAGCCCAGGCAGTCACAGTTAATAAAAGGTTCTCTAATGATTAATATAATTCATGAATCCCATACCTGGGCAGACTTTGGTCATGATGTGGTTGGAAAGCAAATAAAAAATCCCATTAAAACTAATTCTCACTAAAAACTAACAATAACCCTTCNAGAGCCTGCCTGGACTGGGGCTCAGGAATCCAGAGTGAGACGATTAGCACGTGTTTTTCTCCAGCTATGGCTCAGCTGTCCAGGTGTGAATGTGCAGAAAGAGGAGAGTTGGATTTAACCAGGATCGGGGTTCTACCAGGCTGGTGCAAAGCAAACTGGAGACCAAAGGAACTGAAGCCCAGAGACTATAGAATTCAACAAGATTAGGAGAGAGTTGAGGCCAGCAGGGAGGTGAGAGTTGGTGAACAGGAAATAGGAGCCTTTGAGTGTAGATCCCATCGGAGTCAGAGAACTAACTGCTGAGGCCCAAGTCCTGAAGGCAGAGAGCTAGAAAATCGGAGGCAGAGGTCGAAGAGCGGGATGCCCAAAGCCCAGCCTGCGGTGGCATGGCTTGGGTGTTGGTTACTGGTATTGATAACTGTGGCTATTGGTATTGATAACTGTGGTTATCGGTACTGATAAATGTGGTTATCGGTACTGATAAATGTAGCCCATGACCATGGGAGTGAACAGCAGGAGGAGAGGGGAGGACAATATCTTCTGACATGAGATCAAGACCTGGAGCCAGGGCGTTGGAAGAACTGTCTACATAGACATTGAAATCACTGGGAAATAAGGCTGGAATACAGGCCATCATTAGAAAGGCACTGGCTGTGAGCCAGGTGTTAAATCTTCAAGGAATCTGAGAGAGCGGCCTGGGAGTCTGTAGATGGTCACAGTAAGGAGGGTGGTGAGTGAGAGGGTTGGATGGTGTGTGCTTCAGAGCCGGGTGCTTGGGTGGTGATGGTGGTGGTGGTGATGGTGTTTCGGGGGGAGAGAAGAAGCAAAGAGAATCACCTGAAATACACAACCGGTAGAGGGAGGAAGGGTCTCGATCAGCATTGTCCAACAGAAACACAGCGTGAGCCATATGCGTAATTTAAGGTTTTCCGAGGGCCATAAAATATAAGGAGAAACAAGTGAAATGAATTTCAATATTTTATTTAACCCAATGTGCTCAAATTTTCATTTCAACATGTAATTGATTTATAATTATTAATGAGCTACTTCAGTTTCTTTTTTCACATTAAGTCTCCAGAACCCAGTGTGTATTTTAGTCTCATGGAACATCTTGCCTCAGACCAGCCACATTTCACATGTGCATGGGCCACAGGGGGCCAGTGACCACCGTATTGGATGGTGAAGGTCTAGCAGTCTATCACAAAGCCAAAAGAACTTAAACCAGAATCAAAGACTAGAAATGTAAAATCAGGACCTAAGAAAATTTCTAACAAAAGGGACAAGAACAATCTTTCTGACTCAGGGTCACACGCTGGAATCTCTCATGGACCATAGCATCATTCAGCTTTTAGTTTCTCATTACCTGCACGAGAGCTCTCGTGTACTCGTAAAAGTCAGTTAGGAAAGATGTTTCAGCCCATAGACCAAAGTGCATTTTTCTATTACAGTCAAATCCAAGTAACCAAATCCACTCTCTGGAGATAGATGATCTTTTCATTTCCCAACCAACACGTAGGTTTCAGTTACCATACTAAGAGTCAAAGATGCAGAAATAAGCAAGAAACAGCCTTATGCACAGTTTGGCAGGGGAAGCATGCAGAGCCAAAACTAATTCGGTATGGGAAATGGAATAGAGGAGACTGATCGCATCAGAGCAGGCCCACACCAGGAAGCCACGTCTCAGGATCTCAAGGAAGGCTTCACAGGCTGGGCCTTGAGGGGTCAATAGGAGTTTGTTAGCTGAGGAAGAGAAAGAAAGGCATTTTAAAAAAAGAGACCAGATGGATACGGGTGTGGCAGCAGGAGGCACAGAAAGAGGAACCTGGTGGGCCCTGGGTGGAGGCTTTACAAAGAAATAAACAACTGGACTGAAGCGTGAAGACCTGGGTATGATGCTTCTTTAAATATCAGACTTATTTTATAGATTATACTTATCCAACAGTAGTGCTGAAAAATTACATAGGGTTCCTTATTAAAAATGCAAATTCCACGGCCCCACTATTTCAAGAAGCCTGGGCTGGGGCCTTGGAATCTGAATTTTCACAACCCAGGGAATTCTGATGCAGATGGGACCCTAAGCCATGGTTTGAAAAACACAATCCTTTGCAAAACTCTGGAGCCACTAAAGTTTCAGTGCAGGCCTGGTAGGAGGCCTGAACTATGTTTTAGAAAGGTTACCCTGATCACAGTCTACAGCCTGAATGGAAGGGAATTACAGATGGAGCAAGAAAGCCAGCAAGGTGTTGTTGAAAGAGCCCCAGTGAGAAATGAGAACTAGGATAGTGGCTGGAGGAACAAATGGATTCCAGAGACATTTCAGAGCAGGCCAGTCAGGTTGCTGTGTCCACGAAGCGGGAGAGAGACAGGGCAGTGAGTGGACTGAGCCTCCCAGTGAAGAGGCTGTGTAGACAAATGCTTAGTGGCTAAGATCAGGAGCAGGAGGGACAGTGGCTGGGGGAACCAGCAACTGGGTTCATGGTGTGTTGAGAATGAAGCATCAGGTGGACACGCAGAAGGGTGGGTTTCAGATCTGCTCACCGGTGTGTTCTCCCTCCTGAGGGCCTACATCCTTTAACAAGTAGAACTGCATTTATAAAAGTAATAGTAATAGACACACATATGAGACCTTTAGAACATCATTCGTTCGTTACTGTGCATTTGCCAAGTGCAGAGTGTATAACTGATTCACTTTGCTATACAGCTGAAACTAACACAACATTGCAAATCAACTTTACGCCAATAACCTTTTTTATTAAATGAAAATGAAAAAATAAATTTCAGATGCAGAAGTCACCTGAGACCACGTGTTCCTCTTCTAGTCTCACGCCTCTGGCCTAGCCTCCTGGGATCACTCGCCTCATTTCCTGTTCTCCTTGCTCCCTGCACCAATCTGCCCCTCCCAGACCCTCATGCTGCCATCCCTTCCTGTTCTAATATTCCCTCCACTACTCTGGTGTCACCCATTAATTACCTCCATAGCCATGACATTCCTCCCCATAGTGTTAGAATTGCATCTCTCTTGTTAAACCACAAACTCCTCCAAGGCAAAACTGTATTATTCACGTCTGACTCTCCAGGACTTGGCATAGCCATTCAATAAATATTTGTTGAATTATTCCAAGAAATAAAGCTCATCACAATGGCCCTGAGAATGTACCCTGGTTACCTAAGAAAGAAAACTGCTGTCTTGAGCCCAGGCAGTCACAGTTAATAAAAGGTTCTCTAATGATTAATATAATTCATGAATCCCATACCTGGGCAGACTTTGGTCATGATGTGGTTGGAAAGCAAATAAAAAATCCCATTAAAACTAATTCTCACTAAAAACTAACAATAACCCTTCAAATTGATCTGCTGCAGCATGGTTTTACTTAAATGAACATATTACTAAAAATGACATTCCCAGACTTACCAGACCAAACTGAATTTCAGTCCCTCAAGTGAAATAGCAGAGGGTAGCAAGAAGTGCCTTGAACACAGCTGGTCTTCTCTGCTCACCAGCCCCCCAAATCTTTCTTCTTCCGGGCACCTTGGTCACTTTGGAAACCATTCGTCTCCGAGGCTGGATGACTAGGGTGTTTGAGGTCAGGAAGAATAAGGAGGATAGAAGGGTGGGTGCGACTTGCTGACAAGACCGTCTAGCTCAGATAGCAGGGAAGACGCGAGGAAGCAATGGCACTGCCGGGCTAACCACTGTGGGTAACNGCCCCCCAAATCTTTCTTCTTCCGGGCACCTTGGTCACTTTGGAAACCATTCATCTCCGAGGCTGGATGACTAGGGTGTTTGAGGTCAGGAAGAATAAGGAGGATAGAAGGGTGGGTGCGACTCGCTGACAAGACCGTCTAGCTCAGATAGCAGGGAAGACGCGAGGAAGCAATGGCACTGCCGGGCTAACCACTGTGGGTAACTTGTCTCCAGGTCGACCCAGTCCTGGTCCCGTGGGCTCCTCTGTTCAACACACGCAGCATCGTCTTTATGTACGTCCGTTTCTAGGTGGCAAGCATATCTGCAGTGGTAGCTCAGACAGTAAAGAATCCGCCTGCAATGCAGGAGACCCGGGTTCCAGCCCTGGGTTCGGGAAGATCCCCTGGAAAAGGGAATGGCAACCCACTCCGGTATTCTCGCTTGGAGAATTCCAAGGACGGAGGAGCCTGGCGGGCGGGCTTCAGTCCTTGGGGTCGCAAAGAGTCAGACACTACTGAGCAACGAACATAACACAACAGTGTTGATCCGGCAGGGACTGTCCTGGATGGAGTGCATGGGGTCGCAAAAAGTCGGATACGACTGAACGACTGAACTGAACTGAACTGACAGTCCTGGAGGGAGGGAGACCGTCTTAACGGCCCTCTGTGCCCCCAACGTGGTCGGTAACACAGCAACACAGCGGTGGGTGGAAACCCTACCATGTGCTTGAGAACAGATATGAGTGGAGCAGGCGATAGCATGATTCTGGGAAGCTCTATCCCAGCCTCTCTTCCCTCTTCTTCCCTACAATCCCCGGGAGACAGCCGTCACGTGGAGCGCAAGAATGCTGTCGCATAGGACTTCAGGGTTCAAAGCGACTTCCCTTCGGGTCAGCTCTGGGTCCTTCAGTCGGCTTAGGAGGCTGAGAATGTGAATGAAAATACTGATACTGCCTGCGATTATCAGTAAACAAAGAATATTGTAACCGTCAAGTGCCAACATTACAGCCACCCCATTGATGGTAAGACACGAGGGAGCTCAGGATGGAGGCCTGATACACACCATCAGGCAGTCAGTTGCTGCAGCTACCCCCAAAGGTGCACCTGAGGAGACTCGGGTGAAAAAGCACGGGATCTGGGCCCAGATAGCTGAGATACACCTCAAAGGAGTCATTTCAGTGAGCTCAGCCTTACAACTTCTCATACACAGATATCCACTAAATCCTGTAATTTGAGATGCCTGGTTTTCTCTAATTAATAGTAATCTTTTGGTGTACCATCTACCTGACTTTGCTGCAAAAGCTTCTATATATCCTGTTTCCACCCTTATCCTCTGAAGCAGTCCCTCAGAGTGATCTGAGATGCTGTGTCTCAAGCTTTAGTCCTCAGATTTTCCACCAAATAAAGCATAACTATTATTTTCCAGTAGTTATGTATGGATATGTAGATTTTTCCAGTAGGAAAAATCCAGGTTTTTCCAATAGTCATGTATGGATGTGAGACTTGGATCAAAAAGAAGGCTGAGCACTGAAGAATTGATGCTTTAGAAATGTAGTGTTGGAGAAGGCTCTTGAGAATCCCCTGGACTGCAAGGAGATCCAACCAGTCCATCCTAAAGGAAATCAGTCCTGAATATTCATTGGAAAGACTGATGCTAAAGCTGAAGCGCCAATATTTTGGCCACCTGATGCCAAGAACTGACTCATTGGCAAAGACCTTGATGCTGGGAAAGACTGAAGGCGGGAGAAGAGGACGACAGAGGATGAGATGGTTGGAGGGCATCACCGACTCAATGGACATGAGTTTGAGCCAGCTCCGGGAGTTGGTGATGGACAGGGAGGCCTGGCGCGCTGCGGTCCATGGGGTCGCAGAGTCCGACACGACTTAACAACTGAACAACACCATCCCTTTTTAGGTTGTGTGGTTTGGGCGGAGTGGAGGGGTTGTTTCCTTTTTTTCAGTCAACATAAGGAAGGAAGGAGACATTGTCCTCATTTTACAGGGGAAAACTCAGTGGGGGCAGGGTTCAGGGTCACTGCATCACACAGCTGCAAGGGTCCCCACCACTCATCCGCTGAGCCTGCTGCCCCTGGGCCCTGCAGGGCATCAAGGCCTGAAAGCTCACTTGGATCCTGACCCCTGTTGGCCAGGGTGGGAATCCAGGTCCCCTGAGTTCCAGTCTCCTACTTAAAAAAAAAAGTCTGGAAACCACTGTTCTAACCAGCCCCCCTCATTTTGCCGACTGCTAAAGAGAAGCTGGAGACACTGTGAGACACACACGATCCCAGCTCAGTTCTGCAGGCCCGGCAGCTGGGAGCTCCTGATTCTTTCTCTGAGCTCATCCCACTCTGCCCTGGGGCGGAATCCTATTTTTAAGACCTTACCTTTTATAGCCTCTCTGTTATAAATTTTCTAATCTAGCCTGCCTCTAATCCTTCCTACTTAAGAAACAGAAGGCATCACATTCTCTAATGTTATAGGATTTTTTTTTCTCGTTTAATTCCTGATAATTAGCTCTGCTAATGCTGGACTGAGATCACTGGATGGTCTCCATGCTCCAAGCCCACGGCTCCAAGTCCTGGAGCCGCCAGTGCGACTTACACAGGCCCCAAGGACCCGAGGGCTCCCCTGACAGGCTCATTTTTGTAGCCAGTTTAAGCTTAACACAAAATAGGGGGATTTAACTCTTTTTCATTGCTTTTTTCTCTAATTATAAAACAATATTTTTGTTCACTGAAGAAAATTTGGAAAATTCAGTAAGAAAAAAAAATCACACATAAAATCATTACTCAAAATTAATTTTATTGAACATTTGGGGATGTTTCGCTTTAGTCTTTTTTCCCCATCTCACATACATTGTCTTTTAAATTGAGACTGCAGTTTATAGTCTGTGTGGTTGCCTGCTTTTTTTTTTACTATCATATTGGAAACATTTTCTCTGTCAGCATATATTTTAGAAGAGCATGACTTTAATTGTCACTGTGTGGATGCACCATGATTTATTTTTAATAGTCCTTTAACTGTGGACATACCAGTTGCTTCTGACTTTCCACCATTATTTTTCAAAATAACAAATGACTATAATGAACTTTCTTGGATACAAATTTTGTGCACTTCTTTCATCATCTCCTTAGGACATATTTCTAAAAGTGGAATTGCTGAATTAAACAGTATAAATATTTTTCAAGATTTTAAAACATTTTAACAAGTTGTCTTCCCAAAACTGTACCAATTATACTGATATCAACAGTATAAGATTTTTTTTCACAGCATATATACATTTTTTGTCCCCACAATATCTCCACTTTTTACAATTCCCAACTTTGGTAGCTGATTAAAAAGGCATTTTGCTTTAATTTGCATTTATTTGATCTCTCATGAGTTTGAATATTTTTTCACATTAACAGTCACTTGAATTTCTTCTTTGACAGATTCTTTTTTCATGTTTTTTTACAGAGTTGCAGTAATTCTTTGTAAATATAATACTTTGCCATGTATGTTAGAAATTCTTTCCTCTGAAACTGGGGTAGAAGATGTAAGATACAGCTTGAAGTTTTCTTAAAAGCATTTCCTTACTGCTACAAAGACCCTGATGCTGGGAAAGGTTGAAGGCAAGAGAAGGAGGGGATGACAGAGGACGAGATGGTTGGATGGCATCACTAACTCAATGGACATGAATTTGAGAAAGCTCCTGGAGATAGTGAAGGACAGAGAAGCCTGAAGTGCTGCAGTCCATGGGGTTGCAAAGAACTGAAGACAACTGAGCAACTGGACAATAACAACTGTCACACGTCTGCCTGCACTCTGTTGATAATCGAGGTTGAGAAGTTGCAAGGATTCTACAGATACTGTAAACCGCACTTTATCTTATAGGTGAGGAATCTGGCTCATGGCTAGCTCGAGATTACACACTGAGTTAGCAGCCACGCCAGCAATGGACCCTCCGTTGCCCAGGTTCAAGTGGGCACTATTTCTCCTCCCCACCCCAGTCTTCTGTCAATAGTTCACGTGTGTGTGAAATTCACTCACCCACGTGAAGTGGCAAATAGACCTTTGGGGACATTTAACAGTGGCCTTGATGTCACCAGAGTGATTACCGCAATGGAAGTGATTAGTAGTAAAGACTTTTATTTAAAGTTCCAAGGAATGGACTCTTTGTTTCTCAAAGAATGTTATTCCTCATTAGCAGGTAGATTTTCTTTCTTAAAGCACCATCTACCCGATGCCAACCACTGAACAACAATAAAAACAGTCTCACTTTCTGCCCATCCACTACTTTCTTCTGCGAAATGGAGTGACCACAGTCATCATCAACAGCTCTATTAGGAGACAATTAAAGCAAGGTGATCCATTCAGCAGCTTTTAGACAATTCCCCCGAAACGGATTAGGATACGATACCGCTCTCACACCCACCTCACCCAGACACAATACAGAGTGTGTTATGAGAAGCTGCTGCGTCTCCACGCTGCGGTCTCGAGATGACACTGCTGCCTGGACCTGCTTTCTTCCCTCTGGCTCTCCCCCACCTCTCTGTAGCTTCTTCTCTGTCTCGCTTCCTGGATCTGTCCTCACCCTCTCTTTGGGTCACCAGGCTCCATCCCTGGCCTTCCTCTCTTTGTACTCTATAAACACTCCCTGGGTGGTTTCATTCGATTCCCTCGTTTCAACTATTATCATATCCTGATGGAGTCCAAATTGATAGTTCTAACTCAGACATCTCTCCAGACTATCAGACGCTATTAATAATAGCCCTGGAGATTTTAACTGGGCCTCACATAGCAGCACACAGACCTCAGCTGATCCACAACAGAAATCAGAGCTTCCCTGCTGTTCCATCAGTACAGTTCAGTCGCTCAGTCGTGTCCGACTCTTTGCGACCCCGTGGACTGCAGCATGCCAGGCTTGTCCCGTCCATCACCAGCTCCTGGAACTTGCTCAAACTCATGTCTGTTGGGTCAGTGATGCCATCCAACCATCTCATCTTCTGTTGTCCCCTTCTCCTCCTGCCTTCAGTCTTTCCCAGTGTCAGGGTCTTTTCCAAAGTATTGGTCCACTGAAGAAGGGGATGGCAAACCATGTCAGTGTTCTTGCCTTGAGAACCCCATGAACAGTGAAAAGGCTGTTCCATACCTCCTCTGGTGTTTTTAGCCTTCCAAGCCAAAAAAAAAAAAAAAAAACCCACAAAAAACAAAAACTGAAATGTTTTACCAGGCACTTTGTATGTTCCCTGCACAGTCCCTGGAAGTAGGCTTTTCTCAAGGAGCCCTCGTTCCTCCTAGAAGAGAAGCGGCTATAGAAGCCAAGATCTGGATACTGTGTATATCCAGTGCTATTGAGGTGTCACTGCTCCCAGGCACTCTCAGTGGACAGAGCTAAGGAATATATGTATATGAATACATATATACATACACATAGAGACTGACATCCATATTTTTGTAAGTTTCTACATATCCATTGAATACCAATGAATTCACATCAGTATCTCCAATTTGGATCCAGCATCACTGAGTTCAGTTTACTTTTCTTCCCCTTCTCATTTGTAATTCCTGTCTCTGATGCTAAGAAACCTGGCTCCCATTCCCCTCAAGCATTTACCTATTCAATCAACCCAGCTACTGGTATACACTCTACTATGTCTAACACTGCCATTATCTCCTCCCCTGGGACACACTTCTCCCTTCAACAGATCTGACCCTGGCCCCAGGTTTCCTCCCCTGCTGTGCGGATGCCTTTCTTGCCCTGCCATATCACCACCACCCCCTTCACCCCAGCTGGGCTGCTCCCTGACCGCTGTTCCTCCCCTGCTCAGATTTAACCACTTCATACAAGCCATGATGAGTCATTTTTCATACTGTTTGGCTCATCAGGCAAGTTTGGCCTTGTAGTACAAAAGAAAGCAGGGCAAAGGCTAACAGCTTTGCCAAGAGATCACCCTGGTCATAGCAAACACTCTCTTCCAACAACACAGGAGACAACTCAACATGTGGACATTACCAGATGGTCAATACCGAAATCAGATTGATTATATTCCTTGCAGCTGAAGATGGAGAAGCTCTATACAGTCAGCAAAAACAAGACCAGAAAATGACTGTGGCTCAGTTCATGAACTCCTTATTGCAAAATTCATACTTGAAGAGAGTAGGGAAAACCACTAGACAATTCAGGTATGACCTAAATCAAATCCCTTACAATTATACAGTGGAAGTGACAAATAGATTCAAGGGATTAGATTTGATAGAGTGCCTGATGAACTTATGAATGGAGATTTGTAACACTGTACAGGAGGTGGTGATCAAAATCATCCTCAAGAAGAAGAAATGCAAAAAGGCAAAGTCATTGTCTGAGGAAGCCTTACAAATAGCTGTGAAAAGAAGAGAAGCAAAAGGCAAAGGAGAAAAGGAAAGATATATCCATCTGAATGCAGAGTTCCAAAGAATAGCAAGGAGAGACAAGAAAGACTTCCTCAGTGATCAATGCAAAGAAATAGAGGAAAACAATAGAATGGGAAAGACTAGAGATCTCTTCAAGAAAATTAAAGATACCAATGGAACATTTCATGCAAAGATGGGCTCAATAAAGGACAGAAATGGTATGGACCTAACAGAAGCAGAAGATATTAAGAAGAGGTGGCAAGAATACACAGAAGAACTATACAAAAAAAAAAATCTTCATGACACAGATAATCACAATGGTGTGATCACTGCTAGAGCCAGACATCCTGGAATGCAAAGTCAAGTGGGCCTTAGGAAGCATTACTAAGAACAAAGCTAGAGAATGTGATGGAATTCCAGGTGAGTTATTTCAAGTTCTAAAAGATGATGCTGTGAAAGTGCTGCACTCAATATGCCAGCAAATTTGGAAAACTCAGCAGTGGCCACAGGACTGGAAAAGGTCTATTTTCATTCCAATTCCAAACAAAGGCAATGCCGAAGAATGTTCAAACTACCACACAATTGCACTAATTTCACACGGTAGCAAAGTAATGCTCAGAATTCTCCAAGCCAGGCTTTAACAGTATGTGAACTGAGAACTTCCAGATGTTCAAGCTGTATTTAGAAAAGGCAGAGGAACCACAGGTCAAATTGCCAACATCCATTGGATCATCAAAAAAGTAAGAGAATTCCAGAAAAACAACAACAACAAAAAAAAAAACATCTGCTTCACTGACTATGCCAAAGCCTTTGACTGTGTGGATCACAAAAAAACTGTGGAAAATTCTTAAGAGATGGGAATACCAGACCACCTTATCTGCCTCCTGAGAAATCTGTATGCAGGTCAGGAAGCAACAGTTAGAACTGGACATGGAACAACAGACTGGTTCCAAAGAGGAAAAGGAGTACGTCAAGGCTGTATATTGTCACCCTGCTTATTTAACTTATATGCAGAGTACATCATGAGAAACGCTGGACTGGAAGAAGCACAAGCTGGAATCAAGATTGCCGGGAGAAATATCAATAACCTCAGATATGCAGATGACACCACCCTTATGGCAGAAAGTGAAGAGAGACTAAAGAGCCTCTTGATGAAAGTTAAAGAGGAGAGTAAAAAAAAAAAAAAAAAACTGGCTTAAAACTCAACATTCAAAAAATTAGGATCATGGCATCTGGTCC
>SJYW01025622.1:119994-148296 GCA_006410735.1 Raphicerus campestris | reverse complement strand
AACCATAAAGAAAGCTGAGTGCTGAAGAACTGATGCTTTTGAACTGTGGTGTTGGAGGAGACTCTTGAGAGTCACTTGGACTACAAGGAGATCAAACCGGTCAATCCTAAAGGAAATCAGTCCTGAATATTCATTGAAAGGACTGATGCTAAAAGTGAAGCTCCAATACTTTGGCGACCTGACTCACTGGAAAAGACCCTGACTGGGAAAGATTGAAGGCAGGAGGAGAAGGGGACGACAGAGGATGAGGTGGCTGGATGGCATCACTGACTCTATAGATGAGTTTGATCAAGCTCTGGGAGTTGGTGATGGACAGGGAAGCCTGGCATGCTGCAGTCCATGGGGTCGCAAAGAGTCAGACAGGACTGAGTGACTGAACTGAACTGAACTGATGATGAACCAGGCTATGACAGAACATAACACCCACCTCCCTCCCGCAAACATAAAAGAATTGTAGTCAGTAAAGCATTTGAATGCAAAAGAAATGTTCAGAAAAAAAAGTTGGACATTGTTCAAACTATGTTGCAGGGGCAACTGTATTCTGTCTGCTTATCCCTCTTTGCCTGAGAGCCACACTTTCACTCAAACTGACCATAGGTGTGCGTCCTAAACAAAGCAGCTTAGCCCCTCTGAACCCGAGGTTCTTCGCAGCTTTGGCACATAGTTTTCTGTATTTCTGGAAGCCTGGGGTGTCAGAAAAGCTAGACACTGAAAGGCACTTTGCCAGTACAAGTCTCATGGAAACGCCGAACCGAGATCATAAATCAACAAGCAGAGAAAACAAGCGTGGTGGTTTCCATAGATGTTTAAGGATGCGGGCTGGCAGGTCTACTAGAAACTGCCACCTGCATTCACTTCTCAATGAGCAGATGGGCAGCGAGGGTGACAGAAAAGCGAGAGAGATGAGAGAAGGCAGAGTCACGGGGGGAGGCAGAGGGCAGCGTTTTGAAGGCTCTGTTCAGGTGCTTGCCGGAGTTTTCTCTTAAAAGAAAAGCATCCTCTTCCATTGCCCCCTTTCCACTCAGCTGCCCACGGTTCTCCCCTGGTCCTGAATTCTCAGGCTACCATAGCCATCTTAGGAAGGACGGAAGAGAGGGATGGAGGGAGGGAAGGAGGGAGAAAGGAAAGGAAAGGAAAAAGAACAAGAGTGAAAAGCCCAGTGTCCACTGAAACTTCATACGCTCCCAGGCAACCGCAGGGCGGGACCAGCCCCCCGGCTGGACCCTGCAGGTGTGCGGCTCCCGGGGGAAGGGCACGTGCCTGCCGCTGTGTGTGTGTGCAGCAACCTGGACAAACAGAGGCCCATTTGTGAGATGGAATTTCCATGGCAGGCACCGGATCTGATGGGAATGTGCCGGCAGGGACATCTGTCCTTGTATTAAATGCCTCATTCCCTCGAGCCGTCTGCACAGAGAAGCAGAAACTCCTCACTCCCTTTCCAAGGGTACAGCAAGGTTGCCTTAGACCACTCATCTCGAAAGTGGGGGGAGTTGGGTGATTTTACCACTGAGGGGACATTCAGTGTTTTGATGGTCACACTGAGAGGAGGAGGGAACTGGCGCCTAGTGGGCTGAGACCACGGATGCTGTTCAACATCCTAGGAGGCACTGAAGAGCTTCCCACAGGAAAGAATTTCTAGCCCCAAATGTCACAGTGCCAAGGTCAAGATACCTAGTGGTGGGCTCCTTACCACCTTCTCCCTGCTCTCTGCATAGCGATCAGACGAAATCCTGCATTTTCTCTCTCCAGTACCCCTTACCCACCCTGCCTGGGCAATGCTGCCAAGATGCTCACATCAAAGAACAGGGGAATCCTTTCAACAGAACCTGGCCGCCTGCGCACCTGATCTGGGGAGCAACGGAAACCACGACCGACACACCAGGGGCCTCTGAGGAAGGCAGAGGAGAATTGACCCAGCTTGCCTCCAGCCAAGTGATGTCCCCAGAGGAACCAAACACACGGCAACAACCCCTTCAAACCCCAACTCCTTTATCCTTGATAACATCCCTTTAAACAACCTTGACAACCTCCAAGTCCACCACTGACTCTGTGAACTGAGATTCTTGCCAAGATTCTCGCCCCTGTCACAAGTCAGAAAGAAAAAGTTAGTGTGGAAGTTTCGACCCCAAAAGTTGAAAACTGACGTCTGGGGACAGTTAACGCAGCAATAGAAGCAAAATTTCCAAAACAAAGGCAGGAGGAGGGAGGTTTTTGGGAACCCAGAGCAGACATCTAAGACACTATTAAAACCACCAGCACAGAAAGAGAGGACTGGGCAATAGCTTTTGGAAGATGGAAAAATCTTACTTTGGTTGTCAAGGTCAGCTGAGCAATTAGAAACCAGGGTGCAGGCTCACAGGGTCCATTTGCGCAGGGAGAGTCAGAGGTGGCGGCCGGGAGGCTGGACCTTCACGTCCTGGGCGCCGCTGTCCTGCCGACCTGCAGGGTCCCCGTGCCCACATCCCCTGCAGGCAGGCTGCAGCCTGCCTTCTCTGAGGAAATCAGAGCTGCTCTCCCACTGCTGAAAAAATTCGAGATGTGCCAGCAGATGGTCCCACGCTTATCAGCAGAAGCTGTGCTTCAAATGGCATCGCTCAGTGACACGCTCAAGTGAAAATCTTCACTCCGATCCAGAGTGGGACTCCGCTGGTGATTACGTGAGGTGACCGACCTCCCCTCGACCCCAAACCACCAGGGCCAGTGAGGGCTGAGGCAGAAGACGGCCCAGAGAAACATGGCATAGAAGGGCAAAATCGCATGTGGAGCCGAAAGACTGCCGCAGCTCAGATTCCTGACTCAGCCTGTGGCTGGCCAAGTGGTCTCTGCCAAGCTCTGGAAGACTCAGTCTTGTCCCCTGTAGAATGGAACTCATCAAGACCCAAAGCTGCAATGGTTAAGTGAGGTGTAGGAATGCACCTGCACAGTGAGGGACACGTGGTTAAACAATTCAATATCCCCTCCCTTCCTACAGGGCTTCCCTGGGGGCTCAGATGGTAAAGAATCTGCCTGTAATGCGGGAGACCTGGGTTTGATCCCTGGATGGGGAAGATCCCCTGGAGAAGGGCATGGCAACCCACTCCAGTATTCTTGCCTGCAGAATCCCCGAGGACAGAGGAGCCTGGCGGGCTACAGCTCATGGGGTCGCAGAGTCAGACACAACTAAGAGACTTTCACTTTCCTTTCCTTTTCTACAACCCATGTTGAGAGAGTCTCATGCCCACGCGAGTGTGTAAGTGTGATGCAATAGAGGAGCCCAGAACTGGGTCCCACGGGTGGACGAGCACCAGTGCCCAGCTTGCTTCTCAGCCTGGCTCAAAGACGATTCCTGGGAGCAGCTGTTTCTGTGAGGTGCAGATCCTCACCCAAGGCAGTCAAGTTACTTTCTCCTGAGACCCTCTTCTTGGTCAACAGACCCCACGTGAAGGTGCCAAGACCAAGCAAGAGGCTTCTGGAAGGTCTGAGTAGCCAAGCCTTGTGGTGAAGACCCCCACCACCCATTTGTGGCAGCATTTATTCCCTTTTTTTTTTCCCCCAAAGTATTCCTTCACGATTACTGTGGCAACGTAGCTGTGGACTCCTGGGACTGATTTGATCAACAGAGGGCAGGAAAGCAAATTGGGATTCTATGGGAAAGCAGCCTTAGGAACCCACAGACGGAGCTTTCTTTGGACTGTTTTCGTAAGCAGGAAGATGAGAGGCCAGCCAAATTGGCCTGGTGGGAAACCTGACCCGAGGCTCTGCCCTCCAGTGGAAGAGGTGGGGGTACCAGGGCACCTCCCTGAAGATCTCCAAATGGCAGAAGAACAAGGTGAGGTCCGGGCACCTACTGGGCGGCAGTGCTGAGCAGCAGAGCAGAAGATGGGGGAGACTCAGTGTGATTTCATTACCTGGATGCGGTGCTCCAAAGGAGAGTCAGCCTCCTGAAGACCTTTCCTTTCTCCCGAGGATCACCAGAAACTGCAGGGAAACTGGGACTGCCTGAGGCCACCAGCCAGGCTGAGAGAAAGGAGCCGTTGGAGGAGAGGAGACCAGACACACAGAAGCAAGTACGATTGGGAGAGAAGGATCAGGCTGGCTGAGAAGGTGCCAAGGTCACGGGCGGGAAGGAAGAGACCAGAAGGAAAAGAGGAGTGAAGGACAGGGAGCGCTCCACTCCTCGGCTCATGGCAGCCGCTGCTCAGAAGCTCAGGGACTGTCCAGATCTATGAACTTTTCACCCGGTCCTTTCGGGGGCTGTGAAGCTCTGAGCTGAGGGACCCACGGGAAGAAAGTCTCCAACGTCACAATTTAAGTCAACAGAACAGAGGGCCTCCCCAGTTTGCTTCTCCCAGCTCCTAACAGAGCGGAGGTGTCTGTCCATCCTGCAGGGAACAAGATGCCACATTTGGAAACTGGTAACGGTCACCAGGTAAACAAAAACAAGGCAGCAGGAAGCGGTGCCTGGAGCGGCCAGATGGGTCCAGGTAGGAGGAGACGCCCCGGGGGAAGCCTGGAGGAGATGGCACTCTTCCCCTGATCAAGCGGGCAGGGGAAGGCGTTGATTGTTTAGTGACTAATTGGCACCACTAACAAAAGCAGGAACTCTTGCAGATGGAGCAGGCGTTTCACTCGTGGTAGATGATGCTTTATACTTAGAGAAAACGCAGCAACTCTCTGTAAAAATAAAACTGCTTGCATTTAAACCACAAATAGGTTGGCTATTTCTGTGCCCGGCTGGTCTTTGTGAGTAATCGTCCTCCTCTTGAGAGGCAGGGAGAGTCTGGGGTGGGGGAAGTGTAGAGAGAAGGGGCAACAGAGACGACAGGGGCCAAAAATGAAGAATCCATAGTCCCAAAAGTCCAGGGTGGGAAGAAGTTCTAGCTTTCACCTCCACAAGTTGCCTACAGAAACAACATACCTCTTTCTCTCATCAAACAACAGGGAAGCATGGCAGACATGGCCAGCGAAGGGCTTTATGGGATCAAGTGAGGAGGAAGCTTGGTAACCAAGGAGGCCACAGAGTGGACCCGAAGTAGAGCAACATAGGAATGGTAGACCCATCAGGTGGTAGAAGCCAGAAACAGAGCCACACATGGTAGAAACCCTTTCCTTCATCAAGCG
Source organism: Raphicerus campestris (assembly GCA_006410735.1). Lineage (NCBI taxonomy): Eukaryota > Metazoa > Chordata > Mammalia > Artiodactyla > Bovidae > Raphicerus > Raphicerus campestris. The sequence continues at coordinate 143,196 of SJYW01025622.1, read as the reverse complement.
TGCTCAGTCACGGCAGTCGTGTCCGACTCTTTGCAACCCTATGGACGGTAGCCTGCCAGGTTTCTCTGTCCATGGAATTCTCCAGACAAGAANTAGCAATTGAGTAACAGCAACAACGAATCACAGAAGTGACAGAACTTAGAACATCCCAAAGGCCAGCACTCCCCTTTAGAGCTAGAAAGATGTGAGGGCCAGCAGAGGAAGAGGGTGGGCCGCTCAGACCAAGAGAAAGGCCCCGGGTGGGGCAGGTGTGAGCCCTCCTGTCCACGGGGAAAGACGGCCCCAGAGTCCACGCTGGAGCAGCAGCTCCTGAAAACGGCAGGCGAGTCATTTAGCCCCAGCTGTCTGGGTTCATCATTTGTCAGCTAAGCAACTTCAGGGCTGCTAGAAACTGGGACTCACAAGCTTGACTGGAGTGATGGGTGAGTTTTATCCCATCTGTTTGATTGACAGGATCTCAGAAAGGGCCTGGCCCCGCCCTCTGCCCGCCAGTCCTGCAAAAGGGACCTCAGATCCCGTTGGCCAGATAAAAGCCCAAGATAAAACCCTGAGAACAGAACTCTGCTCCAAATCCCATCAGCCTCAGGGAATCTTTGCCCTGCTTCTCCTGCCTGCCCTGGCCCGGCGTCAGCTGGGTCTCTCCCAAGTAGGGATCTTTACGTTCAGTGCNTCCCATCAGCCTCAGGGAATCTTTGCCCTGCTTCTCCTGCCTGCCCTGGCCCGGCGTCAGCTGGGTCTCTCCCAAGTAGGGATCTTTACGTTCAGTGCACATTTCTTCAACATCGAATCTTAAAGAGAAATGCATGTTCGACACCCTGCCCTTGATTTTCCTCTGACCAGGCAGGCCAGCACGGCAGGGACCATGCGAACCTGGTGGAGCAGAGCCCATGGCGGGTGCCACGCTGGGGGAAGCAGACCCACCGGAGGCTGGGGAAGCAGCTGGAGCCCAGATTAGGCCCTGCCGTGGGGGACTAGGTCCCCAGCCCTGAGCCTCCCCCGGTCTCCACTCGGTATTTAGAATCTGCCAGAAAGACTCTTCCAGCCCAGCAAGAAGCGCCTTTGCAGGGAGAGTGTGAAGTGACCCACACCAAGGCCAGCGGTCCTCAAGCAAGATGGCTCTCGACCCTGAGGGGCAGTGGGGACAGTCATGGTGTGGCGGTCACCCATGTAGACAGATCTGCAGCACTGGGCATCTTCCTTCGTGATAACAGATGGACTGTCTCCTTCTGTTCTGAGTCAGCACCGAATTGGCAACATAGACACTTGCCCTCTAGATTCCTTACCTAGATTGTAATCGTGTGCTCTCCCTTGTCCAAACATCATGAAAACTCCACTTGTGAGAAAGAGTATTTTTGGAGCATTGCCTGGGGTCATGGAGTTTGTCCATCCCTCTGGATGTTCTAAATATTACCCTGGGTTCAGCCCTACATTCTTGGCCAGCATTGTCTCGGCCCTTCATAAAACTGTACTTTCTAAATTATCCTTTGGAGATATTAATCAGCTAACATTTAGAAGCTCTATTAAAAAAGAGAGAGAGACATAAAAAGATGAAGACTGTGTTCATGTTGGAGCCAGCTAGCAGGCTTCCCACCGTACTTCCAGAGTCTCCTGTCAGAGATTTCTGCATCCGGAGGGACTGAATTCCTTCTGAGCAGCGGCCAATTTGTTTATGTCAATAGGACACCATAAAGTGTGCAATTAGGGGTTTTCTTTTCCTTCTAGGAAGCTTGAAGACACATCTTTGACCTGCTTTTCCTAATGTCCCGCAGGGCTACTTAAAAGAATGTCTGAAATTACAAATTTAGTCCAAGGTCAAATTTGGACACATTAACCTTGTACCCATTGTCCTTTTTCTGCCAATGACTGTGGTTTGGGCAAATAATGTTTTTCCACCTACAATTTTTTCAAGGAGACTGAAAGTATCAGTCATCTTCAAATGACAAAAGTTCCCATATCGAGAGTACCACAAGTAGCTAGCTAAGCTGAATAGCTGGGACTCTGGACCCATGCAGAAGAGTTCTCTAACTTTTGTGATTCGTTGTTGCTGTTCAGTCGCTAAGTCGTGTCCAACTCTTTGAGACCCCATGGACTGCAGCACACCAGGCTTCCCTGTCCCTCACCATCTCCTGGAGTTTGCTCAAACTCGTGTCCGTTGAGTCAGTGATGCTACTGAACCATCTCATCCTCTGTCGGCTCCTTCTCCTCCTACCTTCAGTCTTTCCCAGCATCAGACTCTTTTCCAATGTGTCGGCCCTTCGCATCGGGTGGCTAAAATACTGAAGCTTTAGCTTCAGCATCACTCCTTCCAGTGAATATTCAGGACTGACTTCCTTTAGGATGGACTGGTTGGATCTCCTTGCAGTCCAAGGGACTCTCAAGAGTCTTCTCCAACACCACAGTTCAGAAGCATCAGTTCTTCGGTGCTCAGTGACTGTACCTATTAAATTGGTTCATTAGTGTTACTTGTTTATGGGTCTGTTTACCTCCAAACACTTAGCCCCCGGAGGCAGAGATAAAGCCTCACTCACCTGGCACAGGCTGAGAGAAAGAGTAAGTTAAAAAAATCACTTATGTATAAAGTTAGTATCACGATTTTATTTATGTTTTCATAATTGTGTTTCCTTGTTTGGGGCTGTGCCGGGTCTTCATTGCTGCTTGGGCTTTTATCTAGTCTTGGAGACTACTCTCTAGTTGCTATGTGTGGGCTTCTCATTGTTGTGGCTTCTCTCATTGTGAAGCCTGGGCTCTAGGATACGTGGGCTCAGTAATTGCAGCTCTCAGGCTCTAGAGCACAGGTTCAATAATTGTGGTGCACATGCTTTTCTGTTCCCAGGCATGGGAGATCTCCCCAGACCAGGGATCGAACCCGTGTGTCCTGCCCTGGCAGGCAGGTTTTTTTTTTTTTGGCTGTAAATAAAATGTTTATAAGATTTCCTATTAAGTATTAGGAAGCTTTAAATATCTCTTCCTCAAATATACCAGCTGTTTTGCCAGTCATTCTTCACTGTCTCTTAAAGGATCATGCATCATGATCAGATATTAAGTAGACTCATTGTTATCCAGGTAGTTTATAGTGAAGTCGCTCAGTTGTGTCTGACTCTTTGTGACCCCATGGACTGTAGCCCACCAGGCCCCTCTGTCCATGGGGATTCTCCAGGCAGGAATACTGGAGTGGGTTGCCATTTCCTTCTCCAGGGGATCTTCCTGACCCAGGGACTGAGCCCAGGTCTCCTGCATTGCAGGCAGATTCTTTACCACTGAGCTCACCAGGGAAGCCTGGTACCACAATTTTAAATACTGCTTGTTTTCTAATTCTTTGTTGAATGTTAGTCTAATTTCCCCAGCTGGACTGTACCCCACTTGGAGAAGGAACCACATCTACATTCCCTGAGAATACCAGGGCTGAGCACGGACAGGTGGTTTGACAAATACCTGGCTTCACGTCACTGAGAGGGAAACTCCGAAGCTCTTGGGTGATGGTTTGCTGAACTAATCTGTCTCCACTGATCACAATTAGCACCTAGCAAATGCTTCTGAATATAACATGATGCCATGCTGCTAACTTCTGTTTGCTTAGGGTTTTGAGGGGGTCCTTGGGCATTAGGCCTGTGGTAATTTAGAGGGTAAGGGCTTGCGACTCTCTTTTGCAAAACCAGAGTGCCTTATCGTGGCCTACTGTATAACTGCCAGGCAATCTAGGTGGCAGGTCACAAAGGTGAAAATGGATCCAACTAGCTTTGCTCCCATTGTTTGAAAATAACCCATACGACAAGCTCATTATTGGTAAGTCAATATGTGTATGTTGCCCCCAAGTAGGACACTCTGCGGTGTCTGCAGCCAGAAGAAAACAATAAACGTCTCCTGCAACCACGGCTGCGTTAGACCTACTCAGCTACCCTGCGCTTGGTTACAAAAACTGTATCAAAAACACAAGTGTCCAGCTTAAAGTTTGGACAAATCAAGGCTGATTTTATTTATTTGGCCTAACTTACACCAGAGGCCTGAGGTCACGGTGCCGGCAGGGTCAGTTCCTCCTGAGACCTCTCTCCTTGGCATGCGGACAGCCGTCTTCTCTCTGCCTCCTCACGTCACTGTGTGTGTCTATGGCCTAGTCTCTTCCCATAAGGACCCCAGTCATCTGGACCAGGGCGCACCCTGAGGACCTCATTGTTAACTTAACCACCTCTTTAAGGGCCTTGTCTGCACATACAGCCACATCCTGGGGTGCTGGAGCTTCAACACATCAATCTGGGGGATGCAACTCAGCCTCCAACAGGGACCAGCCAGGTAAGGCCCTACACTGTCGCAGGAGAGGCCTCTGGGCAGGAGCGGGGGGGCAGTGCTTCAGCAGCTGACCACCTTGATCCTGTCCTGCAGGCCCTGGCTCCCCAGCAACACCTTGTATCCCAGCAACCCCCAAGCCCTCCCTCTGGCCCCCAGCCTTCACCTGTTCACCTCTGAGCAGCCAGCTCCAGGACACATCAGCAGCTCCTCACACAGTTCTTGTGTTTATCCCTGAAAGTAGTTGCCACTGGGTTAGGATTCCACATCTCCACTCCTTCCAGATGGAGATGGGCAACCTAGGTTCCCCCCACGTGAGATGTCTCCTAGGGGCATTAAGGACACACAACCATCCAGCATCTTTGGGAAGTTTTATTAAATCTCCCCAGTCGAGGCCGCCTTGGGAGCAGTTGGTGGATGGTTCTAGATCTCCACCCTTCCCTGGCTGAGGACCATGCTGCGTGCATCACCCCTGTGTGAGAGAATTCTTCTAGCAGGAGGCCCATACCCTGAAATGTTAGGATTCTGGGCCAGGGGGAGCCCAACCCACACAGGACACGTGGCCTGGGCAGATACATCAGTACATGCCCAGGCTCACGCTCCCGAGTCCCTCCGACAACCAGTGTGGACAGACAATACCTGTGCTGTGCTGTCTCGAAGAGTCAACTCCTAAGTGTCCCTAAAGTCAATACCGCCCTCTGGATACAGCAGTCTTGAAGCGTTCAGAGTGACCACATCCTGCCTTCTTGAACCAAGAATTCTCAGCAGTCTGCAGTCATCACTGATGCGTCCGGAACAGTGAGCATTTATCAAGAGGAAAGGCCACCCTGGACCAGGGCTGTTCAGCACTTAGGTCCACACCGCCTTCCGTTCTACTCTAGTTTGCAGTGAAATGCTGAGGCTTCTTGGAGACACAAGCTTTCCTAAGGCCCTCAGATCTGGCCCATCCCACTGCATCCTCCTGCATCTCCTGCCCTGGCTGAAGCAGGCCAGAGCTGCTTGGTGCTGTGGAGGGCTCAGTTTCACAGTGGGGCTCTTTCCCTGGTGGCTCGGACAGTTAAGAATCCGCCTGCAATGCAGGAGTGTCAGTGTTGGTCACTCAGACTTGGGATTGATCCCAGGTCTCCCGTGTTGCCCTGGAGAAGGGAATGGCAACCCACCCCAGCATTCTTGCCTGGAGAACTCCATGGACAGAGGCTGCTGGGCTGTAGTCCATATGCGGCCAGAGTCAGACACGACTGAGCACACACAGACAGCCCCCACCGCAGATCGCCAGCATCTGCTTTGGTTTCAGCGAGCAGTCATGTGAGGGGACCACGGCCAGTCCTTACCACAAAGACAGCCCTATCCTCATCCTCTTGCAAGCAGTCTCTAGGGGCCTACTTGAAGACTTAGGAAATCTAATGTGGGTTCAAGTCTCATGATCAGATGGATTCTGATACATAAAACCTTCTCTCTGGAAGACCTCTATTTTGGTAATTTTTATGCTAAAATATACATAACATGAAATGTACCATTTTACCCATGTCTGAGTGTACAAGTCATTGGCGTTAAGTACACTCACCTTGTTGTACAACCATCGCCACCATCCATCCAGAATGTTCTTCATCTTCCCAAACTGAAACCCTGCCCCTGACACAAAGGTTCCCCATCAGCCCTTTTCCGCAGGCCCCGGCTGCCATCCTCCTGCTTTCTCTCTCTATGGATTTGACTACTCTCGCGGCCTCACACACGTGGAATCATACAACACGTGTCCTTCTGGGTCTGCACGATGTCCATCCTGGCACGAGGTCTTCAAGGGGCATCCATGTTGTCGCGTGTGTCAGAACTCCACTCCTTTTAAAGGCTGCATAGTGTTCTGTGTGTGGAGGGGCAGGTGTGTGCAGCACATTTGATTTCTCCGTTTTGGAAAATGTCCTTTTTAAGAATGCTGCATTATAAATCAAAGCCCAGCTACCCTTTTCCCCACCCAGTTCTCAGGCACATTCCTGTAATCAATAACCTGGGAGGCCTCACTTAAAACTACACAGAAAGGGGCCCTTCCCTGGTGATCTACTGGTTGAGAATCCACCTTGCAATGCAAGAGACACTGGTTCAATCCCTGGTCTGGGAAGATGCCACATGCTGTGGAACAACTGAGCCCACGCGCCCCGGCTACCGAGCCAGCCCTCCAGAGCCTGGGAACCGCAACTGCCGAGCTCACGTGCTGCAGCTCCTGAAGCCCGTGAACCCCGGGGCCCGTGTTCCACAAGAGAAGCCTCTACAAAGAGAAGCTCGTGGACCACAACTAGAGAGCAGCCCCTGCTTGCCACAACTAGAGAAAGCCCATATGCAGTAATGAAGACCCACCGCGGCCCTCCCCAAAAATAAATAAATTTAACAAAAAAGAAAACCAGACAGAAGTTACTTCGCAGGTACTTCTAGCCCCTAAACTCCACGTGTGCCCAGGGAGTTGTTATCAGTCTGGTTTCTTAACTGGCAAACAACAGAAACAGACTCCGGCTAATTTGAGTAGAAAGGCAATTTATTAAAAGCACATTCGCCAACTCACAGAATCTCCAGGAGGATAGAAAAACCCAGGCTAAATTAAAGATGCCAAAAACAACTGCGTGATGCTAAAATCGTGTGGCAGAATTAGTTCCATCAAGACGCGCCGCTGCCTCCGCCAAGCCCTGGCGATTCCATTCTTCCCTTGCCCTCACAGCCCTGATGCTGCTGCCCTGGGCTCTGGGTCCTCCCCTTGGCACCTGCCCCCACCAGAGGGGACTCTCAGTGTCCAACCTCCTTGTCACCAGCAGCCAAGGCAAAGCCTGGGGAGGCTGAATCTGGCTGACTGCTCTCCAAGGTCAAATCCTTCAGCCCACTGGAAGGGAGGCTGGGAAAGGGCAGCCTCATGAGGCAGGGAACCCTCCTGGGGTGGGGGCGGGGGGGCAGGGACCCGGATTCTGCAGGGCCAAAAAGAGAAACAGGGATCCAAGTCAGGCTAATAGCTTCTCTAGCCCTCGCCCCATCTCAACACAGATAACAGCAGTCCCCAACTGTCCTATACTGCCCTAGGCCTGAGAAGCGGGGCCCCTACCCCAAGCCCCACATTTTAAAGGCCCCAGTGACCCGCCCCATCAAGTCCCACCTACCAAAGTTCACGGCCACAGGCCCTGGGCCGGCCTGAAGCCATAGGCCGCGCTCTAAGCGCCCAGGCCCCAGGCGCTCCAGGCCAAACAGCTCTGAGCCTGCCTCCAGGGCCTGGCCCCACCTCCACGAGGGCCAACCATGCTTCCAGGAGCCCTCATGTGGGGCGAAGGGCATCTACACAGCAGTGTGTAAGGCCCCTCAGGGTCAGGGGTGGGGCCTGATGCAGGGAGAGAGGAGAAGGCTGACCACAGGTCAGGGCCCAGCTCCCCAGTGTGGCTGTGTTCCAGCCTAGAACTCCAAGGAGTCCACCAAGTCTCAGCTTGAACCCAGCTGGCCTTCCAGTTGTTACTGAACTATATTTGTCAAGGTCGAACAATAGAACACTTTATATTGAACAGTTTGGGACCTTGTGTTTTTTTGATGTGGTTAAATATGCATGACAGAAAATGTACGCCGGAATTTAAGCGTACAGTTCAGCAGCATTACTGCAACCAACAATACTGCAGACTTCACTCTTTTCAGCGCTTTGTCACCTTCCCAAACTGGCACTCTGTGCCCACTGCACACCAAGTGCCCACTGCTCCCTCCTCCGGGCCCTGTAACCTCTTCTCTGCTGTTTCACTGCTCTGCACACCTCGTGTGAGTGAGTCACACAGCACTGGTCTGGAGCNTGTTCAGGACTTCATAAACTTCTGAGAGATTTGAAACCCTTGGGAAATTGAGTTCCTGTAATTATGGAAAACAAATGAGGTAGAGTAAGACACTTGAGGTTTTTTTTTTTTCTCTCTGCTTAATGGACTTCCCAGGTGGCTCAGTGGTAGAGTCTGCCTACAGTGCGGGAAACAAGGGTTCAGTCCCCGGTTTGGGAAGATCCCCTGAAGAAGGATGTGGCTACCCACACTCCAGTATTCTTGCCTGGAGAATCCCATGGACAGAGGAGCCTGGTGGGCTACAGTCCATAAGATCATAAAGAGCTGAACACGACTGAGCATGCAAGCCCCTCGGGTGTTACAAGTGGCCACTAAAAAGACCTTAAAAACTCTAGGTCATCCTGTAGCTCCTCTCTCTTCACACACACCTGGTCCTTATTCCTTAATTCTGATGACAGAGTACCTAGTGTACTTGCTTGGGACCCAATAACCCAGCCTAGAAAAAAACTGCCACGTACATATATACAATGGAATATGACTCAGCTATAAAAAAAGAAATGCATGAGTCAGTCGTGATGAGGTAGATGAATCTAGAGCCTACTGCACAGAGTGAAGTCAGCCAGCAAGAGAAAGACAAATGCTGTGTATTAGCACATACACGTGGAATCTAGAAGGATGGTACTGATGAACNAGTCAGTCGTGATGAGGTAGATGAATCTAGAGCCTACTGCACAGAGTGAAGTCAGCCAGCAAGAGAAAGACAAATGCTGTGTATTAGCACATACACGTGGAATCTAGAAGGATGGTACTGATGAACCTGTACTCAGGGCAGCAAAGGAGATGCAGGCTGAGAAAACAGCTGGTGCACAGTGTGGGAAGGAGAGGGCGCAACAGATCGGGAGAGTAGCAGGGAGACAGATACATCACCGTGTGTAAAACAGATAGCCAGTGGGAGTTTGCTGTGGACCAGGGAGCTCAACCCAGTGCCCTCTGACAACCTAGAGGGGTGAGATGGGCTAAGAGGTAGAAAGGAGACTCAAGAGGAGGGGACATGTGCGTACCTGTGGCTGATTTATGTTGATGTATGGCGGATACCAACACAACATTGTAAAGCAATTGTCCTCCAGCAAAAAAAACCCTGCCACAAACACAGCTCATACCATCTCCCTCCAAAGACAAGTGTAGAAGGGCTCCAAGGCATCGGACTGTGGCCAAGGACTCCGGGTCGCTGGGCTGTCTAAGGACCTGCCAGGTCACCAAGTCCTAGAGTTCACTTTATCTTCGCTCCCTCAGATCAGCCCCCACGTCCTCCCCACTTTGCCCTCTGACTCGGTTACGTGGAGATGGGCAGCATCGCAGCACACCGTCAGAGCTGCAAATATAGGTACGAGCAGTAAGTGTGTCCCTGGGCAAAGATGCACCAACTAACCCAGTCCAGGTTCTGTGGCGTCAGCTTAAGGCTTTATTTAAAACACTCGGCTTAACTTTTTAAGCAGGATCTTATCTAGCTAGGTGCTTCTCTTCTCCATGGGCAGTGCACAACCCCAGCCACACAACAGCAGTCACCTGGCAGCTGCAGAAACGCCGCTCCCAGCCCCTCCACACCAGAGGAGCCAAAGGTGCGGCCCGGGGATCAGTACTCACCTTCTCAGGTGATTTTGTTATCTGGGTTGAAATTCCTTGACCCGAATGCTCTGTAAAATTTTTCAAGCGGGGTCCCTGCCCCCCAACCCCAGCAGCTTTTAAGCACATCGAAAACATGCACGAGGTATCTACCAAGCTCTAGAATAAGCTGTTCTGTTGACCCATCGAAATAAGCCCATGAACTAGATAGCAATAAGTCAAAAGCATGAGAACTTGAATGAGGGAAAGAAAAAAAGATCACACATAAGCCAATACGACTCAGTTCGGTTCAGTCATGTCCGACTCTTTGCGACCCCATGATCGCAGCATGCCAGGCCTCCCTGTCCATCGCCAACTCCCAGAGTTCACTCAGACTCACGTCCACCGAGTCAGTGATGCCATCCAGCCATCTCATCCTCTGTCGTCCCCTTCTCTTCCTGCCCCCAATCCCTCCCAGCATCAGAGTCTTTTCCAATCAGTCAACTCTTTGCGTGAGGTGGCACAAGTACTCGAGTTTACTCACAGGTAGTCAAATAAAAAAACCAATACTGGCTATAAAATGTGAGAAAAGGGTTCAGAGAACAATTTCTGAAAACAGTGAGAAAGCTAAATGTTCCTGGGACTAATGAAGTGTTCCTTTCCCAGAGGAATTTAATTACCTTCCAGATATCCTTTGTCACATTCTTGGTGTCAATGAGAACAGGAAATAAGTTGTGGATATTCAGCTTAAATTCATCGTAGCTTTCTGAAGGGAAAGACCCAGGTAGTCAGAAGTGAGATCACTAGTAAAAATGGGAAGAGATTCTCCAATCTAGCCTGTCACCAACACTGGTTAGTAAAACAGATAAAACAAAACAGGAATTGACAACATCCTTGCTCCTCATTAAGGATTTCTGAATCTTAAATCAACCCAACATTACCCTTTGTTACAGCAGAAGTCGTTTTCCATTAAATTCAGACTATTGTCCATGACCAACCTTAGTTAGGACTTCCCTGGTGGCTCAGACGGTAAAGCGTCTGTCTACAATGCGGGAGACCTGGGTTCGATTCCTGGGTCGGGAAGATCTGCTGGAGAAGGAAATGGCAATCCACTCCAGTACTACTGCCTGGAAAATCCCATGGACAGAGAAGCCTGATAGGTTACAGTCCATGGGGTCACAAAGAGTCGGACACGACTGAGCAACTTCACGTTCACAACCTTAGTTAATGCAGTTTGCAAAGTTGTAGTCAATGGCAAAAGGGAGAAAGAGCTATTACTGAGAAGACAAATGTGAAATCTGTAAATAACTGTTCAGAGAAAAATCCAATAAGTTAAAACTTCTAAGTGCCTTGATAAAAATCACCTATTAATTTGCATATTTGTCAAAATTATACCACATACCTTTTAAAGAGGCTCACTGCAAAATCAACAAACTGAAATCTCGCTGCTCACCTTCTCCTCGCTAACTTCCCATTTCCTATTCCCTGAAGGCAGTGATCTTCAATGTTTTCCTTTGGTGTGTATTCCCACCATTGCTACACAAAGCTTATGCTGCTCAGTGGTCTCCCAGTTTGGGGCAGTAACTCTGGACCCCCACAGGGTGAGAGGACCGCCTGCCCCAGCCTGGGCCACTCCCCGCCACTGGCATCTGCGCGTCACTCTCCCGGGGCCAGCTGGTCGCCTCTGGGCCTTTCTGCCACAGCTTCTGTTTCAGCAGTTTCTTTGTCTGCCTGTCTGTTTAGTTTGGGGGGAGTGATTACGTGACCCTTAATTCTTCCCCAAATCTCTCAAGATGCTCAAACTGAGGTGTTTTATTAATTCATTTCCTAGAAAAATCTTAGGGAAGCTGTTCACCCCTTTCCAGCTACGCTAGTGTTTTCTAATACCTTGGCCACCTGATGTGAAAAGCCGACTCACTGGAAAAGACCTTGATGCTGGGAAAGACTGAGGGCGGGAGACGGGGATGACAGAGGATGAGATGGTTGGATGGCATCATCGACTCAATGGACATGAGCTTGAGCAAACTCTGGGAGATAGTGGAGCACAGGCAAGCCTGGTGTGCCACAGCCCATGGAGTTGCAAAGAGTGGGATATGACTGAGCGACTGAACAACAGTGTTCTCTGTGCATTGTCAGCTCATTTAATCCCCAATTCTGATACTATTATCACCCTCATTTTACAGACAAGGAAACAGAACAGCTACATTTAAGTTACTTGCTCAAGATCATGTGTAACAAGGGATGGAATGAGGATTCAAGGGTGACTCTTGAATGCATGCTGCTAACACTCCATCACACTGCAGTGTGTCCAACAGCAGCTGTCATGGAAAAGACCAGGACAGCCATTAGACAGTCCTGTATGGCCACTGAAATGATTTCAGGTTCAGTTCAGTCGCTCACTCGTGTCCGACTCTTTGCAACCCCATGAATCGCAGCACACCACGCCTCCCTGTCCATCACCAACTCCCAAAGTTCACTCAAACTCACGTCCATCAAATCGGTGATGCCATCCAGCCATCCCATCCTCTGTCGTCCCCTTCTCCTCCTGCCCCCAATCCCTCCCAGCATCAGAGTCTTTTCCAATGAGTCAACTCTTCGCATGAGGTGACCAAAGTACTGAAGTTTCAGCTTCACCATCGTTCCCTCCAAAGAAATCCCAGGGCTGATCTTTTAGAATGGACTGGTTGGATCTCCTTGCAGTCCAAGGGACTCTCAAGTCTTCTCCAACACCACAGTGCAAAAGCATCAATTCTTCGGCGCTCAGCCTTCTTTACAGTCCAACTCTCACATTCATACATGACCACAGGAAAAACCACAGCCTTGACTAGACGGACCTTAGTTGGCAAAGTAATGTCTCTGCTTTTCAATATGCTATCTAGGTTGGTCATAACTTTTCTTTCAAGGAGTAAGTGTCTTTTAAGTTCATGGCTGCAGTCGCCATCTGCAGTGGTTTTGGAGCCCCCCAAAAAGATATTTCAGGTGAAAGTGAAAGTGAAGTCACTCAGTCGTGTCTGAGTCTCTGCGACCCCATGGACTGCAGCCCACCAGGCTCCTCTGTCCATGGGATTCTCCAGGCAAGAATACTGGAGTGGGTTGCCAATTCCTTCTCCAGGGGAGCTTCTCAACCCAGGGGTCGAACCCAGCTCTCCCGCATTGCAGGCAGACACTTTAACCTCTGAGCCACCAGGGAAGCTCTGGTTAAGGACATAAATAAATGCTTTGGGTAAGAAAGCCAAACGGAATAAAATACATCGTGTGGTCGAATATGTAAAAGCCAAAACAAAGGAAAAAGCAAGAAGTGTTAAGATTATGCGTGTGTGGACTATAGCCTGCCAGGGCCCTCTGTCCATGGCAATGAAACCCAGGTCTCTTACATCTCCTGCATTGGCTGGCAGGCTCTTTACAACGTGACACCTGGGAAGCCCATGTAAAAGCCAAAACAAGAAAAAGCAAAAAGTGTTAGAATTACAGCCCTGCTTAAAGGTAAGTTTGTTTCTCCTGCACATCTCTGATTTCACTAAGTTTTACAATGAGACTGAACAACTTCTGTAATGCAGGGGAGAGTATCAATCAAATATAAGTTTTTCTCCCTGAGAAAGTCANTTCAAGGAGTAAGTGTCTTTTAAGTTCATGGCTGCAGTCGCCATCTGCAGTGGTTTTGGAGCCCCCCAAAAAGATATTTCAGGTGAAAGTGAAAGTGAAGTCACTCAGTCGTGTCTGAGTCTCTGCGACCCCATGGACTGCAGCCCACCAGGCTCCTCTGTCCATGGGATTCTCCAGGCAAGAATACTGGAGTGGGTTGCCAATTCCTTCTCCAGGGGAGCTTCTCAACCCAGGGGTCGAACCCAGCTCTCCCGCATTGCAGGCAGACACTTTAACCTCTGAGCCACCAGGGAAGCTCTGGTTAAGGACATAAATAAATGCTTTGGGTAAGAAAGCCAAACGGAATAAAATACATCGTGTGGTCGAATATGTAAAAGCCAAAACAAAGGAAAAAGCAAGAAGTGTTAAGATTATGCGTGTGTGGACTATAGCCTGCCAGGGCCCTCTGTCCATGGCAATGAAACCCAGGTCTCTTACATCTCCTGCATTGGCTGGCAGGCTCTTTACAACGTGACACCTGGGAAGCCCATGTAAAAGCCAAAACAAGAAAAAGCAAAAAGTGTTAGAATTACAGCCCTGCTTAAAGGTAAGTTTGTTTCTCCTGCACATCTCTGATTTCACTAAGTTTTACAATGAGACTGAACAACTTCTGTAATGCAGGGGAGAGTATCAATCAAATATAAGTTTTTCTCCCTGAGAAAGTCACCTGCTGCTGCTGAGTCGCTTCAGTCGTGTCCAACTCTGCACAATCCCATAGACAGCAGCCCACCAGGCTCCCCCGTCCCTGGGATTCTCCAGGCAAGAACACTGGAGTGGGTTGCCATTGCCTTCTCCAAAGCACGAAAGTGAAAAGGGAAAGTGAAGTCACTCCATCGTGTCCGACTCAGCGACCCCATGGACTGCAGCCCACCAGGCTCCTCTGTCCATGGGATTTTCCAGGCGAGTGCTGGAGTGGGGCTCCACTGCCTTCTCTGAGAAAGTCACCTAGTCCCAGGAAAACGGTAACAGGCCATCTGCGCCCAGCCTCTCTGGAAACCTGATGCCTGTAGAGGCTGCTGCCTCAGGAGCACAAAGCTGGGCCAATCCCCCTGCCCGACGGCAAGCTGAGGTCAGAGGAAGGAGAAGGACGGGGCGGCCCTACCTGGGAGAGGTCTGAAGAACTTCTCATGGAGATGCAGCAGATCCATCATCATGTTATGTCCCACTANAGTGCGGCCACGTGTCGCCTCGCGCTTACACGCAAGCGCCGCGCCGGCGCCTTAAAGGGCTCTGGGCGAGCGGGTGGGGGAGTGAGGCAACGCACAGCCCCCGCGCGCCCACCAGCCCCGGGTGCGCAGCGGGCGGCGCGGCCAGCTGTCTGCCCACAGGTGTTTCATCTTGTATTTGATCCCCTAGGGTTAAGGATCGCTTAGACCCCGCGGCCGAGAGGAGCTACCCCGCGTCCAAGTCAGTGGCACCGGGAGGAGGTACCCCGCATCTGAGGCCGGGGGCTGCCAGGGGGAAACACCCGGCGTCTGAGGTCAGGGGCGGCTGGAAGAAGCCACCTGGTGCTCGAGGCCAGGGGGGTGACCCTGAGGAGCCACCCCGAGGCCAGGGGCGGCAGCTAGGGAGAGCCACGCACGCCCGAAGCCAGGGCCGGCGGCCGGGAGGAGCAACCCGAGGAGCGGTGGCTCCGCAGGCGCAGGAGGGCTTAGAGGAGCTATCCCACATTGAAGGTCAGGAACGGCGGCGGTAAGGAGCAGCGGCTGTGCTTTGCTGGAGCAGCCGTGAAGAGATACCCCATGCCCAAGGTAAGAGAAACCCAAGCAAGATGGTAGGTGTTGCAAGAGAGCATCAGAGGGCAGACACACTGAACCCATACTCACAGAAAACCAGTCAATCTAATCACACTAGGACCACAGCCTTGTCTAACTCAGTGAACCAACCCAAGCCTTCGGGGCAACCCAAGACGGGCGGGTCATGGTGGAGAGCGCTGACAGAAGGTGGCCCACTGGAGAAGGGAATGGCAAGCCACTTCAGTATTCTTGCCTTGAGAACCCCATGAACAGTATGAACACGCAAAATGATAGGATACTGAAAGAGGAACAAGGAGGCCTGGNAAATGATAGGATACCCAAAGAGGAACAGGGAGGCCTGGCGTGCTGCGATTCAGGGGGTCGCAGAGTCGGACACGACTGAGCGGCAGCAATTCCTTTGCAATCCCTATAAGGGGAGAATTTCGTTTACGTAGACCTGGAATATTAAGAGGCACGGTAGGACAAAGTAGAGCCCGAAAGAGTAAAAACGGACCAGGAAACAGCACCTGAAGAGCTGCAATAAAGCAGGTACTGCAGCCATGGTGCGGGCATAGGGGGCCCACATCGCCTCTGGTTTTTAAATCAGCACTTCTTCCCACCTTGGCCATCACTGTTAACACTCGCCCAGTACCCTCCCCTCCTCCCCTCCCCACCCCTTTTCCCTACTTGGCATCGCTGTTGCCTTTGTGACACCATTTATCAAACTTGTTATACCAAGTCTCAAAAATTGCCCAAACTGAAGGAATTCTTGATACTGATGATCTAGATCCTATGCCTCCTAGGAAAAAATCCCCACCAGGTGGTGCAGTGGTAAAGAATCCACCTGTCAGTGCGGGAGAGGTCGGTTTGATCTCTTGGTGCCCAAGATGCCCTGGAGAAGGAAATCACAACCCATTCCAATATTCTTGCTTGGGAAATTCCACAGAAAGAAGAGCCTGTCCAGCTATAGTCCATGGGGTGGCAGAGTCAGACTCCACTAAGCAACTGAACCACTACCACTTACAGGTGAACCCTATTTTTGTCAATTTCCAAAGCCACACTACCCCAGCCCATGGTCGTGTGTCCTCCCTTGAATTCTAGACTCATTTGACAGCATTCTAGAACTGTGGTCTTTAAGACGAGGGAAGAAAATATTAAAATCATCATGGTGATGTTAGACACTCAGCCATGCCTCTCTGACTGACTCCACGGACCTTGCGAGGCTCCTCTGCCCATGGGAATCTCCAGGCAAGAATACTGGAGTGGGTTGCCATTCCCTTCTCCAGGGGATCTTCCCAACCCAGGTCTCCTGTATTGCAGGCAGATTCTCTACCTTCTGAACCACCAGGGAAGCCCAGAACTATTAATATATACCTATAAATGTCTTTACCATAGTATCTACACATCAAAAGGGAAACTACTAAGCACTGCATTCTGAAGGCCTCTTAGAATGAATCAAATTTTTAAAAAACGGTGATTGCATGTTTTCCCTTTTAAAACAATACCCTGAATACTCAGTTTGATGACAGCATTATTTCACTTCTATATAAATACAGAATTGGAGTACACATTTAAAATGTGGGGGGAGTATGCTAGAAGCCACTCTGCTTACTTGCTCTTCCTCACCACGTTTCTTAAATAGCCAGTTAACAACTTACTCTGATTTAATCACTCATTTAAGAGATCTGCCATGATCCCATCTACCCTACTTCAACTTTAACCCGAGTGCACTTCAGGCTCCATCTCCCAACAGCTTCCCTGGATGGTATAGACACCTTGTTTCCTTTTCTCACTGCATTCCTTTCTTCAGATCGGGTTCTGTTGGGAGCCCAATAAGGTTANATTCTTGCTTGGGAAATTCCACAGAGAGAAGAGCCTGTCCAGCTATAGTCCATGGGGTGGCAGAGTCAGACTCCACTAAGCAACTGAACCACTACCACTTACAGGTGAACCCTATTTTTGTCAATTTCCAAAGCCACACTACCCCAGCCCATGGTCGTGTGTCCTCCCTTGAATTCTAGACTCATTTGACAGCATTCTAGAACTGTGGTCTTTAAGACGAGGGAAGAAAATATTAAAATCATCATGGTGATGTTAGACACTCAGCCATGCCTCTCTGACTGACTCCACGGACCTTGCGAGGCTCCTCTGCCCATGGGAATCTCCAGGCAAGAATACTGGAGTGGGTTGCCATTCCCTTCTCCAGGGGATCTTCCCAACCCAGGTCTCCTGTATTGCAGGCAGATTCTCTACCTTCTGAACCACCAGGGAAGCCCAGAACTATTAATATATACCTATAAATGTCTTTACCATAGTATCTACACATCAAAAGGGAAACTACTAAGCACTGCATTCTGAAGGCCTCTTAGAATGAATCAAATTTTTAAAAAACGGTGATTGCATGTTTTCCCTTTTAAAACAATACCCTGAATACTCAGTTTGATGACAGCATTATTTCACTTCTATATAAATACAGAATTGGAGTACACATTTAAAATGTGGGGGGAGTATGCTAGAAGCCACTCTGCTTACTTGCTCTTCCTCACCACGTTTCTTAAATAGCCAGTTAACAACTTACTCTGATTTAATCATTCATTTAAGAGATCTGCCATGATCCCATCTACCCTACTTCAACTTTAACCCGAGTGCACTTCAGGCTCCATCTCCCAACAGCTTCCCTGGATGGTATAGACACCTTGTTTCCTTTTCTCACTGCATTCCTTTCTTCAGATCGGGTTCTGTTGGGAGCCCAATAAGGTTACGATTTGCTAACTTTGCATTAGTGTTTATAATAAACTGATACTGACATCTCCTATTTAAAAAAAAGCCTCCACACCTGAGCAGCAACAGCTCTCATTTACTGAGACCACCTGCTGTGACCTAGCCACGGTGACAAGTGCACAAACCTTTAATGTGTATCCTTGCCACACAGAGTGTATAGTTGGAGAAAATGTCATATAACTAGAAAATAAGAGTTAATAATATACCTTTATTCTTTAACTTATAAACAACAATTTAATTTGTCCTTCAGAAGTTAACTACAACCGGCAACAGTTTTTCTCAGATACTTCTCTCATATCCAGGAGGGGAAGAAGTCAGCCCTGGATTTAAGACAAACACACTGAAGAGGAGAAGGAGACGACCTTAACTAATAACATTCTGCTGTTAGATTTTTGTATAAAACATCCAAGCTGGCAGTTCTTCCAGAGGCTCTCTTCTGAAGAATGAAGAGCTGACAGCTTTCATTTACAAGCTCCAAACAATGCTTCTGCTTCATTCATAGATTCTCCGAGGCTCCTGCAGCACCACACCACCCTCTATCATGGCAATCTGTAGTCGTTTCATCTGGTTTTGAAGATCAAGAAAGAAGGAAAAGATGAAGTTAACACTACAAGCTGACTAAGTGACCGAAGAACAAGCTGACCATAAGTAGCTCACTTCATAAGAGGAAGAGAAATAAACCACCAATCTGCTCCTTGCTAACTTCCCAGCCTACACTGGTTTTTTCAGAAAGTGATCTTAATAATGACACAGATAAAAGAAGGTGTAGAGATGTTAAGGATTAGCAGTATTTGAAAATATTCTGTAGATAAGATGATACTATATGAATGGCAGAGAAGTCAGCATTATAGCTATAGAATTGGTCGTGTGGGTTTGAACCCTACCCAGCGCCACACTGAGCCCGTCACCCAACCTCAGCTACCTTACAGAAGACAGACCATGAGTCCTGACACTGAGGCTGCTGTGAAGGTGAAGTGAGGTACCGTGCAACAGGATACTCAACTCAGGGTCAGACACTTGGAAAGAACTTTATAAACATAGTACAATTATGTAAGTATCTAATGTCAAGAATTAACACGACAACTTTTAACTAAGTAGTGAGAACAAAAATACCGAGTCTGACGCCGCCTCCCAAGGAGTGGGTTGGTAGACCATGAAGTTGATTCCTGCTTCCAAGCACCGCTGTGCCAGCACTCGTCCTACACTCTCACAAGCCACCACACTTTTGGTGCTATACAGGTGCTTCTTAATGGCCCATTCACGAGTGGATGCTGAAACCACAACCTGGCCATTGCGATGCTCAACCAGCGCTTCTACGTGATGCTGACTCCTTATAACTCGCAACCTAAACAAGGTGAGAGCAGAACAAAAATCATAGAAGAATTCTAAAGACAAATGACTTCAGGTAATAAGTGCAAAAATATTTCTCAAGAATGCAATGCCTGGTTCACTTATGTCAACATACTCAACCTGGTTTTTACTTGGGAGAGGTATTTTTCCTCTGCCTTTGTGAGGATATCCTCAATAGTAAACCAAACATTTCTACTTAGCCTCAAATATCCGGAAGAAAGTTGGTCTTTCTTTAGAGCTGAGATTTACACAGTACCTACTTCAAAAAAGGAACTGAGGAGGCAGGGCTAACTTGCTGACTTCACTGGATAAAGATACACTTACTCTATATTTTCCAAAATAAATGTAAGATGGATCAAACATTTAAATATAAAAACAGAAGTCATGTGAGTACTAGAAGACAACATATTTTTAAACAATCTCAAAGATAAGCCTATTTAACTATATCAAGCTAGTTAACATAACATCAAACTGTATCATATGGCTTTTATAAAAAAGAAAAAGTGACAGTTTTCTGCATGCTAAGAAAAACAAACAAAAAACAGTAAAGTCAACAGGCAAACAAACAAAAAATATTTAAAAATCATATATTGTTCAAAGGGCTAATTTCCATAATATGTAAAAAACCTCCTATAATCAATAAGAAAATGACCAGTAACTTACTAGGCAAAGGATCTGGACAGACTGTTCACAGAGAAGGAAACTATTAATGACTCTTAAAACCCATGAATATATGCCCAATCTCAGTGCTAAACTGCATGCATGAGATAATTAACTGCAATACTGGTTGAAATAATAAAAGATAATCATCAATCCAGAATCAGTGAATTAAAAGTCATGCAAGAGTTATTTTACAGTAACTCTGAACAGTTATTTTACACAGTTAAGAACAAAGTAGCACTTTATGCTGCTATTGCAAACATTTATTGAACACTGACTGTACCACAGAGTCCTAACTGTTTACAGGTATAGCCCATGTCTCAAACTAATCCCATTATCTTTTCTTTCCTTTTGGGCTGCAGAAACTGACGCAGAAAGGTTAAGTAACTTTAGCAATATTACAACTAACGGTAAGAAGTGGTCACAGGCAGGACTTAAGTCCAGGAGACTGGCTCCAGAGCCAGTGTTCCCAACCAACACAAAATACTTTCAAGACGTATTCTGTGGCGGAGGTGGGGGTAGTGGTGAAGGAATGGGTGGGGCAATGCAGAACAACATACATGATAAGATTTATATTAAAAAAAAAATACAAGTTTATGCTTATGTGCACAGACTAGCTATAGAAGGGTACATGAGAAACTATTCCTTTTTGGATTTTATAACATTTGCATACATTACACATTTAGAAATTAAGTTCATGATAAAGAAAACGCTGGGGGGAAAAAAAACACGCTGAAATTAGACTATACTTAGGTTCTTAGTATGAAACAGCATAAAAAGCACTAGATTTAGAAATGTGAGTTCTACTCCTGGTTTTGCTCTTAGTCTTAGTGAAAAATCACAAACTCTTAATCCAGTGGTCAACACACTTTTTCTAAGGGATCAGATTGAAAGTGGAAAGGGTAGTGGGTCCCTGGAGAAAGAGAACCAGGCATGGCTTTCTTGACCTAAGAGAAGCCATTTTTGACCTAAGCCATGTTGTGATCTAAGAGTGGCCACTGTACCTGCTCTTGAACAGGTCTCAGTAATTAATGATCTTAAGGGAAGTAAGGGATGAAGGAACAAAGGAAAAACAGTCAAGAAACAAGAGTAAAAGAGAATCCTGATTCCTCTTCAAGGGACACAGAGAACAATCTGACACCGCCTTTGAGTTCTGCACTCAGGTGGAGGATGAAAATGACAATGTATACCCTGTGACTTCAACAAACTAAATCTAGGGCTCTGTAGACCTTGGTCCTGATTCTGTTTTTTTTTTTTTTTTTTTTGGTCCTGATTCTATACTGAGTGCTCCTTTGCTCAAGCCCCTTCATGAATATGTGTGTAACCTTAACTTAAAACTTTCCCAGTTATGCTGTTTGGGGAAACACTGCTTTGAGGAAGACACCCAGTGTTATCTTTACTTGCTGCAAGTAATAAATCCCTCCCTCTCCTGATCTTGGTTGTGCCTTCTGGCCTGACACCCACCAAGAGGCGAACCTAGTTTTCAGGTAACAATATAGATCAACTGCTCAACTCAGCCACAGTAATACCAGAACAGCCAGGTGAGAATGTGTGGTGGCTGTGTGCCAATAAAACTTTCTTTGTGGATAAAGAAATTTGAATTGTACAGTTTTCATGTCACAAAATATTCTTTGTATTTCAACCTTTCAAAAATGTAAAAACATTTAGCTACCAAGCCAGCTTTGTCCCAGGAGCAAAAGTCTGCTGATCCTTATCTTAAACCATCTGTACAACAAACGAGTGGGACTCATTATCTCCAAGGTCACTTCCCATTTTCTACTGGTGGTACTGTGAACAGGACAAATGGAGGAAGGGGGAGGCAGGTCTCCAATTATTTAAATATCCAAATATTAACAGAAAATAATAGTTTGAGTGTTTCAAAAAAAATTCTAGACTTAAGAGTCAGATTATTTCAATATGAACTGCCCTGCCCCCTTTCTTTGAACCCTCCTGTTTCCATTCCTAAAGCCTCAATTCCCCAGCTCTATAAAATGGGGGAATTTACTGCACTTTCCTCAAAAACTTTTAAGGAGTAAATGAGAAAATGCATATAAAGTGCCTAGCATCAGGTTCCTGGCAAACAAAGTATTCAATAATCAGCCACCTTTATAACAAAAAATAAACCCCTAACTGCTCTCCTACCTTTACCACTGCCCCCTTAAAAATCTGTTCTCCTCAAAGGAACCAGAATGATCTTCCATTCAGGCTTAAACTGAACAAAATCCCGTCAGTTTCCGACTACAATAAAAAAGCCTCAAGCGCTTCCTTGATTTACAAAGCTAATAATGTGTGTCCTACCTACTTCTCCATTCACCTCTTGGCCCAGAGCTCTAGGTACACAAGCCTTTCGGTTCCTCAAACACAGCAAGCTCATTCCCACCCTAGCTGTTTTCCTCTGTTGGGAACCCTCTTGGCAGATAGTTTGGCTTTTATTCTATTTTCGGAGGGTTTCGCAACCAGTCTTCTATTCTTTATTTTCTTCATGACACCTATTTATTTACTGTTTCCCTCCCTCTTCCCTGACCCAGCACAAGTCTGAGAGGAGAATCGCCAGCAGTTACCTGGCACGCTCCTTAAACGAACTGATGAAAACAATTTGAAGTTCACCGTGCAGGGCTGTGTGGTCAACACGGAGCAACTTAATTACCTGTGCCAGAACTCACGGGAGGGCCACACGGTCCCCCAACCCCGCTCTTTTCTGGCTACAGCTAAGAGCTCCAGATTCCGGGGGTTCCGGTTGGTGAACTCTGGGGCAACGGCTTCATTTCCCACGGGGTCCGCCTCAGGCTTCACCGCTGGCTTAGCACTGGTCGAGAACGCTGCCACCAGACACCCTAAAACACAAAAACCACCACATGGATCTTAAAAGAATGACGAATACGGACAAATCAGGAATATAACTTGTGCCTATCTTCCCCCGCTTAGGCCTCGCGCCCTGGAAGAGGTACAAGAGGTATGTTCGGTAACGAGGTGATTAATTTTCTGCTAGTGTCGTCATCACGCTACCGTTAGCTCCTTTACTTTTCCGTGGGAAATGATGGCTTCCCAGGTGCCCAAAGAATCTGCCTGCCCGGGCAGGAGACGCCAGAGAGGCAGGTTCGATCCCTGGGTGGGGAAGATTCCCCTCGAGAAGGGAATGGCAACCCACTCCAGTGTTCTTGCCTGGAGAATTCCATGGATAGAGGAGCCTGGGTGGCTACCGTCCCCGGGGTCGACAGAGCTGGACTCGACTGAGCACGCATAACGCATGCTGCATATATAACGACCACTTGCCAGTGCAGACCCTGGGGTGTGACCTGAGAGAAGTGGTAAGAAGAATTACCGGGGTTTCTGCAAACCGGCAACAACGCCCAGAACCGCGACTGAAG
>SJYW01025622.1:94833-118839 GCA_006410735.1 Raphicerus campestris | reverse complement strand
TTTTTTTTTTTTTTTTTTGGTCCTGATTCTATACTGAGTGCTCCTTTGCTCAAGCCCCTTCATGAATATGTGTGTAACCTTAACTTAAAACTTTCCCAGTTATGCTGTTTGGGGAAACACTGCTTTGAGGAAGACACCCAGTGTTATCTTTACTTGCTGCAAGTAATAAATCCCTCCCTCTCCTGATCTTGGTTGTGCCTTCTGGCCTGACACCCACCAAGAGGCGAACCTAGTTTTCAGGTAACAATATAGATCAACTGCTCAACTCAGCCACAGTAATACCAGAACAGCCAGGTGAGAATGGGTGGTGGCTGTGTGCCAATAAAACTTTCTTTGTGGATAAAGAAATTTGAATTGTACAGTTTTCATGTCACAAAATATTCTTTGTATTTCAACCTTTCAAAAATGTAAAAACATTTAGCTACCAAGCCAGCTTTGTCCCAGGAGCAAAAGTCTGCTGATCCTTATCTTAAACCATCTGTACAACAAACGAGTGGGACTCATTATCTCCAAGGTCACTTCCCATTTTCTACTGGTGGTACTGTGAACAGGACAAATGGAGGAAGGGGGAGGCAGGTCTCCAATTATTTAAATATCCAAATATTAACAGAAAATAATAGTTTGAGTGTTTCAAAAAAAATTCTAGACTTAAGAGTCAGATTATTTCAATATGAACTGCCCTGCCCCCTTTCTTTGAACCCTCCTGTTTCCATTCCTAAAGCCTCAATTCCCCTGCTCTATAAAATGGGGGAATTTACTGCACTTTCCTCAAAAACTTTTAAGGAGTAAATGAGAAAATGCATATAAAGTGCCTAGCATCAGGTTCCTGGCAAACAAAGTATTCAATAATCAGCCACCTTTATAACAAAAAATAAACCCCTAACTGCTCTCCTACCTTTACCACTGCCCCCTTAAAAATCTGTTCTCCTCAAAGGAACCAGAATGATCTTCCATTCAGGCTTAAACTGAACAAAATCCCGTCAGTTTCCGACTACAATAAAAAAGCCTCAAGCGCTTCCTTGATTTACAAAGCTAATAATGTGTGTCCTACCTACTTCTCCATTCACCTCTTGGCCCAGAGCTCTAGGTACACAAGCCTTTCGGTTCCTCAAACACAGCAAGCTCATTCCCACCCTAGCTGTTTTCCTCTGTTGGGAACCCTCTTGGCAGATAGTTTGGCTTTTATTCTATTTTCGGAGGGTTTCGCAACCAGTCTTCTATTCTTTATTTTCTTCATGACACCTATTTATTTACTGTTTCCCTCCCTCTTCCCTGACCCAGCACAAGTCTGAGAGGAGAATCGCCAGCAGTTACCTGGCACGCTCCTTAAACGAACTGATGAAAACAATTTGAAGTTCACCGTGCAGGGCTGTGTGGTCAACACGGAGCAACTTAATTACCTGTGCCAGAACTCACGGGAGGGCCACACGGTCCCCCAACCCCGCTCTTTTCTGGCTACAGCTAAGAGCTCCAGATTCCGGGGGTTCCGGTTGGTGAACTCTGGGGCAACGGCTTCATTTCCCACGGGGTCCGCCTCAGGCTTCACCGCTGGCTTAGCACTGGTCGAGAACGCTGCCACCAGACACCCTAAAACACAAAAACCACCACATGGATCTTAAAAGAATGACGAATACGGACAAATCAGGAATATAACTTGTGCCTATCTTCCCCCGCTTAGGCCTCGCGCCCTGGAAGAGGTACAAGAGGTATGTTCGGTAACGAGGTGATTAATTTTCTGCTAGTGTCGTCATCACGCTACCGTTAGCTCCTTTACTTTTCCGTGGGAAATGATGGCTTCCCAGGTGCCCAAAGAATCTGCCTGCCCGGGCAGGAGACGCCAGAGAGGCAGGTTCGATCCCTGGGTGGGGAAGATTCCCCTCGAGAAGGGAATGGCAACCCACTCCAGTGTTCTTGCCTGGAGAATTCCATGGATAGAGGAGCCTGGGTGGCTACCGTCCCCGGGGTCGACAGAGCTGGACTCGACTGAGCACGCATAACGCATGCTGCATATATAACGACCACTTGCCAGTGCAGACCCTGGGGTGTGACCTGAGAGAAGTGGTAAGAAGAATTACCGGGGTTTCTGCAAACCGGCAACAACGCCCAGAACCGCGACTGAAGTGCCATCGCTGAGGAGAATTGCGGCCAAAGCCTCGGACAGACCTCGGCCTCCTCTCCTCAACGGCGTCCCAGAGAGCCGCCAGCAGCAGCCATACTAACTCAGGGAAAAGCCTTCGAATGACGTAAGCTCATAGATGCCTAGATCGCCGCGCTAACAAGCCCCTGCAGCTGAGTGGCGGAGAGTGCAATCCGTCATCTCCGTTCCTCCAATCAGCGCATACGCTGTGGCGCACGGAGACGCCGGAGCCAGCCAACCACCTCGCAGTGAGCCAGGAGAAGGCTGGGCACGGTCCGTTAAGCCGGTCCACGCTCGTCTGCCGCATCTCGCTTCGCTGGCCCGCAAGGCGTTTTTGGTACCTTACTTGGGCTCGGTAATTGTCGGGCACGCGCACACACATACACGTTGGTCTCTGCGAGGAAACGGCAGCGCGAGGCGGTTTTCTCTTCCGATGTTATGGTTATTTTCCCTAATGACTCATGGAGAACCCTTACGCGGTCCCACTCAGGCTCCCAAGCCTAAACGCTTGAGGCCGGGAATAGAGCGCTTGTTTTGCGCGCTCTCCGCTCGAGCTCATACACTTAAGGAAAACAAGGACGCCGACTTATAAACCACCAAAATCCGTACAGAACCTCGGTCCTACCTCAGACACACCACCTTACCTACCCGCCCGCTTTCCGTCACACTCCAGGCTCCGCCCTACCGCCCATCTTTTCTAGAAGGTACCAGAATGTGCAGAAGCGCACGCGCAACTTGTACCTAGGGGGAGAAAGCGTCAGTCGCGCAACTCCTCCCTCTAGCGGTCCAAGATACTGACTTCCGCTCTCCTACCTTCGTGCCCTTCTCATTCGCTCTCTAATTGGGCGAACGTGTTGGGACCGCCCCTTCCGTGTGCTCACTTCCGGCGCGCTCTCGCTTCTCCACCCTCTTCCCCGTCCTGCCCCGCGGCGCGGCCCGGGAAGATCTGTGTCTGGGGAGGGGAGCGGCTGGGAGCGGCGTTCCCAGCAGCCCCCGCGAGCGACGTCGCTCGGGTCGTTTCCACGCCGTCGCGGCTGCAGTGGTCACCGCCCGGCCTGGGGACCGTGAGACGCTCTTTGCCCGCGGTGTGAGGGAAATTCGACGTGCGCCCCGCCGCCAGAATGGAGGGTCCTTTGTCCGTGTTCGGGGACCGCAGCACTGGGGAGGCGATCCGCTCCCAGAACGGTGAGGGTCTGAGCGAGGCCTGAGGCGGCCCCGCGGCAGTGCGCGTCCCCCTCACCCCCGCCTTGGCGGCCGTCTTCGCGGCTTCCCTTCTGTCCCTGCGACAGGGCCCCTGGGAGTGGGGGGTGGCCTCTCCGTCGCGGGCGCAGCGCGGTTTGACCGGATGCTGCGGAGGCCGGGGCCTGGGAGAGCGAGTTCCGCGCACCGGCACGTGCCGCCGCACCTCCAGTCCCTGCCGGCCGGGGGCTCCTGCGCCCGCCCTTTTGTTTGGGTTCTAGTCCAGAAAGGCGTCTCTGGGCCTCGTTTTACGTTGGTTAACCAGACAGAACTATCTCTAATTGCTTTTTTTTGTATTATTGATGAGTGCGTGACCATAGACTGCTATTCACACGACTTGCGCATTGTTCCGTCGCTCAGTCGTGGCCCAACCCTTTGCGACCCCATGGATTGCAGCACGCCAGGCTTCCCTCTCCATCACCAACTCTCGGAGCTTGCTCAGACTCGTGTGCATCGATTTGGTGATGCCATCCAACCATGTCATCCTCTGTCGTCCCCTTTTGCTTTCAGTCTTTCCGAGCATTAGGGTCTTTTCCGGTGAGTCAGTTCTTCGCGTCAGGTGGCCCAAGTATTGGAACTTCAGTTTCAACATCAGTTCTTCAGTGAATATTCAGGACTGATTTTCTTTAGGATTGACTGGTTTAACTTCCTTGCAGTCCAAGGGACTCTCAAGAGTCTTCCCCAGCACCACAGTTAAAAAGCATCAATTCTTCGGTCGCTCAGCTTTCTTTATAGTCCAACTTTCACATCTATACATGACTACTGGAAAAACCATAGCTTTGACTAGACAGACCTTTGTCGGCAAAGTAATATCTCTGCTTTTTAAGATGCTGTCTAGGTTGGTTATAGCTTTTATTCCAAGGAGCAGGCGTCTTTTAATTTCACGGCTGCAGTCACCACCTGCAGTGATCTGGGAGCCCCAAAGAATAAAGTTTGTCACTGTTTCCATTGTTCCTCATTTATTTGCCAGGAAGTGATGGGACCGGATGAGGACTAGTAGTTGGTTGATGTTTCTTTAAAGCAATGAAGTGAGTACTCTTAATAACACTTGGTGTCTGTCTGCAGTTGAATTAAAACTGTATATTACTAGGTGCACTCTCTCCTTACATTAGACTTTTGGTTGATTTTTCAGATTAGATAAATTTGAAAATTCAGAGGCTGTCATTTACTTCTTTTAGACTGAAATGATTGTCTCTTGGGATCTTGAGTTTTCAAAATTTTTTTGTATCTACAGTCATGGCTGCAGCTTCAATTGCCAATATTGTGAAAAGTTCTCTTGGTCCAGTTGGCTTGGATAAAATGTTGGTGGATGACATTGGTGTAAGTATATGTCTACATGTAATGTTCGTTACTTTAAAGAATTAAAGTTCATAAATATCTCACTTTGTAAATTGTGTTTGTCAGAGTGCTGGTATTGGAAGGTATACAGAAGGTGAATGTATCATAACAGGGTTGGGCTAATTGAGGGGATAGTCTGTTTCTGTGGGTGATTATGTCATTTTTTTCTCTCCCCTGGAAATTTCTTAGGATGTAACCATTACTAATGATGGTGCAACCATCCTGAAGCTACTGGAGGTAGAGCATCCTGCAGCCAAAGTTCTCTGTGAGCTAGCGGATCTGCAAGACAAAGAAGTGGGAGATGGGACCACCTCCGTGGTAGGTAAAAACTGCTAGCTGAGGACTAGTGTATTTTCCCCCCTAAAATCAAAGTTTTGAAAAATGAAGCCCTAACCATAAGTAAGTCATTTAAAGGAAAAAGAAAATGTTTTCTTTTTCTCTCACAATCTGAGGCTCAGAAGAAATTCCTAAAACCGTACCAAGTATTAAAAAAAAAAAAAAAAGATGTTTCTGTATTTTAAATGCTGACAAGTGAACTCATGAGTTCAAACGGGAGTTTGAGAGAGAGTTGGTAAACATGACAGTAACATGATATAAACTCCTCGAAGATCACCCAGCACACTGATGCGGTAGAAACACTTATTNATTTTAAATGCTGACAAGTGAACTCATGAGTTCAAACGGGAGTTTGAGAGAGAGTTGGTAAACATGACAGTAACATGATATAAACTCCTCGAAGATCACCCAGCACACTGATGCGGTAGAAACACTTATTCTTTGATGAGGGAAAAAATACTAATTTGCTCTCATCTCTAAGCCATGGAAGAATAGAATCCACCTCTTCTGAATGATCTTTGTTAAGTAACTTGTCCATGAAAGCAAAGCTTTTTAAATACAATTAATTTTCCCCCAAAAGATGCAAGAATTTTAAAGTCTTTTTGATATAATTTTTATTCTGTAAAAGGATGGTTTTCTAAATAACAATCTAAAATAATACAGATCAGGCATTCCCTGGTATTCTAGTGGTTAGGACTCCAAGCTTTCACTGCTAAGAATGTGAGCTCAATCCCTGCTCCAAAAACTAAGATCCCAGATGCTGAGTGGAGTGTCCAAAATAAATAAATAATAAAACAGTACAGATCATTGAATCACAGGCTCTTCATTTAGCTTATGTTGAAAGCCTGGTGAGCACTTCATCTTGAAAAGAAATGAATGTATCATCTCTACTGTTCTACTGAAGAACTAGCTTATTCTAGTTAAGAGCCAGAACACTTTGCTGACTGCTATCTGGCCTTATCCATTTCCATATGAAATATTGTGTAGGGTTATCTTTTTCTGATTTCTAATAAGGAGTTAATCTCGTCACCCCTGTCATTCTGATTATTATCTGATGCATGTTTGTATTTGTACATGTGTGTTGCCCATAATGTCAGGCTAACATGAGAGCAATGGATGTTTTCTCTGCAGGTTATTATTGCAGCAGAACTTCTAAAAAATGCAGATGAACTAGTCAAACAGAAAATTCATCCCACATCAGTTATCAGTGGCTATCGACTTGCTTGCAAGTAAGATCGTTATATTCAGAAAAAATTTTATTTGCTGTTTGATGTAATAGTTGAGTCTGTGTTCTTTAAATTTCCCAGATGATGACTATACTTTGATAAAGCTGTGTTTTAGTGTATATGTAATAACACTTGAAATAAGAACTAGGGCCAGTATCCCTTTTTTCCCATTTGACTACCACATTATCTGCTGATAGATTTTAGTGGCTATGCTTATGGGATAGATGAGAACTGCCGTGATCTGAAGAGGGAGGATTTGCTCATGTCCTCCTCCTATATGAAATGGCTGAACAGAGCATTGATGCCCTAAATATTGTGACACTGATAAAACAAGATTCTGAGTAGTGAATTGTTTTATCCCCCACACTTCAAACAGGGAAGCAGTGCGTTACATCAGTGAAAATCTGATTATTAACACCGATGAGCTTGGAAGGGATTGCTTGATTAATGCTGCTAAGACATCGATGTCTTCCAAAATCATTGGAATGTATCCTTGTGATGGTCCAATAAAGTTTATTTTAAAATAAATTTTAAAAGTAGAACCCTGTGTTAGTTTTTGTGCCAGATGATGCTGTATTGAAGTTGTCTATTTTCCTTATTCCGCAGGGAAGGGTAATAACAAAGTACTGTGAAAGTAGTGTGCAGATAGTGATAAACAGTTTTCTAACATTCCGTGGCATATGTAACACGTTTCTTTGGTGAGATTGCTACAGGGAGGTGCCTCTGTGTTACCCTTGATTTTCATGTGCACCTGCTGTCCATCCCAAGTCACCTGTTTTCCTTAACTGCTGGCTTAGAAATGGTGATTTCTTCGCTAACTTGGTGGTAGATGCTGTGCTTGCTATTAAATACACAGATATTAGAGGTCAGCCTCGCTATCCAGTCAACTCCATTAACGTTCTGAAAGCCCACGGGAGAAGTCAGATGGAGAGTATGCTCATCAACGGCTATGCTCTCAACTGTGTGGTGGGATCCCAGGGTAAGGCTTGTGCTTTCACTTGGTCATGNCCTCGCTATCCAGTCAACTCCATTAACGTTCTGAAAGCCCACGGGAGAAGTCAGATGGAGAGTATGCTCATCAACGGCTATGCTCTCAACTGTGTGGTGGGATCCCAGGGTAAGGCTTGTGCTTTCACTTGGTCATGTAACCAGAGTGCTGAAGGATACATGCAGCTAGCTATTTGTGAATTATCTACGCCGTCTTCAGATGAACTATGCAACATGTGCACTTTTGTTCTTTAGTGAAGTCCAGAGATAAAGGAAATGGTGCTTCACGTTGCCTGTTTCTTTGTGATGTAATTGCATGTGATTAAGAAAGACACAAAAGAAAGCGCATGTGTTAAATGCCGTGTTAGTTTATGATGTTAAAGCAATAAAATCTGAATTTATATGTTTACCTATAACGATTTAAAATCTCTCTACAGTTCTTTATAAGGATAGGGGTGTTTATAAAATACAGCATTGTTAATTGTAAAGGTACTTAATGTTATGTTCAATTTTAGGCATGCCCAAGAGAATAGTTAATGCAAAAATTGCTTGCCTTGACTTCAGCCTGCAGAAAACAAAAATGAAGCTTGGTGTACAAGTGGTTATTACAGACCCTGAAAAACTGGACCAGATTAGACAGAGGTACATTGACAGATTCATTTTTGACCTTGGGAAAGGCAAGTTTGTAAATTGCCCTTTTTTAGAGCAGGTGACAGTAAACTAAGAAGTCTAATGGGTAGCAGAATATGGTGGATTATGCAATTGGACTTTTTTTCCCAACTGTGAGTGTCTTAGAGGACTTTAAAATTTAACATTTCTAACCAAAGTAACCTAAACTGCCAGGAAAATTAGAAAATGTGGTGACAGTGTCTTAAGAGAGATTGGGGTGATACATGAAAACTGACATTTTGTGAAATTTTCATTTTATGAGTATAGTAATTAGGTCTTTGAGATATGTCCAGGAGTGCATTTCCTCAAACAGTGCAAGAACCAAGCATATAGTATTGACTGCCAGGTACTGTGCAGTGCATAGGGTCTACACTACTGGTTGACGTGCTAGAGAGCTAGTTGTGAAGGTGTACCTTTTAATTTTTTTGCTGTGCTGGGTCTTCATTGCAGTTCCCTGACATTGCGGTGGTTTCTCCTCTGGTAACTGCATGTGCGCTCTTTCCTTCCTTTTAATAACCAAGGGTGTCCTTTTTTCCTTCAAAGGCAAGTCCCTTCAGAGTAAGTGTGTGAGATCCTGTTGCCTTCTGCTTTTACAGTCTTGCTTCATTGATTATTCTTGCTCAACTGCATATTCAATACTGACTCTACTCCTCATTCCTTTCTAGATTCCTCTTGTAGTTCTCTTATCCTTAAATATTATAAAAGCCTCTTGAATTGCAGTGCAGGAAACCTAGATTCAATACTCACATTGGGAAGATCCCCTAAAGAAGGGATTGGTTACTCACTCCAGTTGTCTTGCCTGCAGAATCTCATGGACAGAGGAGCCTGATGGGCTACATATAGTCCATGGGGTCACAAAGAGTTGGACATGACTGAGAATCTAACACTTTCACTTCACTTGTAGCTCTTTTATCCCTAAATACAATAAAAAGCCTCTTGTTTACACATCCTGTTGCAGTTACTCCCTGTCCTTCCTCATTTCTGTATAGCCAGATGTTAGAAGAGTGATTGGCACAGAAACTTTTTGATGTTTTATTTCTTATGCCCTTTTCAGCTCCTCCATTGGAGAGCCGCTTACTAAGGTCACTAGTGACCGCTACTGTGAAGCTCATTACACACATCCAGTTTCACTTGACCCTTATCGAGCCTTTGGCTACTTTTGAGACTTGGAGGATGGAGCAGTGTTTTGCTTTTGCGTCATCTGTCCTCCTGTGCTTGGGCCACTGCATCCTTTGTGCTGGAGACTTGGAATCTGTTTCTTGGAGCTTGAATTGATTGAATGTTTCTTAAGCATCTCAAAGTCATTATGTGTAAAATTGAACTTGTGATGATACCCGCAAATCTGCTCTCTGCTCTTTTAGTTAGGGACCCCTCTACTGAGGAAGACGACTAGTAAATGTCTTTAACTCCTTTTTCTTTTCTCTGCTAACCTATCAAAGACCACTTGATATCTCTCTATAAATTAAATCTCAAACTCACCCACTTTTCGTTTCCATTTTCTTGCCCAAGCTGTTGGAGGGGCGTCAAGCTGGTCATCTTGGTTCCAGTCTCATCACCTCCAAGCCTGTTTTTCACAAAGCAGCCAAGTTGATCTCACCCCTTGCAAGGCCAGAGCCTTTTCGAGGTTTCCCATCACTCTGGGTTAGTTCAATTTCTTACCTACTCTTTGCACTGTGGTCTAGCACAGCCAAAACCAGAATCCACCAAGCTCCTTCTCTAAGAGCTTCAGCCCCTAAGAGTAGAATGTTCCTTCCTCTGCCCAGAGCATTCTCTGCCTACTTGTTTTGACTGGCTAATTTTTTTTCTTGTTTTTCAGTTGGTAACTTTCAGAGATGCTTCTCTTTCCCCCTCAATCTGAATTATGCTGTCCCTTGAGTTACTGCAGTTTGTCTTCCTGGGGCTTACTGCATTTTCTAACTATGTATTAATACTTCTTAAAGTGTAAGCTCTATAAAGGTAGAGGCTGGATGACTTCATGGCTTTGACATACATACAGTATTTGTCTAGTATGTAGAGAGGTTTATTGTGAGATTCATCTTTAACTCATTTCAATTTATAAAGATTCTTTGATCTTGAGACTTGCAGTGGTCCAGCGATTAAGACTGCAATCCTCTAATACAGGGGACTTGGGTTTGATCCCTGGTCAGTGAACTAAAAGTCCACATGCTGCACCATGTGGCAAAAAGAAAAAAAAAAAAAGATGCTTTGATCTCATCTACTGTTTTTTGAATAAATAAATATTTATTGACTTTTTCAGAGTTCTGTATCCTGTAGGTTGCCTGTAATTCTCGTGCAGCTTCACCTGAATATCATGGGGGCTTCAGATTCACTTTGTTGAAAACTGAGCTCTTTTTTTCCTCATCTTGCCCCCAACCTGTTAGTATTTATTTCACTCCAGAAATCAATCGCTGAGTCTCCCAGTCACCCAAGCCATAAATTTTGCCTTCTCTGTTAAGGCCATCTCTTCACATCAGATAGACTCCTTTCCAGTTACTGCCTCAGAGTGACTTCATTCTTTCATCCTTTGAAAACACAGATTGATAATACTACTCTCACTTTAAAATATTAAAAAGAAAACTTCTCGATTCAGACTCTGATATTGCTACGGAGTTCTTCATTTTCTGTTTATACCTGGAGTTCCAACTCTGGACCCCTCTCTTAACTCCAGACCTTCAAGCTTTCCTTGTCCCACCTGCCAGCCTGGACACATGGTGCTCATGTGCTCGTCCCCTCTGCACTGCACTGTGGTGACACTTGGCTTCGAGTTTGGTTGATGGTCTGTCTCGCCACTAGGTCCGTCAAGCTTCCTTTCTTAGGCGCCATTCTTGGTTAGAAACTAAAGTTGGGGTGGGGAGAGCTAACTGGTATTTAATTCCTTGAACTTTTCTGTAAACTGGACTGATGTAAGTTTTGCTTATAGAAGGGAGAGACTCATTGGTATCTGTGGTTATTTTATGAAAAATACTTAATGAAAGTTCAAGCTGTATGTAATAGTAAAAATACAGAAGATAACTTTGGGTTATTACTCAAGTACTGCATTTTTGTAGAGAATCTGACATCACCAAGGAGCGAATCCAGAAGATCCTGGCAACTGGTGCCAACGTTATCCTAACCACTGGTGGAATTGACGACATGTGTCTGAAGTATTTTGTGGAGGCTGGTGCTATGGCAGTTCGAAGAGTTTTAAAAAGGGACCTTAAACGCATTGCTAAAGCTTCCGGAGGTATGTCTCCCACCAGCTGTCCTGTTCCTTACGTTGGATGGTAAAATAAGCAGATCCAGGGAACTTCCTTCATGTCTTGTTTGAATGTCTAACTGTAGCCTTAAACTTGAGATTATGTGTCACTTTTATGGTAAATTCCATGTTTCTGAATGTTTAAAGCAGGGTTGAAAATACTCATTAGAGAACAGTGCTTACAGATGTTTATAATTACTTTTAATAGCAACTATTCTGTCAACGCTGGCCAATTTGGAAGGCGAAGAAACTTTTGAAGCTTCAATGTTGGGACAAGCAGAAGAAGTGGTACAGGAGAGAATCTGTGATGATGAACTGATCTTGATTAAAAAGTAAGAGCTACTTTTAAGTTGTAAGGCTGTACAGATTTTATCATTGAGTAAAAGCAGACCACCTTCCCATTTATTTGCTGCTGTAGTCCTTCAGTGATATTAGCAGTTATACGCATGGGATAAAACAATACTGGGCCCTTGTAAATGGAGGTGAAGTTGCCATTTCATCTCTTCTCCATGGTCTAGACATTGCTTCCCTGTCTAAATGTCCTGTGTAAGTAGAAGTGAATTTCTTCATGGACTTACTGCTGTTAAAGACGATCGCTATTGTTTTAAATAGCACTAAGGCGCGTACCTCTGCATCGGTCATCTTACGTGGGGCAAATGATTTCATGTGTGACGAGATGGAGCGCTCCTTACACGATGCCCTTTGTGTGGTGAAGAGAGTTTTGGAGTCAAAGTCTGTGGTGCCAGGTGGGGGTGCTGTAGAGGCGGCCCTTTCCATTTACCTTGAGAACTACGCGACCAGCATGGTGAGAACACCCTGAAGCCTATTCTGGTTTATAAGCTACTGCTATGGGTTTTCTTTGTTTGTTTTGTGAAGACACCTCATTGTCTGTCTTCGTAGGGCTCCCGGGAACAGCTTGCTATTGCAGAGTTTGCAAGATCTCTTCTTGTTATTCCTAATACTCTGGCAGTTAATGCTGCCCAAGACTCCACAGATCTGGTTGCAAAATTAAGAGCTTTTCATAATGAGGCTCAGGTTAACCCAGAACGAAAAAATCTAAAATGGTAAGCATATGTTTTTTTCACTGTCATTTGTGTATCATATATGATAGTTTGGTTTTTCTTCTTAAACTCATTAAGGGGATGACTAGTGATTACTAGCATTGGTGTGTCTTAGTTATCATATGATTCCTCATCTCTCTCTAGGTAGTCATTTACGTACAGTAGGAAGGTTCCCCAGAGAGAGGATATTACTTTTGAGTGGTCCGTGCCTATTTTTAAGCAGCCTCCCTTTAAGATACTAAGTGGCATTTAGAAATATTTTACTACCACCTAGGCTTTCTACACCTCTTCCAGTGATGAATTTGTGTATCCATAATTACTTAAGGGATCTGCCCTCAGGTTTCCCAAGGTTAACATTTTAATGGAATAGCTGGCATTTGTAAGCCAGCTTTTAAAGGGGTAAAATGGGATGGATATGAATTACGTAGAAGAGGCCATTTAATTGTTTTTTTCCTAAATTGCAGGATTGGTCTTGACTTGGTCAATGGTAAACCCCGTGACAACAAACAAGCTGGGGTGTTTGAACCAACCATAGTTAAAGTTAAGAGCTTGAAATTTGCAACTGAAGCTGCAATTACCATTCTTCGAATTGATGATCTTATTAAATTACACCCAGAAAGCAAAGATGATAAGCATGGAGGTTATGAAGATGCTGTTCACTCTGGAGCCCTTGATGACTGAGCTGTTTTATTTATAACAATGTTAGATGCAGCTTGCTTGTACCTGGAATATTACACATTAAAGTGCAACAGGCTGCCGAGTCTTGTGCTTGTGAAGGGGGAGAGTTTCCACCCTCACTTTGGTCCTCTGGTTTCACGTGACTTAGTATAACTAGTAAACAATGCAGCTCAGCCTAATTAGCTGTTGGGCAGCAGTTTCACCCTCTCTGAACACACATTGCTATTCCCATCCCACCCCCAATGCATAGGGCAGCAACACCACGATGTCCACCCTTGCGCTCCAGCGTGTGTAACAGGGTGACAAGAATCCGACAGCCAGACGCTCCAAGAGGATGGCCCAGGGCTATGGCTCCTCCTTCCGTGTTGACCTGAGGGGCAGAAAGATTTGTATCATTTACAGTTTTCACTGGACATAGAGTTAAAATCATTAATGTCGTACCAGTAAACTACCTTCTCAAATTCTGTTTTTACTTCAGTTGCTTAGGAAGTGATTTTACCCTCGTAACATCCATTTTGACTAAAGGATTTAAAATATGGGAATTCTTTGGCAGTCCAGTGGTTAAGACTCCCCCTTCCACTGCAGGGGGTTGCTGGTTTCAATCCCTGGTCAAGGACCTAAGATCCCGCAACAAAGATTTAAAATGCGCTCTTTCTGTTGGAAGTGAACTAACGCAGATAGTCCCAGTAGGAACCCACCCAGTGCCCACCCATTACTGTATGGCCAAGACTTGGGGCATACATAGCCTGTATTTTGGTGTTGACAGCCTTAAAATTGGGGCTTCCCAGGTGGTGCTAGTGGTAAAGAATCCACCTGCACTGCAGTAGAATGCCAGAGATCTGGGGAAGATGCCCTGGAGGAAGGAATGGCAACTCACTCCAGTGTTCTTGCCTGGGGAATCCCATGGCCAGAGGAGTCTGGTGGGCTATAGTCCATGGGGTCACAGAAAGACACAACTGAGCATGCATGTACACAGTCACATGCAATTTGTTGCACTGTGAACATTCATTTGCAAGTTCTCAGGATTGCTTATGCTTACCTTCTCTGGGTTTAATCCAAGTTCTTTAGCTATTGCAACAGAGAGGGCTGCAAAGGCTTCATTGATTTCAAATACATCAACATCCTCCAGTGACCACCCTGCTTTTGCCACCTAAAGGAAAGGTCAAATGGAACAGAGATTTAGGAACTCAGGTGGAACCATTCTTTGTTGCAGATGTAAAAGCAGGATATATATGGTATAATGTTGAAGGATCTCTTAAAAACTGCCCACTTAATCTGAACCAGTTACATTTGTTACGTCCACATGAGGTTATAGAGCATGTGATCCAAATGTTGGCTGCTCTTTTAGTAAAGAACAGCAAAAACTAGATGAATAAGCTCATTTAAGGCTAATGGGAAGGCTCAGAGACATGCAGGTGAAACCTGATGGGAATAAAGATGAAAACAAAATCAAGCCTCATCTTGGCACTTTGGAGTGGGAAGGATCTGAGCAAAGGTTTGAAGAAGACAGAAATAAAGCATTTACAAGTTATGGGTGTGCTCCCATAGAGGTTTTGGCGACAAAGGACAGGTACCAACATTCAAAATTAAACTCACAGCTTGCTTTATTGCTGGAATTGGTCCTATTCCCATAATGGAAGGCTCCACACCTGCTTGTGCCCAGGAAACTATCTGTGCTAAGGGTGTGAGCCCACGGTTGCCAGCTTCCGACTTCCTCATGAGAACCACTGCTGCAGCACCATCATTCATTCCTGTAAAATAGGAAACCATCTTCGTTAAGTACCTGTGTCTACTTTACCACCAGCAGACATGAGTTAAGTAAACCGTAATAACGTGAGAGCTATTAGGGAAGCCCCCAATACATCTTGGCAAAGTCATTTACTGTTTAGGCTTTACAGTGTAATTACAAATGGTAGATTTGCCAATCTGATATAATCGACTACAGAACATTTCCCATGGGAGAAAGAACAGGAAGATGAAAGCAGCGGAGGACAGATTAATGAACTGGAAGAAGTAGCCCCGACATCACAGAGGGCTTGGTTTTGGAAAAGCACAAAGGTAGTAGATAAAATCTGACTGGCTTTTTTCACTTGTATGTCCCGTTAGGATACTGCTGCTGCTGCTAAGTCGCTTCAGTCGAGTCTGACTCTGTGCGACCCCATAGACGACAGTCCATCAGGCTCCCCCGTCCCTGAGATTCTTCAGGCAAGAACACTGGAGTGGGTTGCCATTTCCTTCTCCAGTACGTGAAAGTGAAGTTGTGAAGTCGCTCAGTCGTGTCTGACTTAGCGACCCAATGGACTATAGCCCACCAGGCTCCTCCATCCATGGGATTTCCCAGCAAGCGTATTGGGGTGGGGTGCCACTGCCCTCTCCTATCTCTGTAGGATACTGCAAGGAAGCCAAATCCATTTTTTGGTATATGAGTCTAATATAAAGAAACAAATGGTCAAAACTACATTTTTCCCTAAAGCAACTGAAACAAGTTTTTAGAATAACATGTACAGGAACCTCCTTGGTGGCCCAGTAGTCAGGGCTCAGTGCTCCCAGTGCAGAGGGCATGGGTTTGATCCCTGCTTAGGGAACTAAGATCCCACGGGCCACAGGCACAGCCCTCCCACCCCCACCCAAAAAAGAAAAAAGAATCTCAGTACATGGTAGTCCTTGCAGAAGATGGTATTCCCCAAACCGCCCTTCAGATAATTTAACCTGAAGCATTAGCTGGGGTGACAGTTCCTGTTCCATCCATAAGGAAGCAAGGCTTTAGCTTAGACACAGCCTCCATGTTGCTCCCATGGTGAGGAAACTCATCTGTTTTAACTTCAGTAAGACCTGGAAAAAAGGAAAATAAATGACCCAAGGTTAGTACAGAGATGGCAGTCAGGGTACTAGAAACGATGGATTCCTCAAATGTGATACAGAAAGAAGAAAAGATACATTTGGAAGAAAAATTTATTATAAAATACTTCTAATAGGAGAAAAGTCCACAGTAATACAAATTATTGTGACATTAGCACCATCTTCAGTGTTTTCCATCCCAACACAGCCCTTTTCCAAGGAAGGCAGTCACGGAGTTCTTCATGTAAGAGGTTGCTAAGGTTTGGGGTATAGGTCTTGGCTGGTTACAGCTGATTGGGTCTAGGGTGTCAAAGCCAATCTCTTACAAAGGCTGGACATACTTGATGTCAGTCAGTAAAAGAACTTGACCGTTGTGTTCCATACTGGAGAAGAGCTAAGTAACCCCAAAAGATGACACCCTCAAGAAGTATGAAGCGCGCACAGAAGCAACAGAAATGAATGGACAGTCACTTCTGCAGAGAGAACGGGTAGGGGCAGAAAGGGGGGCTTGCTGCCTTCCAACACCTGGGGGCCGGCACGCCTGTCTCATTAAACGCTGTGCCTACACAGCCGCGTGGAGACGGCAGGCCAGGAGAGTCTCCTCCCCACCTCCTGTTCAGATCAACCCTGAATACAGCTTTTCTTTGCATCCTGAGAGACATAACTAAGATAACAATGCACAAACATTCCTGTATGGTGTCCTTTGGCCTATTAATGATTCCTTATCAACTAGTAATGACTGCCTTATAGACAGCCCTGTTGACCTTTAAACCTTTACGAATGACACACCCACCTTTTTTAGAAGGTACAAAAACCGGTACAATCTCTTTGTCAAAATGACCCGCCTTCTGTGCATTCTCTGTCCTGTTTTGGGACAGAACTGCAACCTTGTCCTGGTCTTCTCGACTCACTTGCCATTGTTTGGCCACATTTTCAGCTGTGAAAGAAAAAAAAACAAAACCCAAACATTTTCAGATGGCTTCTGGAGGTGGCTCAAGCGCTGATGGCCAACCCCGGTGAGCCAGCTGGCGGGCTGAGACAGTCCTCTGTGGCACTCCTGCCTCCCACCGGGTGTGGAAAGGTTGCAAGGATTCTTAAGAAGCCGTTTTCTTTCCTTGCCGCCTTCCTTCTCTTTTCCTTTCTATAAAATACCTTTCAGAAATTTCCTTTTCGCTGCTTCACCAATTGTTCCTATTTTTTGGCCCCATCTGCTTTCTCGTTCGGGTTCTGAACCGTTTGATGGAAAGTTGTAGGTATCATGCCCCGTTACCTCTAAAGTTTAATATCAGTGTATAGTTCCCCGCAAGAAAGGCCAGCTTCTTACATAACCACAGCTACCAAAATCAGGAATTGCAACACTGATAAAACACTGTTACCTCCACGCTCAGTCTACAGTCAAGGTCCACCTGCTGTCCCAGGGATGCCCTTTACAGCTAATTTGCTCAGTATCATCCAATCCATGATCACACACTGCATTTCACTGTCAGTCTCTTCAGTTTTTTTTGCAACTATTCCTTAGCCTATCTCCATGTTTCTTAACCTTGGTATTTTTGAACGGTAGGGGCCAGTTCCTTTGTCAGATGTCACCAATCCTTCTAACGCATTAGAATATAATGTGGGAAAGTATCAGATGATGATGATGATGGTATTTTTTCATTGAATCTTACCAGGATACATGTTGGAATTTATCTCAGGTTATGTCAACTTTGCTCACTTAATTAAAGTGATATCCACCATATTTCTACACTGTAAAGTATGTGCAGTGCATTAAGTGTGCAATAGCACTATATCTAAAAAAAAAAAAATGTACATACCTTAATTTAAAAATACCTTATTGCTAAAAACATGCTAATCATCATCTGAGCCTTGGAACAAGTTACAGTGGTAATGCCAAAGATCAAAGCTCCCTCTGTTTCCTGCTTTGTCAAAATTGTTTTGGCTTATTCTAAGTCAAATGGTTATTCAGATCACCATAATGAATACAATAATGAAAAGACAGTTGAAATATTGCAAGCCTTGTGGGTGGATGCAAACCTGATTGTGTAGTGCAACGAATACAGAGTTCAGTACCAGAAGTACTAGCTTATCTCTGATCTTGCCTTTGCCACAAAGTCACTATTTGTGAGCCCTGTTTCTTCATATGATAAAATGAGAGATTGATCCAGAGGAACTCTGAGGTTCCTCCCACCACCAATTTCCCTGACAATCAAGGAGTCACAAAGGAGAGAAGGAATATTTCCCCAACTTGGCTTCATCAAGTGGGAACTATCCCCATCATCACAGATACAAAGTGATGAGGACTCGGTCCCTATCCTTAAAGAGGAAAAGCACCTGCAAAACCAGCTGTTACAGACCTTTGAGCCTTTCTACAGTCGGTATGTTTTCAGCCATGTCCGCTTACCTGTAACGCCCATGTGGTAGCTGTGGAAGGCGTCAGTGAGCCCGTCGCAGAGTATACTGTCAGTCAGTGGCTTTTCCCCAATCTTGACTCCCGTCCTCAAGTGAACCAGATGAGGAGCCTGGAAACAAGAAATACAGATGGATTAGGCATGGTTGTAACTAGTCCTCTGCTTAGGCTCCCACTCAGAACCACCCAGTGGTTCCTCAGTCTCCACCAAGTCCCCCTGGTGACCCTCCTCCTCCATCCCAGCCCATCTTCCTCATCGCCCAGAGCCTGAAGACCCTGGAGTCACTAGGCTCCTCCACCCTACCTGCCCCTGGAAACCCACCTACAACTCTCTTCCCTATGCATTTGCAGCTTTCCATCAAATAAGCCTGTGAATTTTGTCCTATTCCTTTAAAAAGCTCATTTATTCTTTCCAAAGCAACCAGCAATCTGTTACACAAAGGGCTGATCAGTGGGCTTAAGTGATGCTAACAATGTATTCCTTAGGATGTACAATGCCTAGAGTGAGAATAATCAGGCTGCCTGATTAACCGATGGGGAGAGATTTCTCAGTGGAGGGATTTCAAGGGATTTCCTCTTGAAAGTGAAAGTCACTCAGTCGTGTCCGACTCTCTGCAACCTCATGGATTATACAGTCCATGGAATTCTCCAAGCCAGAATACTGGAGTGGGTAGCCTATCCCTTCTCCAGGGAATCTTCCCAACCCAGGAATCAAACCGGGGTCTCCTGCACTGCAGGGGGATTCTTTGCCAACTGAGCTATCAGGAAAGCCCCCCCTCAACTCCTACCAACTCAACAGCAGCTAGAAAGGAAAGACTGAAGAGTCTGAAGATCTCTATTTTGAATCCTGGCTCTGGGCCTCGGTTTCCCTACCTGTAAATTGGGAATAAAACCCAAAACCCAGGGCTGTTGTGACTGCCTGTGTGAAAGCACCCCATTGAGCACCACACAGGTGCTGCTACGGCCCCACTGGAATCTCTGTGCTTGCTACTCTCCCCTTGTCTCCTCCCAAGCCTGAGCAAGGAGGGCTGAACTGGCCTCTGCCCAGGGGAGACCTTGAATTGCTACAGGAAGCAGGGGTTACACGTTTTCCTTTTTCCCCACTCTGTCAGCGGGAGGGATGGAACTTGGCGAAGCCAATCCCACTTGGCAAGCCCACTGGAGATGTGCACCACTCAGTGGGTCCTCTCTTCCACACTGTGTACCTACAAAAGGTCGACAGGCTGTGGTTCCCAGGAATACCCTTTGTCCCGTGCAGGAAGGTGAGTGCAACATCTGGTTTTTGACTTTTTCCTCACAATGAGAAAGAAATATAAAACCAA
This sequence comes from Raphicerus campestris, assembly GCA_006410735.1. Taxonomy (NCBI): domain Eukaryota; kingdom Metazoa; phylum Chordata; class Mammalia; order Artiodactyla; family Bovidae; genus Raphicerus; species Raphicerus campestris. The sequence continues at coordinate 99,366 of SJYW01025622.1, read as the reverse complement.
GGACATCACACTGGTTGACCGGCTTTTTCTTCAACTTGAATTTCCCAACCACTGTGAATAATTAACATGCAGGCAGGGATCAAGGTTCGATCCAAATTTCCCTTGTTCCCTGTTTGGTTCCAGCTCTCAGACCATCAGTTGACCCAGCTGTGGCAATGGACAGGAGCAGTCAGGGAGCGCCATCTCTTCAGAGGCCTTACCTTGCTCATATTTTCCATGCCTCCTGCAACAACAATGCTGGAGTCTCCTATCCTTATCGACTGGGCTGCGAGGCACACGGCTTTCAGGCCTGACCCACAGATCATTTGGCAGCTCCACGCAGGAACAGAGTAGGGGATTCCTGCACCCACACTGGCCTGTCGAACAGGGTTCTGCCCACAGCCTGGAAGAAGAATCAGAGGCCTCTCAGCAGCCAAAGAGGAAGATGAAAGTGCATGCAAAGTTCAGGAGGCTGCCAACTGGATGTCCTGCTACTTCCTAGCCAAGTCAAGTTCCTGAGACAGGCAGAGAATTGTGTGGACCTGTCCCGGTCTGACCCTTGAATACATAGTATCTTGTGCTGCTCCATAGAAACTTCATGAATATAAGCTTTCTCCTCCACAAAGAAGTTATTAATACTGTAAGAAGGAATTGCCTTCTTGATCTTTTGATCAAGTGTGTACTTGCACTCATGAAAAAAAATAGGGCAGAAATTTGGCAGTATTCCTATTTCTCACTAGGGCTATTTGCTTTTCTTGATCATGGCTTAAGATACCTGGGAGGATAAGCATGCATGCATGCTCAGTCGTGTCCAACTCTTCCCGAGCCTATGGCCTGTAGCCTACCAGGCTCCTCTGTCCATAGGATTCTCCAGACAAGAATACTAGAGTGGGTTGCCATGCCCTCTTCCAGGGGATCTTCCCAACCCAGGGATTGAACTTGCGTCTCCCGCACTGCAGGCGAATTCTTTACCCACTGAGCCTCCTGGGAAGCCTGGGAGGATTAAGACGGTTACTTCAAAGAGAAAACCTCTGCTATGAAGCACCTCTTTCCTTGCTTAATATTGATCACACCATGATTAGCTGGTTATATAACAAGATGTACAAAATCAGAACTGACAAATACTTTTCCATAATTCAGTTGTGGGCACTTCCTTCAGGGAAGGAAGTATGTATTTGTTCATACATAACTATGTATAAATACGCATGCATTTATTCATAATCCCCATCTTCAGGTGCGTGCACGTTCAGTTGCTCAGTGGTGTCTGACTCTTTCCAATCCCATGGATTGTAGCCCACCAGGCTCTATCCATGGGATTTTCCATGCAAGAATACTGGAATGGCTAGCTATTTCCTACTCCAGGGGATCTTGCTGCCTTAAATGAGTGCCAAACAGAATTAATTAATGGTCTGCATTTAGCAGAAAGTGAACTCAATGAGAATTGAGGATTTCCATCTCACACGAACATTGTTTGTCAGCTGATAGAAAAATGTCTGGGCTGCAGCAGTTACTCAGTAAATATTTACTAGTTACATAATCGTGGAGGGGACTGGGGCTTAAAGAGTAGGACAGATGTGGGTTCAAGGCTGTGATCCTGTATTCGTCACTCAGCCTCTCAAGAGGAGAAGAGTGATGTGGAAGAGGTAACAGAGAAGTCCAGAGTGGAGGACCCCACGGCAACGAAGCAAGTCTGAGCCTTGGGTCTGGGAAGAAAGGCGGGAGTGTTCCAAAAGATTAGTTAACACCTGAGGGTATGACTCAAACACTTTAAAGCCTTGGACAGTTAGGAGAAAAGAAATGTGCTTCAACCTTAAAGCTCATGAGGACAAAGTGAAAAAGGAGAACCAGGAAGAGGAACTAACTACAAAACTGCAAAGTAAAGGTACAGAAAAATGGGTCGGGTCTCAGACACGGTAAAGACAAAAGTTGGCAGTGAGTGTGACACCACTGTCACTAGGAATAATTAGAATTTATCATGCTTCTGAATAAGCACGAAACTAGTTATGGATAACTAACTTGGAATTGTCAGTGGGTGTGGGCCTGTAAACCTAGTGGGAATCAGAAGTGAGTTGGAACACTCCCGAGATTCATCTACAGCAGCCCCTCCAGAGGTGAAGCGCCCTTCTCTGGGAGCCACCCACCACGCCAGCACAGAAGTGAGCCCCATGCAGGCCAAGGACTGACTTGTGTTGGTGAAACCCTGTCCCAGCACCCAGAACAGAGCGGGACACAGAAGAACTCCATGCATTTTTATTGAATGTGAGAAACTTTAGGGAAATACAGAAGGCTCTGCATCCTCTCCCATACCTCAGGCTGGTCCTGCCTCTAAAGAATGAAAAGGCAGCGGAGGACGGAGATGTAGGATCGATCAGGAAACGTATATTAAAGACGCTCAGGGTTAAGTTGGAGAGAAGGGACTGATGGGGCCTGGCAGAAGGCGACAGGAGATATTCTAATAGAGGGAATGCATGGAGGCAAGAACACGTTTCTGTGTGTGAACTGGGGAGCAGGGGGCGGAGAGGTTATTGCTTCCAGTAATCCTGATCTAGGCTGGGGGGGGNCGCCCAGAGCCTGAAGACCCTGGAGTCACTAGGCTCCTCCACCCTACCTGCCCCTGGAAACCCACCTACAACTCTCTTCCCTATGCATTTGCAGCTTTCCATCAAATAAGCCTGTGAATTTTGTCCTATTCCTTTAAAAAGCTCATTTATTCTTTCCAAAGCAACCAGCAATCTGTTACACAAAGGGCTGATCAGTGGGCTTAAGTGATGCTAACAATGTATTCCTTAGGATGTACAATGCCTAGAGTGAGAATAATCAGGCTGCCTGATTAACCGATGGGGAGAGATTTCTCAGTGGAGGGATTTCAAGGGATTTCCTCTTGAAAGTGAAAGTCACTCAGTCGTGTCCGACTCTCTGCAACCTCATGGATTATACAGTCCATGGAATTCTCCAAGCCAGAATACTGGAGTGGGTAGCCTATCCCTTCTCCAGGGAATCTTCCCAACCCAGGAATCAAACCGGGGTCTCCTGCACTGCAGGGGGATTCTTTGCCAACTGAGCTATCAGGAAAGCCCCCTCTCAACTCCTACCAACTCAACAGCAGCTAGAAAGGAAAGACTGAAGAGTCTGAAGATCTCTATTTTGAATCCTGGCTCTGGGCCTCGGTTTCCCTACCTGTAAATTGGGAATAAAACCCAAAACCCAGGGCTGTTGTGACTGCCTGTGTGAAAGCACCCCATTGAGCACCACACAGGTGCTGCTACGGCCCCACTGGAATCTCTGTGCTTGCTACTCTCCCCTTGTCTCCTCCCAAGCCTGAGCAAGGAGGGCTGAACTGGCCTCTGCCCAGGGGAGACCTTGAATTGCTACAGGAAGCAGGGGTTACACGTTTTCCTTTTTCCCCACTCTGTCAGCGGGAGGGATGGAACTTGGCGAAGCCAATCCCACTTGGCAAGCCCACTGGAGATGTGCACCACTCAGTGGGTCCTCTCTTCCACACTGTGTACCTACAAAAGGTCGACAGGCTGTGGTTCCCAGGAATACCCTTTGTCCCGTGCAGGAAGGTGAGTGCAACATCTGGTTTTTGACTTTTTCCTCACAATGAGAAAGAAATATAAAACCAAGGACATCACACTGGTTGACCGGCTTTTTCTTCAACTTGAATTTCCCAACCACTGTGAATAATTAACATGCAGGCAGGGATCAAGGTTCGATCCAAATTTTCCTTGTTCCCTGTTTGGTTCCAGCTCTCAGACCATCAGTTGACCCAGCTGTGGCAATGGACAGGAGCAGTCAGGGAGCGCCATCTCTTCAGAGGCCTTACCTTGCTCATATTTTCCATGCCTCCTGCAACAACAATGCTGGAGTCTCCTATCCTTATCGACTGGGCTGCGAGGCACACGGCTTTCAGGCCTGACCCACAGATCATTTGGCAGCTCCACGCAGGAACAGAGTAGGGGATTCCTGCACCCACACTGGCCTGTCGAACAGGGTTCTGCCCACAGCCTGGAAGAAGAATCAGAGGCCTCTCAGCAGCCAAAGAGGAAGATGAAAGTGCATGCAAAGTTCAGGAGGCTGCCAACTGGATGTCCTGCTACTTCCTAGCCAAGTCAAGTTCCTGAGACAGGCAGAGAATTGTGTGGACCTGTCCTGGTCTGACCCTTAAATACATAGTATCTTGTGCTGCTCCATAGAAACTTCATGAATATAAGCTTTCTCCTCCACAAAGAAGTTATTAATACTGTAAGAAGGAATTGCCTTCTTGATCTTTTGATCAAGTGTGTACTTGCACTCATGAAAAAAAATAGGGCAGAAATTTGGCAGTATTCCTATTTCTCACTAGGGCTATTTGCTTTTCTTGATCATGGCTTAAGATACCTGGGAGGATAAGCATGCATGCATGCTCAGTCGTGTCCAACTCTTCCCGAGCCTATGGCCTGTAGCCTACCAGGCTCCTCTGTCCATAGGATTCTCCAGACAAGAATACTAGAGTGGGTTGCCATGCCCTCTTCCAGGGGATCTTCCCAACCCAGGGATTGAACTTGCGTCTCC
>SJYW01025622.1:77606-90307 GCA_006410735.1 Raphicerus campestris | reverse complement strand
GATATACCGCGCTGCGGGGCGGGGCCTCTGGCAGCCCCGCCCACTGCCTCTGCGGCCGCCGGTGCGCAAGCGCGAGGTGGGCGGGGGCGGGGCTGAGGGCTGTCGGCTGCCGGCTGCCGGCTGCCGGCTGCCGGCCGCCAGGCCTGGGGCGGAGGGCGGGGCCTCTGGGCCCGGAAGCAGCCGACCACCATGTATCTGGATACCCACAGACCTGTCGTTTCTACCTTGACTATTTTTGTCTTGGGGGATGGTGGTGGTGGTTCAGTCGCAAGCCCTATCCGACTCTTCCGACCCCATGGACTGTAGCCTGCCAGGCTCCTCTGTCCATGGGATTTCCCCCGCAAGAATACCTGGGTGGATTGCCATTTCCTTCTCCAGGGGATCTTCCCGACCCAGGAAGGTTGTCTTTTTTTGAATGTAAGGGTTTTTTGGAGTCACTGACAAGTGAGGCGGCAGGCGTATCCCGCGTTCAGCCCAGGCTCTGGATCTCTGCAGTGAGAATTCGGTGCGAATCCAACAAACTGCAGGTCTGCGGACCTCTCTGATGCGTGCTTTTTGCTCTCGGGGCTTCTCGAGTTCCTCTTTGTTTTTGCCTGGGCGTCCGTAATCCATCATTCATTTACGTAGGGGGTTAGCTTGGTTCCTCTCTGCAAACAGTGGGAGGACTCCGTGCCCTTCTGTGGGGTTGGCCCCCTTGCCTTTCTTATCCTGGAGGATAGCAGCGAGTGTGTGAGCAAAGTATTTCTGTCCCACGGATCAAAAGGATTTCCCCTAGGTGACCGTGTAGACAGTCTGAAAAGCAAGGAGCATGTACAATAACAACAGTTGGATGACATCTGTTTTAAACCCTTTCCAACTTCCTATCCCTTGTTGGGCAAAGTTCAAAATCCTTCAGAGTTCTAGGAACCTCAGTACCTGGCCCCACTTTGCAGCCTCAGCTCTGGCGATTTTGCCCTGGACTCACTCCAAAAATTGTTTCCCAGAGAGAAGTCTTGCTTTGTCTTATTCTCTCTAGCAATAGAACAGTGTTGGACACACGATAAGGGCTTAATGCTTGTCAAATAGATATTAATGCATTTTTCATGGTATTATCTGAGAGCTTTACCCATGCCCAAGAGTTGCATACAAAGAGGTTAGAGTTGGCACTAGACACGGAGTTTTACAAGTATTTGTGTAATAATTAACACTAAACCACCATTAATCTTCTGTATTGACAAGGTATTTGAGTAAAGGGTACTGGTGAGGTAATCAGTGATGGCTGCAATTTCCAAGATGAATAGACTTATCCTGTTTAAACTATTAAAAAAAAAAACATATTTTTCACCTTTTTACCATGAGCCCAGTTACATAGTGATTGGATCCTAAACATTCATTTTACTCTAAATAGTCTTAGCCCTGGCTAGTGGTTTTGGAATGAACAGTGGCCTAACCTAGACCACAAAAATGTGAAAGGAAACTCGCTGGGTCACTCTGGGAAAGGTATTCTCACCTCTGAGAGACTGAGATGGATTCTTTTTCCCTGTGGACATTATGGTGTCTGGGTGTGAAGCCTGAGACTGCTGCACCCACAGTTTGATCACGAGAAGAGCCAGCATGATTGCAAGGCCATCTCTCTGAAGACATCTCAGCAGAGATGAACAGAACTATGGCCTTTGGAGGACATCTTTGAGAGCAACTCCAGTCTTCACTCAACCTCTGATCTTCCAACCGTGTGAGTTTTCCTTATTAAGTCCTGGCTTCCCTAATGGCTCAGCTGGTAAAGAATCTGCCTGCAATGCAGGAGACCTGGGTTCAGTCCCTGAGTTGGGAAGATCCCCTGGAGAAGGGGATGACAACCCTACTCCAGTATTCTTGCCTGGGAAATCCCACGGACAGAGGAGCCTGGCAGGCTGTAGTCCCATTTGGTCGCAGTTAGACACGACTGAACGACTAACGTATACAATTGTTTAAGCCTGTCTTAGTTAGGTAAGCTGTTCTGTTAAATGTAACTGAAAGCATCCTGATTCATCCAGGCTGACTCCCTAGACTCTGTTCGGTAATCAGAGAGAAATGCCTAATATACTAGGAAGCAAAGAGTTTCCAGGCAGGCAGTGCAACTTGTTGAGAACACTGGAGGAAGAAAACTTAGTCACAGGTTGTGGAGGGAAAACTGTTGGCAAGACAGGGGGGATCTCCTGAAGAGCTTTCAAGGAGATCGAAAATTCATTAGGTCCTGGGAACCCACATTAAGACGTTGCAGAGATATGCACTAAAGCAGAGGCCCTGTGGAGAAGGAAATGCTTGGATAATGGTGGTCAGAATCCTCAGCGTCTGGAATCCCGATGCAATCAGCAGTCTTCCGACTGGAATGTGTTCTGTCCTGAAACATGAGTCTCTAAGGAATTTAAGGAACCTGTCCTTCGATTTCACGCTCTGTTCTATACCAGCGTCCCCTTACATCTCTGGCCACTCTCAGCCAGGCTGACTTTGCCCCTTTACTGACTGCTTGGAAATCGCTCCCTAATTTGTCTTCTGAGCTCAAAGACCCTATGAAAATTTGCCATAAGCACATCAAATTTAACATGCCTAAACCAAACCCATTTTACCCACCTCTTTAAGTCTTTATTCTATCTCTATTCAAATCTGAGTTTCTGTTTACCAGCCTACCATGTAGCACTGCACTTAGACATCTCTTCCTCCAGGAAGACTTCCTATTTAGTACCTCTGAGCATGTTCTACTTTTGTCTACTTACTGTAATATTAAACTTCCTACTTCTGTCTTTGCAAGATCTTGCTGTACTGCCTTATGCACAGCCCCCGCACATTATAATTAAAAGTAGGTAAACACGAATACATTATTTAAGCCCAGGGCCTTATACATCTGAATGACTATATTCTTCTGAATGCAAGGAATGTATTCACTTGTTTCCCACCTGGAGGCTCTATTCAGAACCCACCAACCTAACAGCAAAAGTTGAGAAGACAATTGCTTGCTTTTGTTGAGTGGCCACTCAGCATCTATCCTCAGGGGAGTCCTCACAGTTTTGTCTACCCCAAAACTATATATGGGCCAGATAGGGAAGTGGCAGCAGAGGACAGCAGTAGGCAATGGTTGGGCACAGGGAACAGACCGCTATTAGTGAGCAGTAAGAAACATCTGAGAGAACTGTCAGAATGACTTTACATTGTGTTTGCAAGTGTCCCAGAATGCTGAGTGCTCTGTTGCATCAAACATAGCTGAGATCAAGAACTAGTCCAGTGAGCCCTATGTAACAAGCACTTTTACATTTTTTTTTCTCATTAAAATCGTCCCAGCAGTGGTACCCACTAAGTCTGTGAAGAGATGGCAACTGGTATATCCCCTAGTAATTTCAGATGCTGTGAAATAGTCTCAATCCTTTGGTCCACAAACTAGTATCATTAAGCGATTAACTAAACCCTCTTACCTTAGCATCTTGAACTATGTACTTAGGATCATGGTTTGCGTTTTTTCCATACTGCGTTGCCGTTTTGGGACTGTTTCCGGCCTGTTGACCACAATGACCATCCAGGCGGCTGGTGAAGTGTCCTTAGAGGCTCAGATACAATTTTCCTTACTCTAGAGGATGAAGGGAAGCAGAATGGCAGTGTCAAGAATCAGCTCTTGGCATCAGACCTGGGTCAGCGGCCAGTTTTCAGGTTGACATGTCCAGAGAGCTTTAATAACAGCACCTGAAGGGCAACTCGAATGTTTGCCAACCCTTTGCTTTTTACAGGACCTTTTTAAGCACATTTACTACTGCGTAGGTGGGGATAACAAGCGCCTGTCTCATGGAGTGATGATAAAAATTATAATGCATATAAAATACCTGTCAGTTTCTGGCATGTAAGTACTTGAAACATGTTAAAAAATGTTAAGACCTTTTTTTTTTGCTACCTTCATAGTAAACACTCTGAAAATAATGTTCAAGTAGAGACACAGAAACTTTATCATTTTGGGCTTTAACTAAGTTATCTGCCCATAAATTACCCTCTTTGGCAGTACTTGGCAAGCTTTTTGCCAAAAGCTGGGTTCTCCACTTTCAAGAATGCTTCGGCACCTGCACTTGTCCAGCGGTAAGAAGACACCTGAAACTCAGGAATGAAATAATAAACACAGGCGGCTGCTGACTTTCCCCTCCAAGATACAACAACACATTAAAGCTACTGTCCTGTTCCATCAGTGGGAACTACCCAAACAATAGAAATTTCTATGTGGAGGATGCCCAAAGGAGATGGTCTGTTATCAGGACTGGAACTTCAAGGTAATAGTCGTGTGAATATTTAGTGAGCAGTCACTAGATGCTTGGTGCTGTTGAGAGCACTTTACATGTATTAACTCATTAACACTGGAGCCACAGAGATAAAGTAGTTCACTCAAGTCATGAAGTAGATAAACGGTAAAGCCAGGATTCAAACCCATTAAAATCTAGGTCACTTTCAACCTCCATTTTGATTTACCATCTCTTTATAATCAGGCACACCAGGCAAATAAAGCATCCAACTCCAGAAATGAAAAATACCAACTGAACAACCTTGAGTTCTCTCTGCCCAAGTCATTCATCCATTAACGCAGATTACACAGAAATCTGAAAATTGGTAATGATACATAATAACCCTACTAAATTTAGTCATACAATTCTATCACTAGTTGAAAAATTTCTTCCTGCACACACCAATGACTAACATACCACAAAAAGGAAGAGAAATTCCGTTTGTTTAAATTCAGCAAGTTAAGAGTATATACAATTAAAGCCAAAGTCCACAGTACTTAATACATCAAGGAAATAGTTATTTCAGTACATAGCAAAATGTGTATAAGCAAATTCATTTAAAATTGTGTAGGATCTTTTTCAACACTTGAAGACTGCACAAAAGGTTAATCAAAAGTGAAGTTCAGTATTTTACTACACCATGAAGACCAGATATGTTTGTATGCCAGTTAAGCAAAACCAAAGGAGTTTTCAAGTTGTACCTCAGTTTCAAATACCGTTAACTCTCCATCTTAGGTTCCCTGATTACAGATAAAATATAAAATATTTTGCTTTTAGCAAAAATCATACTTCATCTTAACCACACATATGAAAAGCTATTTTAGAGCCATTCCATTCCACAGACCTTGGTACTTTAATTGGAGAATAATTGCTTTATAATTTGTATTGGTTTCTGCTGTACATGAATTAGCTATTAAGTACACATATATCCCAAGTATACATACATCCCCTCCCTCTTGAGATTACCTCTTCACCCCCAACTGGACCTTGATACTTAATGTTTAAAAAGTGACAGGAAATGAAGCAAACTGTCTTACCTTTTTTAAAAAACATTTCGTCTTCATTCTAACTCTCCACACTGTTATTACATATTAGCAGATGTTATCAGTTCAAATCATATAAGTGGACAAGATTTTAGAACATCACTGACTACGATAACTTATTACCTGCAATCATTTCACAAAGCCTACTTTTTCAGTTATAGCCTAACAAACACTTAAGTGACTATCTCCTTCTTTACACTTTTCTGAATTTTCAAATATTTTAAAGTTTGTATAAGGCAGGAAAAAAACAAAGTGCACAATTAAATTTATGCATGGACTTAAGTTCCACCTTTGTGGTATGTGGANCATATAAGTGGACAAGATTTTAAAACATCACTGACTACATGATAACTTATTACCTGAAATCATTTCACAAAGCCTACTTTTTCAGTTATAACCTAACAAACACTTAAGTGACTATTTCCTTCTTTATACTTTTCTGAATTTTCAAATATTTTAACAATTGTTTGTATAAGGCAGGAAAAAAACAAAGTGCACAATTAAATTTATGCATGGACTTAAGTTCCACCTTTGTGGTATGTGGAAAAATGGAGTAGTCAGCTATCCAATGAAAATAAATGACAAATGCTACACACACACACACACAAACAAAAAAAACACCTAATGTAAGGAGTTACAATAAAAATCTTTATTTAAGTTTGGTCAGTACAGGTAAGATATACTGGAGTCACAGAGCAATATGCATTAACAGGATACAACAATTCATAAAAACTGAGTAACTATGCACACAAATTCCTTAAACATTCAATCACCTAAAGAGAAAATGCACAGATGTATGGTGGGAAAACTGTATCTAACACTGCAACTACTATAGGACTCCTTCAACAAGTCCAACTTTTAGTGATAAAACTACTGTACTGGGCAAACTTGGCAGTCATAAACCCACATCTACTCTGACAAGTCTGAATGGTGTATAAGCGTAGTAACAGCATGAGTAAGAATGCCCTCACACAGCACAGGCTCTAGGGTAGACACAGATTCACACAGACATCACTGTGTTATACTTAAGAGTTCCATTTACAACTTCACATTAACTCATATAAAAATAACCTGACCCTACACAAAATGTCCTTTTAGCAACATTCAAAGTAACTGTTACAATTTCCAAAGTGGCAGAGGTATTGAAGCAAAGAAAAAAGGAAAGAAAAAAAAACACAAAAAAACCACCCACAAAAAAGGCAAATTGTGACAAAAGTATGCGTTAATTAACTGGATAGTATCCTCTTCCAAATTAAATGACACTGTATAAAAATTTGCTGGAAATTTTTTTGTTTTACAAAACGGAGCCCTGTACACTTACACTCGAGTCCAGGCCATTCTGCACGTGGCGGGAAGCCGCAGTTCGGTTGCCTTTCCCACTCACGCTTTTCTCCTCTTGCGGGTCATGACTGGAGTCTGTGTCATTTGAGTGGTGTGTGAGAGAGTTTTCACTGCCCGTGGGAGAGTCTACACTTTCATACCCCGCACTGAGTTGGTTTATGTAACTACTACCTCCTCTGCCAGTTCTCTCCTCTGAGCTGCTGGAGGCCTTATTCCCATTCCCTGGAGAAGGAGGAAAGTCATCTTCGGCTGTGTCCCCCTCCCTGTGAAATCCAGACCCAGACGTCCTCTGCCGGGAGGAACTGCCATTACTTGGTCCGTTGGCCAGACGACTGCAGTCTTTACCTGTGGCCTCTGCCTGTCCTACAGGCTCAGAAGATGTAGTCCTGCTGGTACTCGGGCCTGGGGCTTGAGACTGCTGCTGTTGGTACTGAGCCAACTGCTGGCGCGTCTCCTTCAGTTGTTGCTGAAGAACTAGAATGGTACTCTGCATACCCTCTACTTCTTCGTCAAGTTGAATGATGAAGTCATTCAGTTCTGTGCAAAGGAGAGTCAAACCTACTTTAATATCTCTTACAATGAATTTAAAAATACTTCTTAGTGCCTGCACAAAGCTAGGCATTCAATAAATGTTTAAGTAAGCAAATACAGTTCTAGAATCACAAAAGAATATTTCAAAATTTTGCTTGGAATTTTAAATTAGCCATTCAACAAGTTTATTTGTGAGAGAAAGCAAAAGCCTGAATATATAAAAGCAACCAAGTTTACAATGATCCAAACTATCTGGCCACATAAAACTGGTTACAGCCCATAAAATCTGTTCCATGTTTGTCTGCCTATGGGCCCACAAGCCCGGCCCCTTACTCCTCACCCTCCTAGCCAATGTTCAGCTCCACAGCAGGTGTAGTCCCTGGAGAAGCCCTTGATTCCAACACTCCAAAGAAGCCATGCTGTCAGCAAAGATTATTTCACATTCAAGAACAAAATTCAGAAAAAATAACTCTTGAAACTGATAAAAATACAGATGTCTATGTTCTAAAAAGGTCTTGGGGTGAGGGAGTTCCTTCACTACTATACAAAAAGACTCCTATTTACTGTATTTACAAATAGTAAGAGCTAAAAAACACCACTCTGAAGAGGCAGTTTTAAAGATATTGACTACTGACCTTTGCAATTAACTGCAAAGTTGCAATTAATTTAATCTTTAGAGAGATTGGGTGTTTTTCTTACTCATTTTCTTCACAAAGGAGAATGAGCATGTATGCAGCTGTACTAGACCAGCATGGTGGCTGACAAGTTCCATTTCTTTGGGCAAATAAATATTACATCTTATTCACTAAACAGAAACTGTATTTATTTCTTATTTTTGGCCATGCCTCGCAGCTTGCAGGAACTTGAGTTACTTGACCAGGGATGGAACCTGGCCCAGGAGCTGAAAGCACTGACTCCACGCCACTGGACCAACAGGGGATTCTTCCACCATCAGTTATGTATTTTTAGATCCCTGGACATGGCCAAATAACCAAGATCTATACTCAGAGAAATTGGTTAGGTGAAGATATTAAGTACTGAATATATCCTTTTAAGCACTAAATATAAATTTATATAGCTACATAATGCCTTATTAATACAAAAGCCCTCCTGTCTTTCCAAACCCCACCCCTAAAAAATAAAAAACTTATGAAATTTGCACAACAAACAACTGGGGGGGAGGGGAGAACCACCACTAAATTAAATGGCTTCGTTTGTTGACTCAACTGGAAATATTTCACTTATAATTTCATAGAATCATTGGTAGAGATTAGCATATACAGACTCTGATCTATAATACTCATGCCTGGCAGTATTTTAAAGCCAGTGCAAAGTTAACCAAACTTTTCAAAAAACCCCTTACCATCCTGACTGCTTTTAAGCTCCTCACTATATTTCTTCTGTAAAGCCAACTCTGCTTCAAGTTGTGCAATACGTCCCTGGGACAGCTGCCTTCCAAGCTCTTGATTCTCCTGGATAAGCATTCGACACTTCGCCATTAACTTTTTGCCTGTTTGGCTGCAAAGGAAAGAGCCATTCATCACAAAATGAAGACAAATTCTTGACAACCTTCTTTGTTTGAAATTATTACAGCAACAGATATAACACATACAGAATATAACTCTATGTCACAGTAGATGCCTGCCTACAATTACCATCTTCTTTTCCGGACACATCCATCTTGTACATTTCAGTATTTTGCCAATACAGCAGCAAAGATAAAACCTGAAGAAAAAGTACCTAAGTGGCTACTTTCTGTTTCTATTACATTATAATTGATTTTGAAATCTACTTTTATCCCAAATTATAATTTGAAATAGAAACAGGCCAGTTATTTGACACACATTTCAAATATATCAATATTAATACAACTCTAAGGTACTTAGCTTTATGAAAGAGAAAAGTTTTTGAAAGGGTAAATGTAACATCAACCCCAAATGTAAACTTCTACCTAATATATAAAATCAGTACCTATAAATACACAAATGAGAGTAAATTCTTGCTAGACTAGTGTTTATAAGGATGCCTGTTAATAGGCAGTTCCCACAAGAACGTTTACTGCATTAAGGGAGGCCTGTTCAGTAATTGTTTTTAAAAAGACTCAAGACTATTTCTATTTATCAATCCCTTTTATATAATATATATATATTTGAGCTGTCTTAAACTGGGATGTAAGTTTTTGAAATTTTAATGCTGATATATGGTGAAGATTTTATTCACGTTGAAAAGATTATCCTTAATTAGGACACAAAAATAAGATTGGGGTTACTTAGCATAAATAATGCAAATATGTGAATATCTGCCAAATTAGGACTGCCATACTTTCTACATACATATATACAGCAATTGCAAAAATNTATGGTGAAGATTTTATTCATGTTGAAAAGATTATCCTTAATTAGGACACAAAAATAAGATTGGGGTTACTTAGCATAAATAATGCAAATATGTGAATATCTGCCAAATTAGGACTGCCATACTTTCTACATACATATATACAGCAATTGCAAAAATCAATCAAGGTTCATCCTCTATATATTACTAATAAGGAGAAGATGCATTGTGAAATAATACATTGGGGCAAATCAAAGCCCATTAAAAGAACAGTGTCAGCAAAAAAATTTTTAACCAGTAGATCATTTTCAACTTTATGGTAAGAATATCAAACTGTCCCTTTCCAAGTCTCTAAGGTAACAGCACAACTCTATGCTTAAATCAAAACTCTTTAAGAGTGATCATTTCTATTGTTAATGCTGACACTGAACAAAAGCAGTCAAGTTTTACTGAGACACTGTTATTGGGGTTTGTGATGCAAGGTTCTTTTATCAACAGCATGTGTTTTAAACCAATGTGATTCAAGTGAAAGTTTGTGATATATTTTCCTTACACAAATCTGAAGTAAAACCTGTGGTGGTTGTTGGTGATGTTTAGTCACTAAGCCGTATCTGACTCTTTTGTGACCCCATGGACTGTAGTCCACGAGGCTCCCCTATCCATGGGATTTTCCAGGCAAGAAAGCTGGAGTGGGTTGCCATTTCCTTCTTCAGGGGATCTTTCCCACCCAGGGATCGAATCCGCCATCTCTTGCATTGGCAGGGGATTCTTTACCACTGAGCCAGAAGGGAAGCCCAAAACCTGGCTTACTATTGCACAAAGAAGCCTCATATGAAAACAAGTTAGCATGTGGGAAGGGTTCTGTCACAACATGGCAACTTTATCAGCTGATATCTGTTTGTTGTCATTACAGCTCAAGATTTCCCGTATTTCCTATTAACATCCTCAGACTTTAGCCTCTACCAAGAGTTTCGAAACCAAACGAGGAATTCAGAAATAGGCACTATCATCAGAGACAGTGGCCTTCCTTCCACTTCACTGCCTATGCTTCCCCCAACTCTGCTTTCTTGTGAAAACATCAGTTTACCAACTAACCTGAGAAATCTTTTATATCAATTTTTAAACACAAACAATTGTAAAATCAATAGAGCAATTTGTAACCTGACTTAACCTCATAGAAAGTACGAAATTCTAATGCAAAAATATTTCATTTATGAAGTCATGCCTTTTAATAAATGTTCTAAAATAATCCTATCACTTCTAAAATGATTAAAACAAATCTTCACTGAATCTTTTCTTTAAACATTCTGTAATTTTATGCCACTTTACTGTTGTATAAAATTTGTGTTGTGTTCACTGTATCACAAAAAATGGTAAGAATCCAATTTCAAGAAACTTGGCTCTGGAGTAATTTTTTTTTTTAATTAAAAAATATTCTAACCTGTTGTTAAAAATCAAATAACTCACAAAGAAAAAAGTAGAAAATAATTTAAGAGAAGGAACAGACACTACACTGCTTTGTTATCAATGGCAAGGGATGAGGGTATTCTGAAGGTGTACACACACAATTGTTTATAAATGTAAACTGAAAACTGTCAAAATTCTGCAACATCTCCCTGTAACTATTCTAAAATATACGCACTATCACATGTATGAAATATTTTAACTTAAGTGGACAACGTAATTCAGGGGATCATTCTCTCTCAAAATTTAAACAATGAAAAAGTGAAAAACAAAACCCACACAACCCATTCTATATGAATTATTGCAGACAGAGGATTGACTGAGCACTATTTGTTTCGAATTAATGAGGTAGTTATACCACCCAATGAACTCTAGCTTATGATTCACTTTTTATAAAATTCCATTTATAGGTGGTTAAAATACAATGAAAATATTATACAACCATTAAAAATGGTAAGTAACCTAAATATACTAAAAAATGGAGAAAAGTCCAAGGATAAAGGGGGCCTGGGGAAAGTCATGCTACAAATCATCTATATGTCCATATGCATGTCTGCATTTGTTTAAAACCAATACTCATATAATTACTGTATATGCATACAAATTATCTTAATACCCAAGAAATTTAAAAATGGTCACTATTCCTGGGGAATAGAAAGGGGAAGGGGAAGGTCACCCAGGAGTAAAACTTATTTTACACCTCTACTTTTCTTTACACTGTTTCAATCTTATACATGAGCATGTGTTATCTTATTAATTAAACGTTTTTTAACAATAAGAAGAAAAAAACCCACCTCAATGTGACTGTTACTTAAGTGGCAAAAGAAAAATGCTTGGCTAAATTTGAGTATATAATACCTTTTATGAATTATCTCTTGACCTACTGAAAATATGTAGCCCACTTCTAGTGTGATCTTTAATGGCATAAAATATATACAAAAGCCTTAATTCGGGTACAATAAGCTAATTTCAAACAGATGTGGTTACTTACCCTCCAACCCCCACAGTGAGAATCTTAGAAGCGGATTTCTTGCTGTGAAGTCACACAAACCACTTCTTCAACCCGCCCTCTGCCCCACAATCAGTTCCCTCAAGTACAGACATACGAGATACTTACAATTGATTGGAATGATTAAGAGAGAACTTAAGTCACCCTTGTTAAAACTGCACTTAAACGTTGGGAAAATCTGGAACATTTTATCTTCCACTCATCTTAGACTCCATTATCACCAAGTGAAAATTCGAATTGGTGAGTTATAGAATGATCTGACGAAAAAATTCACCTCCAGGATTGGATGGAAGCATGAAGAAAATAATGCCTCATTTATCTAAATGAGCAAATGAATTTGCTAGAAATGATCACTATACTTTCTTTTCAATTCATAAAATGTCTCACTTAGGCCAGCCCACAGTTCCAATATATTCTGTCCCCAATCTTCTGGCAGGCACCCTGTAAGGCCGTCCCACATTAATTTCTACTGCAATATCCTGGGACAAGGTGTCAAAAAGCAACAAGTGTCAAGTCTCTTTGTTTTTTTATGATACCAGCTGGAAAAAAGTAGGTCTTTAAAAAATGAGACACAGAGCCTTTTCCTTCACTTTGAAGAGCACACCAACAATTTTTTCGAAATCAATCTGCTCTCCACAGCGCCCCCCAATCAAAATGTTAAAAGTACAACAAAATCATCATAGTAATCCTTGAACTTAAAAAAAAAAA
>SJYW01025622.1:23652-66839 GCA_006410735.1 Raphicerus campestris | reverse complement strand
TGGCAAAACTGATATACAGTGTCTCTAAGTCACTATGCTCAGGGTTAAGAGCGATGCATATTCCATCTTTACATTTACTGGAATTTTACATGTTCAATTCATGGTTTTAAATCTCTAGGTTTTCATTCCTCCAAACTGTCTGAAGACACAGTGTGCCACAGACTTAAGACTTCTGTTTCTCCCTCTATTTTCTTCAAACAGAAACATTTCTCAAGTGTCTACATGTTCTAGAAGGGGAATTTTTCGGAGGTGGCCACTTCTTCGGAATAGTCCGACGCCATCAGGCCTCTGAAGCAAGGGGAGGGGGAAGAGAAAAAAGCTGAAACACAAGGTTCATCTGGTAAGTTTTACATTAACCTTTACAAGCTGGATAGTATAAGAATGTGGCTTTTTGGCTCAAAAAGTCTGAGTCTTGGTGTGGAAACGAGTACGTGGCTGTCCCACCACAGCTTTCTCGCAGTGGGACTGTCAGGGAAGTCTTGACTGGGGAGTATGATTTGTTTACCTATCAGGCGTAAACTTCCAGGCACTCAGTTCATTTTGGGCTTGTTCCAGTTTGTCTTTAGTCTGTTCCAGTTCACTTTTCATTTTTAGGAATAACAAGTTGATCGCTGGGTCCACCATTGTTGATCTCAGTTGTGCAACGCTAGGCTGCTGGACTTGCTTGAGGTACTGGATCTGAGTCTGTGCAAAGCAAAAAAACCCTATTACTACCAAATCAAAGGAAACATACCTAAGATGATGAGATAAAATCCCTTTCTGTTCACTGGTTTACCAACTTGCTTACTAAGCCCCTCTCCCTTCTATCTTAAAATCCTCTAAAAAAAAAAAAAAGTACAAATTAAGAACAACTATTTAGGAATTCCCTGGCAATCTAGTGGTTAGGACTCAGTTGCTCTCACTGCCAGGGCTTGATGTCAATACCTGGTCAGGGAAGTAAGATACCACAAGCCTTGCAGCAAAAAACAACTCCAAAACCTAACCAAAAAACCCACAAAACAGAATACTCACAAAACTGTTTAAGGTTATCCACGTAGGAAAAAAGGCCATTTGACTGCATTCCATATTTGAAAACTTTAAATATAAGGAGACTACATGTTGGCAATCAAAACAGTTCAAAAAAACAAGCAAAAAAAAAAAAAAATCCACTGCTTTGTTTATTAAAAATGCTGATGCCCATTGGTGGGGAAAAAAAGGCAAAGTTTAAAATATTAATTATTTAAGAGTATAGTGATTTACTCATACAAATCTGTGCTTTTAGGAAACTGTTCCCTAACATTATACCAGGTACAAGATTACAACTTAAAACATATTTGCATATCTAAATTTAAAAATACATAGTACTTACATATTTACATGAGCTGGCATTATGGCTTTATAAATAGCACCTTAACCCAAAATTAAGCATATATGCACTTTTTTCCCTCCAAGCAGATTTGAATCACAGCATTGTAAAGCTGAAAGGTGACTGACCTGGTCCAAACTGCTTAGTTTTGAAAGATTAAAGAAGCCAATTGTTCAAGGACACAGTTAGTTCAATGCCAGTACTAGAACTAGAATTCTTATTCTCAAGCTTCCTGACTCTCAGTATAAGGCTTTTCCCACCATACCAAATCCCTCTACTTATATATGAAACCTTCAATTTCAACTCTAGTTGTACTGTCAGCAGTTTTAAAATAGGAAATATAGTTTATTAGCATTAAATGCATCACTTTCTTTGTACCCAAAGTAGATCCGGTTCAAGATCCTACTCCATTTTAAACCTTAAATAGGATTAAAAATAACATTTCCAAAACAGCTATTAATGTCTAACATGAATTCAATAAAAGATACAAATATACTAAGAGGATTAGGCTATACTTAATTACTACTTCACCAAGCAAACAGAACTAATTCTCTTTCTTTTAGTTTAAGGAATTTTAAAAGTTTACAAAATGAAATGCCCTCATCTGCTGCTATAAGCTTGCCATTTCCTTGTGACTTTTGCTCCTGCTGCCCTTTCTGCAAAACCTCACTGTGTTCTAACTGAAAGATCAGTAAGTGTTTTGGCTGAGATGTGCAGAGAAGAGCTATTAAAAAAAAAACAAACTGTGGCTTGTAAGTTAGGTTCTACTTGGAAAAAAAATCTTAAATCTAGGTTGAGATGACAGAAGGGTGAAGAGGCAGCACCAAAGGCTTAGATTAGGAATAAAATGATCAAAACTGCCAGTGTATATGGGATGGCTGTATAATCACTGATGTGACTCAACAGCACATACTGTACAGGTTAAGTGGTTAAGAAATGCCCGGACTAGGATGTGAAGAGTAGGGAAGACTCAAGAGGCAGAAATCAAGACACAATGGTTTTGTGAGACACTATCATTGGCACCATCCACTCACACTACCTACCAGGTGCCCGCATCTGGAAGTTAAGATCCATCCTCTGCATGTGTTAGCATCTAGCACAGTAACGTGTCAACAGGGAAACCTAAAACTATTAGTGAGTGAACGGTTGAACCTAGAATCCCAAATATCACTGAACAAAGAATTAAGTGGTTTCGAGACTCAGCACTTGAGTAGTACTACTCATACCATTAGATATGAAAATCCCAAGAGGAAAAAAATTGGAGGGGTGTTACAGAAAACAAAACTCCTTATACAAGAATGTTAAGACTTCTTTGAACCAAGTACCCAAGTTAAAAAAAAAAAAAGTCAAAAGAAAGAATGCCAAAAACCAAAGTTGGGGAAAGTGAAGACATAAAAGTGACGAGAGAGAGAATTTTCTTAATACCATGACCTTACAGAAAAAACGTAGTGGGAGTGAAGGTGGAAAGTAACTGGTAGAAACAGAAGCAGCACTGAGAAGAGAGAGACAATAAAAGAGGCTACTCTTTTCTTTAGCAAAGTAACAGGTGAAGAAGTCATTTTGAAAAAGTGAAGAAAGGACTGAAGACTCGTGCAAATGTGGACACAGGAAGAATGAAGACTGTGATTAAGTCCTAAAGAACATTTTATTGGTGAGAGAAGGAAAAGAAATAGAAGTGCGCCCCACAGATTATTAACCTCCAATGACCAGAATACTGCCTTATGCATTAAATTTTATTAACTATCTATCAAATGGAGATTACACAAAATTATTCAAGAAAGCTGCAGCTTTTAAGATTAGAAACAACAGGGAATTCCTTTGTGGCACAGAGGTTAAGACTCAACGTTTTTACTAAGGAGGCCTGGGTTCAGGTCCTGGTTTAACGTGAAAGTCGCTTAGTTGTGTCCGACTCTGTGACCCCATGGACTATATAGTCCATGGACTTCTTCAGGCCAGAATATTGGAGGGAGTAGCCTTTCCCTTCTCCAGGGGATCTTCCCAACCCAGGGATTGAACCCAGGTCTCCCACTTTGCAGGCAGATTCTTTACCAGCTGAGCCACCAGGGAAGCCCAAGAATACTCGAGGTGGGTAGCCCATCCCTTCTCCAGGGGATCTTCCCAA
The DNA here is from genome assembly GCA_006410735.1 of Raphicerus campestris. Classification (NCBI taxonomy): domain Eukaryota; kingdom Metazoa; phylum Chordata; class Mammalia; order Artiodactyla; family Bovidae; genus Raphicerus; species Raphicerus campestris. The sequence continues at coordinate 63,372 of SJYW01025622.1, read as the reverse complement.
TCCAGGAATCAAACTGGGGACTCCTGCACTGCAGGCAGATTCTTCAGCAACTGAGCTATCAGGGAAGTCTGATTCCACAAGCTGTGTGGCATGGCCCAAAAATGAAAAAACAAACAAAACAAAACAAAAAAACAAAAAAAACACAAAAAACCCAGAAACAAAAGTAATAAAAAACAACAGGGAGAGAGCTGCCTCTATCTTACGTAACTTACATATACAAACACTAAAACAAGGGCTAAAGTTATTGAAGACAAAACTGAGTCTAAATTTAACCAGGGTTAAAGGATCAAATATGTCACTAGATTTGATATATGTAGACATGGCAAACAGTACAAATGAAAGGTGTTAACAATTAAAAGAAGACACAGTAGAAGTTGATACTTAGTTTTCTGTAGAAAGACGTAAAGACAGCAAAGGAGAAATTACAAAGGAGAAATTAACAAGAAAGCTTGCCAAGTAAAATAAGTAAATGGTGCTTATACCCTCAGGTATTATGTTACTTAAAGATATATGAAACAATATATTAATTCTCATAAATTACAGAGATTTCAGAGAACAACTTAAACTTTTGACTTCTTGGCCACAAAAAATTACTTTAAAATCCAATGAGAAGTTATCTATCAGAATTTTACATTTAGCACATTGAAGCTCAAAACTTATCTACCTTAATAAAATGTGCATGTATAATTAGTATTAATTATAGAAAATTAACTTAATGTGAGTTAACACATAAAATAATGTGAACCAAAACCCAAACCCTCATAAAGGCTTAAAACATTTGAAACACTTACAGTACACTCTTGCATTTCTTGCTCCTTGGTTGCTAGTCGCATTACAAGAATGTTCTCCCTGCGTGCAGATTCTTGCTGCTGCTGCTTTAGTTTTTCTTCAGATTCCCTTAAGCCAGTTACATCATTAGCTGATGATTAAAAGGGAAAAAAAATCCCAAAACATCATGAAACATAATTTAAAGATCAAACTGATTTAACCAAATTAAAGTTCTGACTTCCTTTGTTGAGGAAAATAAGGTAAAAAAATTCAAGTCTTTAGTTTCTATCCTAAAATAAACTTTTATGACAACAGACTTCATTCTTGATCATGAGTGCTTTTTCAAGGGTTAGTGGTGTTAAACTGGTCCACAACCACTTAATGCTGGATGGAATTATGCTGTTATAGTCTAATCTGTTCCCCCAAAAGACAGGAAATTCCATTATTTGCATTTGTTTACACTACAAAGTATTCACAAAGTCCTGATTAGTACTGTTTAATCAATATAAACATGCCCATAACTGCACAGCTAATTATTACTTTAAGCTTTCCCAGGGGTTTCCCTGGTTGGCTCACTGCTAAAGAATCCACCTGTCAATGCAGGCGATCCGGGTTCAATCCCTGGGTTGGGAAGATCTCCTGGAGTAGGAAATGGCAACCCACTCCAGTATTCTTGCCTGGGAAATCTCACTGACAGAAGGAGCCTGGAGGGCTACAGTCTATGGAGTCACAAAAGAATCAGACATGACTCAGCCATTAAACAACACTATTCACAACTTCTATGGATTATACTGTAATTATACAATAATTGAGATCTTAAAATATTAAATCTTTCTGAACTTGGAAAACTGTACTGGATTTTACACTCACAAATAATATGTTACTCTAAAACTAAGTCAAAAGTGACAAAGACTAAAATGGTCTAAAATTATAAACTTTATTATTTTCAGTAGATTTTTGAAAAATCCATAAATACACAGCTATATCCTACTGTTACAATTTAACCTATCATAAACGTAATACCGGTTGCTTCTACATTCCCACCTGCTAGAGTAATAACTCATGCTTCACTTCAAATTTTTCTGTGGAAGGGCTACATCAAGAAAAGTTTCAAGTAGTTGTGAATTTCCCTATCTGTGCACTCTCAGAACCTTGTCATTCAGTTTGAAGTCATGCTACTGTTAAGGTTACTGTATGCCAGTCTTCTCCAATGACTGTGAACTAAAAGAGAGATCACGCCTTCTTCATCTTTCTACTTCTTAGCACCAAACACAGTGCCTGGACATAGGTCCTTAATAAAATCCTCAAATAAAAATTACTTAGCAAAACCAACTATCCTGTGCCTATAACAACAATCTAAAAGGGAATAGTCACATAGTCCTTAGGAAGCTGAAGCTCTAACTTACAGTTGAGATCTGTGTACTTGCCCTCCAAAGCTTGCACATATGCTTCATACTGTTTCCACCTAATAAAAATAAAGCCACATTAGTTATGTTCAAACTGCTTTCACTAAATATACTAGAAAATCACATCCATTAACTTTACATTTTACTAAGAATTCCATTGTGCGGATTTTAATGTCTCTCCCATTTTAACAGGGACTTCCCAGGTGGCACCAGTGTAAAGAATCTGCCTGTCAATATAGGAGACACAAGAGACTCCAGTTCAATCACTTGGTCAAGAAGATCCCTTGCTGTGGGAAATGGCAACCCATNCTTTAGCAAAGTAACAGGTGAAGAAGTCATTTTGAAAAAGTGAAGAAAGGACTGAAGACTCGTGCAAATGTGGACACAGGAAGAATGAAGACTGTGATTAAGTCCTAAAGAACATTTTATTGGTGAGAGAAGGAAAAGAAATAGAAGTGCGCCCCACAGATTATTAACCTCCAATGACCAGAATACTGCCTTATGCATTAAATTTTATTAACTATCTATCAAATGGAGATTACACAAAATTATTCAAGAAAGCTGCAGCTTTTAAGATTAGAAACAACAGGGAATTCCTTTGTGGCACAGAGGTTAAGACTCAACGTTTTTACTAAGGAGGCCTGGGTTCAGGTCCTGGTTTAACGTGAAAGTCGCTTAGTTGTGTCCGACTCTGTGACCCCATGGACTATAGTCCATGGACTTCTTCAGGCCAGAATATTGGAGGAGTAGCCTTTCCCTTCTCCAGCGGATCTTCCCAACCCAGGGATTGAACCCAGGTCTCCCACTTTGCAGGCGGATTCTTTACCAGCTGAGCCACCAGGGAAGCCCAAGAATACTCGAGGTGGGTAGCCCATCCCTTCTCCAGGGGATCTTCCCAATCCAGGAATCAAACTGGGGACTCCTGCACTGCAGGCAGATTCTTCAGCAACTGAGCTATCAGGGAAGTCTGATTCCACAAGCTGTGTGGCATGGCCCAAAAATGAAAAAACAAACAAAACAAAACAAAAAAACAAAAAAAACACAAAAAACCCAGAAACAAAAGTAATAAAAAACAACAGGGAGAGAGCTGCCTCTATCTTACGTAACTTACATATACAAACACTAAAACAAGGGCTAAAGTTATTGAAGACAAAACTGAGTCTAAATTTAACCAGGGTTAAAGGATCAAATATGTCACTAGATTTCAGATATATGTAGACATGGCAAACAGTACAAATGAAAGGTGTTAACAATTAAAAGACACAGTAGAAGTTGATACTTAGTTTTCTGTAGAAAGACGTAAAGACAGCAAAGGAGAAATTACAAAGGAGAAATTAACAAGAAAGCTTGCCAAGTAAAATAAGTAAATGGTGCTTATACCCTCAGGTATTATGTTACTTAAAGATATATGAAACAATATATTAATTCTCATAAATTACAGAGATTTCAGAGAACAACTTAAACTTTTGACTTCTTGGCCACAAAAAATTACTTTAAAATCCAATGAGAAGTTATCTATCAGAATTTTACATTTAGCACATTGAAGCTCAAAACTTATCTACCTTAATAAAATGTGCATGTATAATTAGTATTAATTATAGAAAATTAACTTAATGTGAGTTAACACATAAAATAATGTGAACCAAAACCCAAACCCTCATAAAGGCTTAAAACATTTGAAACACTTACAGTACACTCTTGCATTTCTTGCTCCTTGGTTGCTAGTCGCATTACAAGAATGTTCTCCCTGCGTGCAGATTCTTGCTGCTGCTGCTTTAGTTTTTCTTCAGATTCCCTTAAGCCAGTTACATCATTAGCTGATGATTAAAAGGGAAAAAATCCCAAAACATCATGAAACATAATTTAAAGATCAAACTGATTTAACCAAATTAAAGTTCTGACTTCCTTTGTTGAGGAAAATAAGGTAAAAAAATTCAAGTCTTTAGTTTCTATCCTAAAATAAACTTTTATGACAACAGACTTCATTCTTGATCATGAGTGCTTTTTCAAGGGTTAGTGGTGTTAAACTGGTCCACAACCACTTAATGCTGGATGGAATTATGCTGTTATAGTCTAATCTGTTCCCCAAAAAGACAGGAAATTCCATTATTTGCATTTGTTTACACTACAAAGTATTCACAAAGTCCTGATTAGTACTGTTTAATCAATATAAACATGCCCATAACTGCACAGCTAATTATTACTTTAAGCTTTCCCAGGGGTTTCCCTGGTTGGCTCACTGCTAAAGAATCCACCTGTCAATGCAGGCGATCCGGGTTCAATCCCTGGGTTGGGAAGATCTCCTGGAGTAGGAAATGGCAACCCACTCCAGTATTCTTGCCTGGGAAATCTCACTGACAGAAGGAGCCTGGAGGGCTACAGTCTATGGAGTCACAAAAGAATCAGACATGACTCAGCCATTAAACAACACTATTCACAACTTCTATGGATTATACTGTAATTATACAATAATTGAGATCTTAAAATATTAAATCTTTCTGAACTTGGAAAACTGTACTGGATTTTACACTCACAAATAATACGTCACTCTAAAACTAAGTGAAAAGTGACAAAGACTAAAATGGTCTAAAATTATAAACTTTATTATTTTCAGTAGATTTTTGAAAAATCCATAAATACACAGCTATATCCTACTGTTACAATTTAACCTATCATAAACGTAATACCGGTTGCTTCTACATTCCCACCTGCTAGAGTAATAACTCATGCTTTACTTCAAATTTTTCTGTGGAAGGGCTACATCAAGAAAAGTTTCAAGTAGTTGTGAATTTCCCTATCTGTGCACTCTCAGAACCTTGTCATTCAGTTTGAAGTCATGCTACTGTTAAGGTTACTGTATGCCAGTCTTCTCCAATGACTGTGAACTAAAAGAGAGATCACGCCTTCTTCATCTTTCTACTTCTTAGCACCAAACACAGTGCCTGGACATAGGTCCTTAATAAAATCCTCAAATAAAAATTACTTAGCAAAACCAACTATCCTGTGCCTATAACAACAATCTAACACGGAATAGTCACATAGTCCTTAGGAAGCTGAAGCTCTAACTTACAGTTGAGATCTGTGTACTTGCCCTCCAAAGCTTGCACATATGCTTCATACTGTTTCCACCTAATAAAAATAAAGCCACATTAGTTATGTTTAAACTGCTTTCACTAAATATACTAGAAAATCACATCCATTAACTTTACATTTTACTAAGAATTCCATTGTGCGGATTTTAATGTCTCTCCCATTTTAACAGGGACTTCCCAGGTGGCACCAGTGTAAAGAATCTGCCTGTCAATATAGGAGACACAAGAGACTCCAGTTCAATCACTTGGTCAAGAAGATCCCTTGCTGTGGGAAATGGCAACCCATTTCAGTATTTTTGCCTGGAAAATCTCATGGACAGAGAAGCCTGGCAGACTACAGTCCATGGGGCTGCAAAGAGTCAGACATGAATAAGTGTACATGCACACACTCTTATTAAGATAATTATAAATCTAGTTTAACTCATAATAAACCACAATAAATTAGTCACTTTAAAATTATTCCTTCTTGAACTTATAGGCGTTAGATAAATGGAAATACAGAGAAAAGTGTTCTCTGCTGAGTATGTAACAAGAGGTGTTCCCATGAGTCAGATCACACACATATGGGACAGTGTATCACTGATGTTCAGCATGATGCCTGGATGATAAAAGGTGAGTGAAAAACTTATCACCACTTTTCAGATATGCTGTCCACTTCAAACAAAAGGCATTTAAAAAATGTGCCTAATCTCAGCTCTTATGTGAAAGTAGTACGTGATTTCTCTCAAAGTAATAAAAAAGGGGGTCTGTCCTTTTTGTACATTATAAAAAACAGAACATACTGTTTTTCAAAAGCATGTCTAATTGGAGAAAAAACTTGCATAAATGTCATACGCTATTTCATTACATTCCTCTACCTTCAATATATAGGCTTTAGGACTTCCTTGGTGGCACAGTAGGTAAGACTGCCTACCAATGCAGGGGACACGAGTTTGATCCCTGATCCATGAAGATCCCACCACCTCAGAGCAACTAAGCCCATGGGCCACAACTACTGAGCTCACACTCTAGAACCCGCGTGCTGCACTCGCCTAGAGCCCGTGCCCTACATGATAGAAGACACTGCAATGAGAAGGCTGTGTACCAAAACAGAGAGTAGCCCCCGCTCTTCTCAACTAGAGAAAGCCTGCATGAAGCAACGAAGACCTAGTGCAGCCATTAAAAAAAACGACAACCTCTCAGGGCTTCCCAGGTAACTCAGTGGTAAAGAATCCACCTGCAAATGCAAGAGTTTCAAGTTCCATCCCTGGGTCAGGAAGATCTGAAGATCTTCTGGCGAAGGAAATGGCAACGCATCCAGTATTCTTGCCGGGATAATCCCACGGACAGAAGAGCCTGGCGGACTACAATCTATGGGGTCGGATATGACTGAGCACGCGCGCACACACACACACAAGTTGATCTAGGCAACTACTGCAGATAACAAACTTTCCCTAGTCTTATGTTTAAGCAATTGCTCTGGACGGTAAGCTGTCTGCTACACCTTGCTTGCTGAAGAAATATATGTTTTCAAGCTGCTCTTCAGTTACACCTAANCAACAACCTCTCAGGGCTTCCCAGGTAACTCAGTGGTAAAGAATCCACCTGCAAATGCAAGTTTCAAGTTCCATCCCTGGGTCAGGAAGATCTGAAGATCTTCCGGCGAAGGAAATGGCAACGCATCCAGTATTCTTGCCGGGATAATCCCACGGACAGAGGAGCCTGGCGGACTACAATCTATGGGGTCGGATATGACAGAGCACGCGCGCGCGCGCGCGCACACACACACACACACACACACACACACACACACACACGTTGATCTAGGCAACTACTGCAGATAACAAACTTTCCCTATGGGGTCGGACATGACTGAGCACGCGCGCACACACAAGTTGATCTAGGCAACTACTGCAGATAACAAACTTTCCCTATGGGGTCGGATATGACTGAGCACGCGCACGCACACACACACGCACGCACGCATGCACGCACGCACACACACACACACACACACACGTGTTGATCTAGGCAACTACTGCAGATAACAAACTTTCCCTAGTCTTATGTTTAAGCAATTGCTCTGGATGGTAAGCTGTCTGCTACACCTTGCTTGCTGAAGAAATATATGTTTTCAAGCTGCTCTTCAGTTACACCTAATCAAAATTTAGATTTTAGAAAATATTTTTATAATCTTTAAAACCTTTGACAAGTTACGAGATTCATAAACATTATAACATAATGAACAAAAACATTCTATAATATCAAGCTGCTACTGCTAAGTCACTTCAGTCGTGTCCCACTCTGTGTGACCCCACAGATGGCAGCTCACCAGGCTCCCCTGTCCCTGGGATTCTCCAGGCAAGAACACTGGAGTGGGTTGCCATTTCCTTCTCCAATGCATGAAAGTGAAAAGTGAAAGTGAAGTTGCTCAGTCGTGTCCGACTCTTAGCGACCTCATGGACTGCAGCCCACTAGGCTCCTCCACCCACGGGATTTTCCAGGCAAGAGTACTGGAGTGGGGTGCCATTGCCTTCTCTAATATCAAGCTAATCCATTCTATATAAAGACAAAGCCAAGGGCATGCTTATTTTTATGGCATCTACAACAAAGGTCACAAAGAGGAGTTCATTCAACGTTTTGGGATGAAAAAAGATGTTTTATGGAGGTTAAAGTAAGATTTTAGAAGAAAAGACAAATACAAAAGCTCAACCACAAACATCCTTATCAAGAAGATAGGGAAAAAACTACTTAAAAGTCATAACCATACCAGAGACAGAAAGAGAACATCAACACACGAGTAGTGTGTCACGAGCATCTACATCAGCATAAACGGCAAGAGTAATCTAAAATGCTGAGTATTTAAATTTTATGGGCAGGAATATAAAGGTATGCAATAGGAAAACTATGGCAAAGAAAGATAAAGAGCACGTCCACAATCGAGGCGCTAAGTAGAACTAGCGTACCAGACTCTCTTAACAAACAACGGAGCGTGTCATCTGTGTCTCCCCATTTTGCATGTGTGTGTGCTCAGGCACTAAGCTGTGTCTGGCTCTGCAGCCCCATCGACTGCAGGCTGCCGGGCTCCTCTGCCCATGGGATTTCCCAGGAAAAGGTACTAGAGTAGGCTGCCCTTTCCTCCTCTGTGGATGCTCCCGATCTGGGGACTGACCCCACACCTCCCACCCTAGCAGGCAGATTTTCTACCACTGAGTCCAAACCACCTTTACTCTCCCCCCAACTTCCAATCTGTTACATTTACTCAGTTCAGCAAGTAGACAGTCCCTGAAATTTCTAGAGGAAAAACCTCAATAAACTTGCAGGCTGCCCTGAAAAGCATTAATTTGTATCTAAAAGTTATTTCATAAACTTATGACAGTGATAAAATACAGAAAGAATACATTTAAGTTGTAAGACACAAAACATGTGTGATCCCATTTTCTGATTTCTTACATTAAAAAAATAATATAAGGCTGTACTTGACAGTCTGCCTTAGTAAGACATTTTTAAGACAACCATAGAAATTCAGAGCTGGATGTCATCTTTAAAACTAATTAAATCTAACTCTTTAAACTTGCAGATAAGAAAATGAAGGATATGATGGTGACTAAAGTCACAGTCACAAGACAGATTAACTTTACTTCATCAGTAAATAATGTATTTCTTTCATGAGAAGAATATCCTTGAAGGCTACAACTTTTCCATATGTTATATGAAAAAGGGAAAAAAAACAGAAACATCAAAACAAGTCTTTTCATTTGTTAAACTGAAAGCTTTCTGAGAGCAGTGTCTTTCTCCATACCAAGTTATATACATGAAGTACAAATGCTTCTCTCGTTAAGTACTGAATATGTGCCCTCTCCAAGAAAAAAATTCAGGTTACCTGTCAGTCTAGAAGTTACCCAAGCTAGTGCTTTAGTTCTTTCAAGTGTTATGCTTTCCCCAATGTTTACACAATGAAGAAACAGGCCATAGAAAAAAGTATATTAAATGATTTGAAGATGTGTTAACATTAAAAATGAAATAGTATCTGATATAAACACTATAGTATAAAATCACAACATAATGTTCTATAGAAAGATTTTTATATTTTTGATAAAATATTTTACCTTAGAATTAATTCATCTCGTGCCATAACTTTGAAGTCTGTTTCACTCAGTCGAACCTACGAAGAGAATTAAGATATAAACTAAGTGCTCTTTCTAAAAGTTTTAAAATAAGTAAATAAAAAAATAGTGGCAATACCAAATATGGAGTGAAGATGCAGAGAAACAGCATTCATATGTTGCTGCTGAGAATGTAAAATGATACAGCTGCTCTGGAGGTAATTTGGTGGTTTCTTTTAAAACGAAAAATGGATGTTCCATACAACCCAACATTTGTACTCTTGAGCACATATTCCAAATAAATGAAAATTTATTTTCACACAGAAACTTGTATAAAAATGTTAAAAGCAGCTTTATTTGTAATAGCTAGAAACTGGAAACCACCCAAACGTCCTTCAACAGGTGAACGGTAGACTACGATACCATGAAGTATGATTCAGCAATAAAAGAAACAGACCGCTAGCATATATAACTTGGAGAAAGCGCAAGGAAAGGATGCTGAGAGAAAACTAGAAGGACACTCAATACCGCATAACTGCACGTATGCAACATCTGTGAAGCAGCATAATTACGTAAGTGAAGAAATGCTTAGTGGTTGCCAGGAGCTGAGGACAGAGTGGGAGAGGAAGGGTGTGGCTATAAAGAAAGGAGTGGCACAGAGAGGCTTGTGGTGATGGTTCAGGTAACTGTTTTGGCTGCGCTGGTAGTTACATTAAGTTACAAGTGATAAACTTGCACAGAACTACAAACACACAGAATGTAACTGGTGAAATGTGAGCATGTAGACTGTGCCTGCTGGTTTTGATACTGTTACACAGGATGTTAACATCGAAGGAAGCTGGGTGAAGAGTACACAAGACCTCCCTGTGCATGTCTTACTATAAATTAATAATTATTTCAAAGTGAAGTTTTTAAAGATGAGGATATTCTAATAAGATGAAACTGCTTTGTAATTGAGAAATATTGTTTTCTCTAAGCAAAGACTATAAAGCTAAAGAACCTATCCTAATATAAAATTATTAATTTCCCTTATTAAAACATTTTTCTTGATTAAAAACAGTTCAAATTGTAGCATTTGCCACAATGTACGTGTTACTATCAGAGACAAAAGAGGGAAAATCACTATAGCAGCAGAATATATTACTAAGCCTAACTGAAAGCACCCAGTAACTCTCAGATTATTAAAGCACTTGACTTTTTAGGATAAAAATTTCCCTAACGTTTACTACCCACTAAGTGGTTCACTTAAATACTCACTGGTTAGTAAGCACATATTCCTGTTTTCCCAACTGCATTATAAATTCCTCTTAGAAAATGTTATTCCTTTGTAACCTCTTTTGTGTGTGTCACAGTGCCTAAACTGAATTAACACAGGAAAGTAAAACAAGGAAAGTGAGACTAGAAAATAAAACTTCACCGGAAAAGGTAGAATTTAGCTGTCTCTATTTTTTAATATAAAAGTGGTTTTGCATTAAAACTAAAGGGATTTAAGTTAGAAAGAAAAAGAAAATAAGTAACTTAAGAGGATCTTGTAAAATACTTTCCTATTTTGACATTATTTGTAGCTACGTAGCTGGAGACAGTCATATGATAAAGATTACAAGTAGATCATGGGGATACTACAAGTTTTCCAAAGGCTGAAAATGTTCTTAATCTACATTACATATAGATACGATGTCTCACACATTATATACCCACAATGCTATGTAACTGATAGCAAGCGGAAAAACGAGCAAACAATATGGACAGTCCCTTCAACTCTATCATTCAAATAAAGTGCTTAAAAACTGCTGAGAAAGCAAACCTTTTTGGGAAGAGGTTCTTCGTTGGTCATCTTGAATCCTAGAAAAGCAATAAAGAGAAGAACGTCAACTGATTTTCTTCCAGTTAAGGTAGAACACGACTGAGAGACTTCACTTCACTTTTCACTTTCATGCATTCAAGAACGAAATGGCAACCCACTCCAGTGCTCTTGCCTGGAGAATCCCAGGGACGGGGGAGCCTGGTGGGCTGCCGTCTATGGGGTCGCACGGAGTTGGACACGACTGAAGTGACTTAGCAGTAGCAAGGTAGAACAAAATATACTGGCTTTTGCAAAAGAATTTATTACTGAACTCAGTCATGACCAAATCATTAGGTTATTTTAATTAAAACACACCTTTCAGACTAGTTCTAGATTTAGAGAAAAGTTACAAAGGTATCACAGGGTTCCAGTACACTGTGCACCCAGGTTCTCCTCTGTGAACATCTTACATTATTATTGTCATTAGGTTTAGTTTCTTAAGAATTATCTCATAAAAAAGTTGATCATTCTTTGTAATATTCCCACAAAGGACTGAAAGAAATACAATTTTTCAATGCATCATTATAACTGCCCTGTGAAAGACGTATCTCGCAGCAAAAAGGATAGATCTGTGCTGAAGTCAGATACTGGCCTCAGGTAGTATCCCAGGCATCTTGTTAAAAGGATACAAAAGGGTAACACCAGTTGCTAAGCCTTGCCTTTTACAGAATTAATATTGTTACAGTAAGGTCAAGTTTATCACTGTCATAATTCACCACTATACAATGCAGGATTGCAGGTATTTACACCTTAATAAAAATATTCCTACATTACTGACATTATTTAACTTCATGTCACAGAATAATTTGTATTTCAAAATTAGCTTGTTATTCCTAGATATCCCTTCTAGTAGCAAAGTCATATATGTCCCCTTGTATCTTAAACTTTCTTTTTAGTTTATTTTACTTACCCATACTTATTACAAACTCTATAACTATTAAAAAGTTAACCAAAGAGAAGTAAGCAAGTTATAGAGATGTGATGTACAGCACAGTGACTATAGTTAGTAACATGATACTATATATTTGAAAGCTGCTAAGAGTCAACTTGAAAGGCTTCATCATAAGAAAAATATTTTGTAACTGCATGGTGATGGATGGTATCTAGACTTAGGAGTGCTTCTCTTGCAATGCATATAAATAATAAATCATTATGTTGTACACCTGAAAATAATGTACGTCAACAATATGTCACATGTCAGTACCTCAATAAAAAATAAACAAAGAATCTAGAGGATAAAACTGAGTTTTAAAAGCCACTTGACTTTTAGTGAATATTTGAGATTCCTCAAAAGGAGATGATCTTTAATACCATTTTTTATATTAAATACAATCCCAACTCAAACATCAAATATTCTAATCATACTGTTTTTAAACCCTGATTTTCAGAACCCTGATCTTCTGAGTTGTAGAAATCAGTACATTTTAGAGAAAAAAAAAACTATATATTGATTATGCCATCAATTAACTGGTTTAATTCTTCCCTCTTTGATGATCTTGTCATTGGATGTAATGAACAAAAACCTGAGTATGTATCATATCCTTCTGAGCTTATGTAGCTGATCAAGTCTCTCTGACCAACTAATACACCTATTGAAGACATGGCTGGATTTCTACTTTTAAAAAATCAGTGTTTTTTTCTCTTTTAAACTGGCCTCTGCCTACTTTAGGTCCCTTATCACCCAGTTTATAGTCTCTGTTGCAAGTTATAGATAGCTGCTTACTGGCTATCCTGATTCTAATAAATCCAATCATCTGAGAAATAAACCCTCACTGTTTTTAACTCCAGATGCCTGACTTTAATGTGCATTTACTAGACTTCCCTGGTGGCTCAGACGGTAAAGCGTCTGTCTATAATGCGGGAGACCCAGGTTCCATTCCTGGGTCAGGAAGATTCCCTGGAGAAGGAAATGGCAATCCACTCCAGTACTCTTGCCTGGCAAGTCCCATGGATGGAGGAGCTTGGTGCAGGCCACTGTCCATGGTGTCGCAGAGTCGGGCACGACTGAGCGACTTCACTCACTCACTCTACTGCAACCTCTTGGAATCCACATGTCAAGTTTAACATTTCCTTGGAACTACCCATTTGTCCAGAGCTAAACAACAGGTAAATATCAATAACACATTTAATTTAAAAATTCAAGAAAAACTGTGCCATTTGAACTTCACTAGTATTTAGTCAAAGCTATGGCTTTTCCAGTAGTCATGTACGAGATCTGAGAGTTGGACCATAAAGAAAGCTGAGCACCAAAGAACTGATGCTTTGGAACTGTGGTATTAGAGAATACTCTTGAGAGTCCCTTGGGCTGCAAAGAGATAAACCCAGTCCATCCTAAAGGACATCAGTCCTGAATATTCAATGGAAGGACTGATGCTGAAGCTGAAACGCCAATACTTTGGCCACCTGATGAGAAGAACTGACTCACTGGAAAAGACCCTGATGCTGGGAAAGACTGAAGGTGGGAGGAGAGGAGATGACAGAGGATGAGATGATTGGATGGCATCACCAACTCAATGGGCATGAGTCTGAGTAAGCTCTAGGAGTTGGTGATGGACAGGAAAGCCTGGCGTACTGCAGTCCATAAGGTTGCAGAGTCAGACATGACTGAGTGACTGGACTGAACTTAAGGTTGAGCACTGAAGAACTGATGCTTTCGAACTGTGGCAATGGAGAACTCTTGACAGTCCCTTGGACAACAAGGAGCTCAAACCAGTCAATNCTTATCACCCAGTTTATAGTCTCTGTTGCAAGTTATAGATAGCTGCTTACTGGCTATCCTGATTCTAATAAATCCAATCATCTGAGAAATAAACCCTCACTGTTTTTAACTCCAGATGCCTGACTTTAATGTGCATTTACTAGACTTCCCTGGTGGCTCAGACGGTAAAGCGTCTGTCTATAATGCGGGAGACCCAGGTTCGATTCCTGGGTCAGGAAGATTCCCTGGAGAAGGAAATGGCAATCCACTCCAGTACTCTTGCCTGGCAAGTCCCATGGATGGAGGAGCTTGGTGCAGGCCACTGTCCATGGTGTCGCAGAGTCGGGCACGACTGAGCGACTTCACTCACTCACTCTACTGCAACCTCTTGGAATCCACATGTCAAGTTTAACATTTCCTTGGAACTACCCATTTGTCCAGAGCTAAACAACAGGTAAATATCAATAACACATTGAATTTAAAAATTCAAGAAAAACTGTGCCATTTGAACTTCACTAGTATTTAGTCAAAGCTATGGCTTTTCCAGTAGTCATGTACGAGATCTGAGAGTTGGACCATAAAGAAAGCTGAGCACCAAAGAACTGATGCTTTGGAACTGTGGTATTAGAGAATACTCTTGAGAGTCCCTTGGGCTGCAAAGAGATAAACCCAGTCCATCCTAAAGGACATCAGTCCTGAATATTCAATGGAAGGACTGATGCTGAAGCTGAAACGCCAATACTTTGGCCACCTGATGAGAAGAACTGACTCACTGGAAAAGACCCTGATGCTGGGAAAGACTGAAGGTGGGAGGAGAGGAGATGACAGAGGATGAGATGATTGGATGGCATCACCAACTCAATGGGCATGAGTCTGAGTAAGCTCTAGGAGTTGGTGATGGACAGGAAAGCCTGGCGTACTGCAGTCCATAAGGTTGCAGAGTCAGACATGACTGAGTGACTGGACTGAACTTAAGGTTGAGCACTGAAGAACTGATGCTTTCGAACTGTGGCAATGGAGAACTCTTGACAGTCCCTTGGACAACAAGGAGCTCAAACCAGTCAATCCTAAAAGAAATGAACTGAATATTCATAGGAAGGACTGATACTGAAGCTCCAATACTTTGGCCACCTGATGCCAAAAGCTGCCTCGCTGGAAATGACCCTGATGCTGGGAAAGATTGAGGGTAAGAGGAGAAGGGAAGGAAAGAGAATGAAATGGTTGGATGGCATCACAGACTCAATGGACATGAGTTTGAACAAACTCAGGGAAACAGTGAAGGACAGGGAAGCCTGGCATGTTGCAGTTTATGGAGTCACAAAGAGTTGGACATGACTTATGGACTGAACAACAGTATATAAACGTGTACTTATTTATATGTCCCTATTCTGTATATATAGTAATATACACAGTACTATATATAAAACAGGTAACAGGTAAGAACCGACCATATAAGACAGGGAACTCAACTCAATACTCTGTAATAAACTACATGGGAAAAGCATTTTTAAAAAGTGGTATAGGTATAACTGATCCTTTTTGCTGCACAGCAGAAACACAGCATTGTAAATCAACTATACTCCAATAAAAGACAAAAACCAAAAATTGTGCATACCAATCCCTTGCCATCTCCTCGTATCAGGCTTTATTTTCCTTCTCAACTCTTATCACAAGCTGACATTTTATATACTTATCTGTCTACCCCAGGGATAGAATAAGTTTCATGAAAGAACTGTTCCATTCACTGCTGATGTCTCAATACACAGTATGCACTCAAATATATGGTAAATGTAAATATGAACAAATGAATCAGCTTCATTTACTATTTAAATGGTAATAGTGAACTAAAGACAACCTAATTTCCCTCCCCAAATTACCCAAGATGACCATACTGTAAAATTTTGAGAATAAACTCAATATAACACGTACTGTGAGTTCTATGACTGACAGCTTGAAAACAGCTTAATTTACCACTATGGACAGGCAGTTTACCTGTCTGGTTACTAGGCACCTAACTCAGAATTGTGGTTATAAAACAAAGCTTCACGGATGATATTAACTATAAATTACAGTTTAATAAACTAGTATATGCTTGTACAACTGACACTTCCTCCAGGTTTATTTGTTCATTCTTTTCTCAAAACCATGAGCTTAATTAGCAACAAATAAACTAACCTGTTTTTCTGAAGGATATTTAAAGGGCTGGTAAATACATGAAGAAAGTTCCAGTAACTCCACTTTTTTGAAGAGGGTGCAAACTTTGAAAACAAAAAACAGCAGAACCTCTGAGCCTCACTTTCCCCATCTCAAAAAGGATCACCACTGCCAAAGCTCAGAATTACTGTGCTATTTTTGAAGACATACATTAGTCTTTAGTATAGTAACAGACACAATGTAAGCATTTTGTTGGTTTCCTTCTTCCCACTGGAGAGAGAGAAGTCACCACAAAAAAAAAAAAAAAAAATCACTCCTTCTTAAAGATTCTGACGAGAAAATCGACAAAAACATCATAACACGCTCCTGTTTCTGAGCCCCACTGCAGCCCCTACTTGGTGACCTCCGATTTTTAGAATTCTAAACAGTAATTTACACTTCTAACACTAGCTTATGTTCTTTTTAAAAAAGTTTGACACTCGGTAGAATTTAATTACACATTGTTTAAAGGATATCTAGGATATCTAGATTTTCTTTATAAAAATAAATGTCTAAATTTGTAATATAAGTCAGGGATAAATAAAAGCTTGTACGTATGTTTGTGTATTGTATGTTGACTCTCAATCACCTATCATTTCACAGGTTACAGAATAAATGACTTGGGAAATCAAAGCATTAGCATTTAGTAAGAAATTGCTTCCTTATCTTTAGCTGATGAAAAGTCAATCTTGGCTTCAGATTTCACGATATACCACAATAGTTAAATGGACAGTGTGACAAAAGGCAAATTAGAAACAGGCTTAAAATTTAAAAGAATCAACATTCAACTATTTAATCAAAACAGACCATGATTCTCAATTACAACTTTTCACATTACATGTGCTATAAAACTTATTACTCCCCAAGGCACTTCTTTTAGCACAAGTGATGAGCACAATAACCACCTAAATTAACCTAAAGTTAATTCTAGATTCATAAAGACAATGGATATACCAGGTTCTCAGAACAATCTATCAGAAAAACAGAATGACTGGAAATATTATTGGGGGTTGAATCTTGAAGGGGAAAAAAAAAAGAATATATACCTAAAGCTATGAATCACTAGGTAATCAGCTCAGATTATAACAGCTATTAATTTAAAAACTCGGGGGTTAGGATCCCAAATTTAGTGCTTCTTAAAAGTTGGTACCAATGAGGACAGATAATTCTTCCATTCCTCCATCCTTAATAATGATCAAGCTTTGCAAACTGGAGAATACAAAAAAGCAAAACAGAAAAAAATTAAAAACTCACCAATTTAGCTGCCTTTAGCAAGTTGAAAAAGACTGGCTAAAACATGGTTTCAAATTTTATGTAAAGGTTTGTTATCCATGTGGATAACACAGATAATATAGTTCAAGTTTAGAATGTCAAAAGTACCTTCTACTCTTGACGCCTTTACACTGAGAAATGACATTATGATGTTAAGTTCAGTTTTGGTTGGTTAGGTGCCTAGCATCCCATATCCCAGGGCTTCCCAGGCTTTTAGCATTATGATCCTAAGTCATGAAATCGTGTATCAGGAGGATCCACTGGAGAAGAGAGGGGTTACTCACTCCAGTATTCTTGGGCTTCCCTTGTAGCTCAGCTGGTAAAGAATCTGCCTGCAATGGGGGATACCTGAGTTCAATCTGTAGGTTGCGAAGATCCCCTGGAGAAGGGAAAGGCTACCCACTCCAGTATTCTGGCCTCGAGAATTCCATGGACCATATAGTCCATGCGGCTGCAGAGAGTCAGACACGACTGAGAGACTTTCACTTCACTTAGTAAGTAGTACCAGATGGTGTGGGCTTCCAAGTTGGCGCTAGTGGTAAAGAACCCGCCTGCCAATGCAGGTAGACAGAAGAGACACAGGTTCCATCCCTAGGTCAGGAAGATCCCCTGGAGGAGGGCATGGCAACCCACTCCAGTATTCTTGCCTGAAGAATCCCATGGACAGAGGAGCCTGGCAGGCTGCAGTTCACAGGGTTCCAAGAAGTCAGACAAGACTAAAGCGACTTAGCACGTACCAGATGACACAACTTCAGTAACAAAACCAGTACCTTGCTGAAACTAATCGTAACTAAATGCNGCTGCAGTTCACAGGGTTCCAAGAAGTCAGACAAGACTAAAGCGACTTAGCACGTACCAGATGACACAACTTCAGTAACAAAACCAGTACCTTGCTGAAACTAATCGTAACTAAATGCAAGAAACTAATAATCTGACACTGTACTAATCAAGGCACAACAGCAGAAAGGGCACTAGCTAGGAACTGGAAGACCAGCTTTTCTTAACTTCGTAATAATCAGTCATGTGATATTGAGCAAGTCATTTTCTTTAGATTGTAGCTTCTAAATCAGCAAAGAGGATGCCAATTTTGCCTGCCTCACAAAGTGCTACAAATCTCAATGGTTTAAGTACCATAAAGATGCTTTACAAACAAATATATTTCAAATAAAATACTAATATTAGCATAAGAGCACTTAGAAAAAATTAAATTCCACCAACTACATTTTCAAGAGTTAAGACCGTTTCTTTATAGCACGGAGTTCTAGCCTGATGTACCACCTTTATATCTAACGGGATATAGTGTTAAGAGGAATGTTGAGAAGTTTTGTTCTAGTAAGCTTAGTATTAGAATATATTTAAGCCCCAGGTGGCTCATCTACTTGCAAAGCTGGAGACATGGGTTCAACCCCTGGGTCAGGAAGTTCCCCTGGAGAAGGAAATGGCAAGCCACTCCAGTATTCTTGCTTGGGAAACTTCACAGACAGAGAAGCCTGGTGGGTTACAGCCCACCGGGTAGCAGAANTTAAAACTTGTATTATAGCTATAATACAAGTTTTAATTCAGATACCCTCCCTTACACGACCATCTGGTCTATCAAAGAACCATGGTGTTGTCTGGCGGATGTTAGACTCTTAAACTTGCTAGAGGAGTCACATAGTCTTTGTATTGGGCTCCCCGTATCCAGCTTCACCAGAACCGTTTATCCCCAGAGGAGGTGTTCTGCAATGAGGTGATTTATAAGGATAGAAGTACAGTATACACTTAGATGCTTTTGAATTGTGGTACTGGAGAAGTCCCTTAAGTGTCCCTTAGACAGTAAGGAGATCAAACCAGTCAATCCTACAAGGAATCAACCGAATGTTCACTGGAAGGACTGATAACTGAAGCTCCAGTATTTTGGCCACCTGATGCAAAGAACCGACTCTTTGGAAAAGACCCTGTGGCTGGGAACGATTGAGGGCAGGAGGAAAAGGCGACAACAGAGGTTGAGACAGTTGAATGGCATCACTGACTCAATGGACAAGAGTTTGAGCAAACTGAGAGAGTGAAGGACAGGGAAGCCTGGCGTGCTGCTGTCCATGGGGTTGCAAAGAGTAGGACACAACTTAGCAACTGAATGACAACAAGGTATACTCTAGATGGTCAAGGACCAAAATTTGAAGGGAAAAATGGGCAANTGAGAGAGTGAAGGACAGGGAAGCCTGGCGTGCTGCTGTCCATGGGGTTGCAAAGAGTAGGACACAACTTAGCAACTGAATGACAACAAGGTATACTCTAGATGGTCAAGGACCAAAATTTGAAGGGAAAAATGGGCAAAGACATGAGTAGACATTTCACTCAGAAAAACAGCAGTGACTGGTAAACAGGAAAGAACTGTTCGTGCTCACTTACTATGTAAATACCCGCTGGAGTGACGAGGCTGTGGAGAAACAGTGCTAGTACGTCTTCTGGTGGGAATGGGAAAATGACTCAAGCCCTGTGGAGTGCCAAAATCACGTGTGCACTCATTCTTAGGCCTTGCAGTTTCGAGTCTAACCCTAACNAAAGACATGAGTAGACATTTCACTCAGAAAAACAGCAGTGACTGGTAAACAGGAAAGAACTGTTCGTGCTCACTTACTATGGAAATACCCGCTGGAGTGACGAGGCTGTGGAGAAACAGTGCTAGTAGTCTTCTGGTGGGAATGCGAAAATGACTGAAGCCCTGTGGAGTGCCAAAATCACGTGTGCACTCATTCTTAGGCCTTGCAGTTTCAAGTCTAACCCTAACCTTACTCTGAAAATACACCTTCACATACAGAAAGAACATGTGGACAAGGTTACTTGTGAGAGTGTCATCACAAAACTTTGGAAATAAATGTCCATTAACTGGTTAGACATGATATATCCATACCATGGAATGCAATGCTGCCAGAAAGACAGAATGAAGATGATATCTGTTACCTTGAAATACGTGTCAGGCTATCTGGAAAATTGGAAGCTTGTCCCATAAACATTAAAAAGAACCCAAGTTGATAGCACGTTAAAATAAGCTGAACTCTAAGTTACACTGGTAATGTAACTATGTTGTTACATGGAGAAAAGAATTCCACAGGCCTTTTGGACATAGTACTTTAAGAGAATTATCTGTGGTGGGATGGCTTAGGAGAAGAAAAAAAAACTGCAAAGGAATCTTCAGTTTCAATCAGATGTTTATAATTAATGGTAAATTGTTTTTATGGTTTTGAAACTATGTATATTGGGTAAAACAAATATTTTAATGCTCTCATGTATGAGACTTTGTAAGAGAAAATGAGATACAAATATAAGATCAAAGAAGTTCGGAAAAAACCTGTAAGGGTCTTCCCTGGTGGCTCAGTGGTAATGAATCTACCTACAGTGCAGGAGACCCATCCACCTACAATGCAGGAGACTCGGGTTCGATCCCTGGGTTGGGAAGATCCCCTGGAGAAGGGCATGGTCAGCCCACTCCAGTATTCTGGCCTGGAGAATCCCATTAACAGAGGAGCCTGACAGATTGCAGTCCATGGGCTCACAAAGAATTGAACACGACTTAGTGAGTAAACACACACAACACACACATTTAAATTGGATCTATCAATACGAGCACATGATTTAAAAAATAGACTTACTACTTTTGTGCCCCAAAAGGGCCTACGAGCACTGGTCTGTGACCAACTGTCCCAGTTTCGTGGAAACTGAGGGGATTTGCACTTTGTGTTAAAGCAGGAAGTGTCCCAGGCAAGCACAGTGACTGGCCACCTCAGAGTAACCCTGAGGGACCTTCCCCTCGTGGTTTCTAAATTCCATTCCCACTAAATAGAACCAGAGCTCCTTGGAGAACTGGCTGATGCCTGATGGAGCAGGGAAAGTGCAAGATGAATGAGACATTACGTTATGCCTGCATGAAAAGGTGTTGCTTATTAAAGGTGTTGCTTAGGCTAATAAAGATGTCAACAGGACTTAGGAGAACAGGCAAAACTAACTGATAGGGATAGAAGTCAAATCCATGCTTGGCTCAGAGTGGAACAGAGCAGGAATTAGTTGGAAAGGATTACGGGGGAGTTTTGGGGGTGATGAAAATATTCTAAATCATGATTACTGTGGTGATAAATCAATATATAGGGCTTCCCTGGTGGCACAGTGGTAAATAATCTGCCTGTGATACAGGAAACGAAGGAGATGCAAGTTTGATCCTTGAGTTGGGAAGATCCCCTAGAGAAGGAAATGGCAACCCATTCCAGTATTCTTGCCTGGAAAAATAACAAGCACAGGAAAGCCTAGCAGGCTACAGTCCATGGGGTTGCAAAGAGTCAGACATGCTGAGTGGCTGAGGGTGCATGCACAGCAGGTATCTGGAAGCAAGGTTACCTGTCTGATTGTTTAGGGGTGCTTATTTGGCTTCCTTTGGTTGGTTCTAAGTTGGAAGTGGGAACAAATATTAGAGAAGCTGTCGGTTTGTAAGTAGGTCAGGGCCATTTTGAGCTGATTGTCATACATTATTATTTACCTTCCTGGATTGTTACTTGTGATAGCAGCCTGACTTCCTCCAACTGTGACTTAGAGCAGGCTGTCTTCTGGGGCTGGTTATCAGAGATAAGGGGATTGGTTTCCCGGGCAGGCAGCTGCAGGTTGTGGGTCAGAGTTTCTTTTTTCATATTTGGTCAGGCCATGTCCTTTGGTATATTGAATCTTCAGAAGTAAATTTTTAAAAGACACAGGAACTAGCTTGAAGGATCTCCCACAGGCCAAATTTAAGGCAAATTTAGCATCAGAAGACTCCAGGGACTTCTCTGATGGTCCAGTGGCTAAGACTCTGCACTCCCGATGCTGGGGCCCCCAGTTTAGAGCCCAGGTCAGGGAACTAGACCCCACATGCCACAGCTGAAGATCCCTGATGCCAGGACAAAGATCGAACAAAAATCCTGCCTGCCACACCCAAGACCCTATGTAGCCAGATGAATGAATGAATGAACAATAAAAGAAAATGACTAGAATTGATTGTAAGTACTGAACAAATAAAAATCTATGACTCTGCAGTTACACTTGATAAGAGACAAAGCGGGTGGGGGCTGGTTTTCCATCATTGGAAATTAATTACACCAGCTTCTTATGAAAATAAGTTATTAAAAGTAAAAATAGTATTTGCCCTGCCTTTTTTTTTAAGGACTAGTGTGGTTCACTCTGGGTGGATGAGAAGAAACTCTTCCTTAAAATAGGGTACTAGCAAATAAATATAGGATAAATGAGTTAATTAGGAGATAACTGTCATGCAAGAAAGAAACCTATGGGGACTTCCCTGGCAGTCCAGTGGCTAAGACTCTGCACTCCCGATGCAGGGGGCTCAGGCTCTATCCCTGGCCAGGAAACTGGATCCCACATGCCGCAACTAAGACCTGGCACAGCCAAATAAATTTTTAAAAATAAGTGTTAAAAAAAGAAATGATTCAGGAAAGATTATCAATGGACTTTAAAACCTTTATGTGTTGACAGGACTTCCCTCTGCGAACCATGGCTAATTCCTGGCCATATTCCAGTCAGATGAGGCAGGTGCATTCCCGGGACCATTTCTTGTGTGAAGTTAGAGCTCAAGGGCCCAGTCAGGGCCTGCTGCATTACTGATGCCCAGGTGTACTTTTGTTGAATGAATGAAACTGCGTGTTATTAAAACAATCTTCTCTTGTGTTACTTTGGTGGTATCTCTTAAACTCTAGATCAAGAACAGCAGGATCTGAGACTTCCCTGGGGGTCCAGTGGTTAAGAATCTACCTGCCAATGCAGAGGGTCCAGGTGTGATCCCTGGTCAGGGAACTAAGATCTCACGTGCTGCAGAGCAACCAAGCTGGAGGTCTGAGAAACGCAATGAAGAGCCCACACAAAGCAACGAGGACCCAGTGAACCAAAAAAGAAAAAAAGGTCCAAATTTAAAAAAAAATTTTGGTCATGCCAAGTTGCATGCAGGATCTTCGTTCCTTGACCAGGGATTGAGCCTGTTTCCCCTGCAGGGGAAGTGCAGTCTTAACCTTTGGACCACTAAGGAGGTCCCAGGAAAAAATAAATTTTAAATGTTTCTGAAGGTAAAGCACTTGCATTCATGGAATAAGAATTTGAATTTTGTGTCTTTAAAACCAGCTGAAAAATTTCCTCCCACCCTCAGCCTTAATGAGATATAACTGACAGATAAAACTGTAAGATATTAAAAGAAAATGAAGCTTTTAGCCGACAGATTGCTGGGAAATAGGAGGGTTCTTGTGGCAGGGAAGGATCACCTCACAGGTGATCTAGTTGCAAAGAGAACACTCTTGATTAGTGGTGCCACCTGGTGGTCACCACCTGAACTGGTCAAATTCTGAATCGGAAATGGTGGGACAAGCTCCAATTTACAGTAAACACAGGAGAGGGTAGTGGTAGTAGTAGAGTTTAACAGTGCTACCAAATTAATTATTCCCAAAAAAGAGCCTTTGTGAAACTATAAACAATAAATTTTTATTGAGCACCCGAGTTAAACCTAGTGAAGTATCACTATGCAGCCAGCTTCAAGCTGCAATTTCAAATGAGATGTCAAAGAATGAAGAAGGTTGAGTGAATGAGTGAAAGTCGCTTAGTCGTGTCCGACTCTCTGCGACCCCGTGGACTATAAATCGACGGAATTCTCCAGGCCAGAATACTGGCACGGGTAGCCTTTCCCTTCTCCAGCAGATCTTCCCAACCCAGGGATCGAACCCAGGTCTCCTGGGTTGCAGGCAGATTCTTTACCAACTGAGCCACAAGGGAAGCCCATGAAGAAAGTTACTTACATATTATTGTTTTAAATGGCACATGTGATCGATTTAGATTGGCTTAAGTAAAGTGGTCACTTCTTTCCCATCAGCCTACTGCTCAACCCATAACCTAGAACCCTCCTACTTTGATTTTAGTTCAGTTCAGTTCAGTTGTTCAGTTGTGTCCGACTCTTTGTGACCCCATGAATCGCAGCACGCCAGGCCTCCCTGTCCATCACCAACTCCCGGAGTTCACTCGAACTCACGTCCATCGAGTAAGTGACGCCATCCAGCCATCTCATCCTCTGTNTTCCCTGTCTTGCTCTCCATTCGTTGTAAGTAACAGTACTTTCTGAAAAGGATTCAAAGTGCTGGTCTGGTACCATTAAGCACCCTCCTCCTGACCCCCACAAGGATACCAAGGCACCTCTGCTTGGAACCGTGTTCTCT
Source organism: Raphicerus campestris (assembly GCA_006410735.1). Classification (NCBI taxonomy): domain Eukaryota; kingdom Metazoa; phylum Chordata; class Mammalia; order Artiodactyla; family Bovidae; genus Raphicerus; species Raphicerus campestris. The sequence continues at coordinate 38,804 of SJYW01025622.1, read as the reverse complement.
TGCTCTCGGCCCCCAGATTGTGTTTGAGTCGTGATACTGTCAGCCCATGGGGTGAATGATCATTGGTATGAACCCAGTGTTTCTTAATAGCATTGCTATTGGTATTTTGAGTAAGACAAATCTTGTTTGATGTATAGAAGGGTTCTGTGCGTTTTAGAACATTTAGCATCCTTAAACTAATCCACGACATGCCGGTAGCACCTCTTTTTTTTTTACTGTGATGACCAAAAGTGCCCCTTCTATATTTCCAGTACCTCCAGAGGAGCAGGGTGCCCCTGCTAGGAGCCCCAGTCAGTTGTGGGCNACATGCCGGTAGCACCTCTTTTTTTTTTACTGTGATGACCAAAAGTGCCCCTTCTATATTTCCAGTACCTCCAGAGGAGCAGGGTGCCCCTGCTAGGAGCCCCAGTCAGTTGTGGGCATTGTGGTCTTTATAAAACAGTGACACCCGCTCTTGCAGGCAGACGTGGCCAGTTGACCAGTTCTGCCCAGGACCAGAGAGTGTCTTCTGGGGCTTCTGAGAAAGACTTTGCCCTCTGACAAGAGAGACGTGTCTGAGGAGAAAAAGTGTCCGTTCTCCCTCTCCACCCCCACCCCACGCCACCTTCCTTCTCTTGACAGGCTGGGAGGGGCCGCGATGCTTGCCTCTGTAGAAACCGTCTTATGACCCTGACCCTGAGGGCCAAGTGGAAAAACAGAGGGTGGAAAGTCCCTGGATCCTGGATGATGTTGGTAAGCTTCCAAACTAAAGCAGGGACTGCCAGCCAACGGGCTTTCCATGAAGTAAAATGAAAATCTCCTGAATGTTTAAACCACTGTCCATCAGGATTCCTGTTACCCATTGCAAAACACATGTTGACTTACACAGAGAAAAAGGGCATTTGCATGATAAACAAGTTAAAGAAAATGGAAAGTTACCAACAAAGCAGGTTTTTCTCAGGATAAAAATATGTATGTGTGTATATGTATATACATACATATACGTATATAATAATTCCTTTAGCTGTATAAGATATATAAGGTGATACAGGAATTCACCTGCAGAGAGCTGACTGTTCACAGTCTTAAGATACGAACTGTGTTTCCTTTACCCACATATCAAATAATTGACCTTCCTGTGGCATTTTGCTTTATTATTATTGTTTTGACAGCACGTTATGACTACAAGTCCTCACTGTTTAGCAGTGTGGTAAAGCAGACATTTAAATCCCATTATTCACTTTCAAAAACTCAAACTCATACAGACCTTAGTACATTAAAAATATAAGAGGCTTGGAGAACCTTATTTCCACAACTTTTCAAAATAGTATTCCGTTTAGTCTCACCAACTGGGTTTAACCTATGGGAGCAATAGATAAATTCTGTTGGGTTAAACACTCAGTGAAACCTCTTCGAAGATTCTTTTCTAATGGAGCTACCACAGAACCCCAGTTTTTAAAAAGGAAAGATTTTTTTCCTTTTTAGATTAAAGACCTACTATCTCAGGAGACAGTCCACATGGACACCATATGCCTGATTCCCCAGGACAAATTGCCAGTCTATTCTGTCAAGACAATCATGCTGGACTCTGGACAGTTGTTCTAATACTGACCGTGCTGATCACCTGCTACAGAGGTCTGTTAGGACCAATATCAGATTTATTTTCATTGTTCTTTCCTGCCTTTATTAACCTCCAAACTATTTTCCTGCATCCCACTCATCTGTGTCTGCCAGTCAAGTCCAGACCTTCATATTTTCTCCTAGTTGGTTCCCAGCCACCCATCAAAACCATCTTGCTTTTCTAATATAGTTGAGCAAGGGTTCATGTGGCCACAGTGCAGAAAGCCAAACTCTAACAGAGGGTGTTTGCAGTAATGTAAGGGTTAATTTGCAGGGAGTCAGGCAAGGGAGTGGGAGACAAGCCTCAGATCCACTCCACCTTGGTCTGTGAGTTAGGGGTGTTTTAAATGGAAAGAACAAAGAAACCCGGGTTAATCGTCGTCTTGTGACATTTCTCTCTTTTTTTTTTGGTCACACTGCAAGGCATTTGGGATCTTAGCCCCCCTGACGTGGGATGGACCCTGCACCCCTTGTGCTGGGTGGAATCTTAACCATTGGACCACCAGGGAAGTCCTTCTTGTGACATTTCTAAAGCGTGGTTTTGGAGATCAGACTGTCTCCAGTTTACCATTCTCTGACCAGGTGGTCCATGGTTCCAGGGTCTGTGAACTCACCTTCCCCAGAGAGACAACCTGAATGTGTCCATCAGTGACGAGATCTACAACAGCAGATTTGCTACCACTTTAATGATGTCATCGACACAGCCATCTCTGCCATCTGACTGGTTGGTTAGCATTCGGTCAGCACAGGATTGAGATTGGAGGAGACAAGAAAGGAACCGAGGGCAGAGGAGACAAGCAGGCAGTCAAGGCTTGGACAGAGGTTAATCATGAACTCAGCAAGAGAAGTCAGTTTTCAGGAGATCTGGTCTCACTGATACAATTCCAGGAGAGTTCCACCCCTGGGGAAATGGAGTAGACACACATTTCCATGTTACTCTCGCTAAGCACAACTGAAATCCCCAGATGTTGCATGTGAATCAACCCCAGTCAGACACAGTGGTTGGGGATCTCAGGACCCTTGGCTTTGCTTTGACTTCATCAACCCCAGGGCCTTCCCAGGTGGCGCTAGTGGTAAAGAATCCACCTGCCAATGCAGGAGATGCAAGAGATGGAGGTTTGATCCCTGGGTCAGGAAGATTCCCCTGGAGAAGGAAATGGCAACCCACACCAGTATTCTTGCCTGGAGAATCCCCTTGGGCAGAGGATCCTGGTGGGCTACAGTCCGTGGGGTTGCAAAGAGTCGGACTTGACTGAGTACACACAAACACACATAAACCCCAGAAGCAGGCACTCTGGAAAGTATAGACAAAACATGCCCCCCTCAACCCCCAACAAAAGCCTGTTGCCTGGAACCAGGACCTGGGAAGGGGCAGCCCAGCAAGACAGAGACCCTGTGGACAGCAACCACTCTCTCTACCATTCACTCCTGCACAGGCTTCTGCTCTGAACCCCGACAAGCCTGGATGTTGGTTACCTGGAGCTGCACCAGGGCTGATTACCTCACCACCTGGGCACTGGAATCAGTCATCTGATAGAATTTTTCAACGGATTGCAGAACAGGAAATGCTTCAGAGTTTTCTGGGAAAGAGCACCACCTAGTGAGGAACCAAAAGCAAGAATGGAAAACCTGTGCCTCCAAGCCCTCTGGTCAAAGCCGAGTCAAGGCCAAAGCACTACCCAGGCCCAGTGAGGGCGGCGCAGTTGGGTGCGTGCAGTCAGGAGAAGGGACTGGTGAAGCCCAGATGGAATGTGCTAGAATGTTCCAGTTCAAAGCCGGGCTCATCCCTCTTAGGACAGGCAAAGTCTGAATGGGACTCGTCACCTGGTGGGGGGCTCAGGGAAGCTCAAGGTCTGGCTGGGTTTCTGGAGAGAAAAAGAATATGGGGTTGGGGGGAGGCTACAGGCAGAAAGAGAGCTGGAAAACTGTTTCTGTGCTCTGATGGATGTTTCCTCATGTCGTTTCTTTATTCCTCACAGCCAGACATCTAGCGAGGTAAGGCCTTGTGCTTGTCCCATTTCACAGGTGGGACAGCTGAGGCACAGAGCATCAATAATTAACACAGATACAGAGGGGTGACCAGCTTGGGTGAATTTAAGTTGATTTCAGAGTCCACTCAAACCTACACAACAGGCTTCCCTTTAGGGATATATGCAAAAATAGAAACCATTAGCAAAGTAATAGCCCAGCTACTGCAAAGCATGTAACTCAGTTCAGTTCAGTCGCTCGGTCGTGTCCAACTCTTTGAGACCCCATGGACTGCAGCATGCCAGGCCTCCCTGTCTATCACCAACTCCCGGAGTTTACTCAAACTCATGTTCATTGAGTTGGTGATGCCATCCAACCATCTCATCCTCTGTCTTCCCCTTCTCTTCTCGGCCTCAATCTTTACCAGCATCAGGGTCTTTTCAAATAAGTCAGCTCTTCGCATCAGGCAGCCAAAGTATTGGAGTTTCAGCTTCAGCATCAGTCCTTCCAATGAACATTCAGGACTGATTTCCTTTAGGATGGACTGTTTGGATCTCCTTGCCATCCAAGAGACTCTCAAGAGGCTTCTCCAACACCACAGTTCAAAAGCATCAATGCTTCGGTTCTCAGCTTTCTTTATAGTCCAACTCTCACATCCATACATGACCACTGGAAAAACCATAGCCTTGACTAGACAGACCTGTGTTGGATGTTTAACTTCATCAGGCGGATATTATGATGAAGTGTCCCAAACTTGGAAATTCCTTATTTTCTACCTGTACACCCTTGAGGTGAATAATAAGCCTCCCTCTCAGTAGGAGAAATCTTAGACACAGGAAGGTTTTCTTTTTGCTCTCTAGGAAATAAACACTGAATATAGCCAAACAATCCAGTAAGTTTGAGTCGTGCTTCTGTCCCACTAGAGGAATAGCCGCGTGATAGTGAGAGCAGGTTTGGGTAAGAGGCAAGATAAGAGGGGTTGCAGTGGCCCCAGTCTTTTTTTCTTTAAGTATTTACTTATTTATTTAATTTTCGGCTACGCTGGGTCTTGGTTGCTGCACGCAGGCTTTCTCTAGTTGTGGTGCGTGGGCTTCTTGTTGTGGTGGCTTCTCTTGCTGTGGAGGACAGAGTGCAGCCTCAGTGGTTGTAGGGCACAGGCTCAGTTGCTCCGTGGCATGTGGGATCTTCCCAGACCAGGGATCGAACCCATGTCCTCTGCATTAGCAGCCAGATTCTTAACCACTGCACTACCAGGGGAGTCCCCCAGAGTCTTTATTAATGAGGAACACTAGGCTGTCCACGGAGAAGGCAATGGCACCCAAACTCCGGTACTCTTGCCTGGGAAATTCCATGGATGGAAGAGCCTGGTGGGCTGCAGTCCATGGGGTTGCTAAGAGTCGGACATGACTGAGCGACTTCACTTTGACTTTTCACTTTCATTCATTGGAGAAGGAAATGGCAACCCACTCCAGTGTTCTTGCCTGGAGAATCCCAGGGACGGGGGAGCCTGGTAGGCTGCCGTCTATGGGGTCGCAGAGAGTCGGACACGACGGAAGCCACTTAGCAGTAGTAGTAGTAGGCTGTCCAAGGCCATGTCCAGAAAGCATGGGAAACGGAGATGTGTTTAGATGAACAAGTGTTGTCAGAGACCCATTCTAGGAGCAGAGCTGAGGGGGAGACACGTGGTGGTACCCGCTAGTTACATCCAAGTAGGGCCCAGGCAGAAGTGGCGATGCTGAGAAGAGGACCGAGCCTCTAGATGAAGGGGACAGGTGAGGGTAAGAAGTGTTCACAGGCCTCCGACACTGGAAACAGCAAATGAACAATACATACATAATCAAAGCCAGCAGATCCATGTGCTTGCTCCGTGTAGGCATCTTACTAGAAGGCATTAGAAAGAGGCAAGAATTTAATAAGTTTTTAAAGGATAAGCCATGGTATGACTTTGATGTAGGTATTTATCTACACTCAACTCTGTGCTTGGCATCAGCCTTGGCCTTTGGAAAACTGCAGTCAAGAGCTGTCTACAGGGTTATTTGGGCCATCCCTGACCTCGTGCTGGAGGAGTGATTGTGTAAGAGCTTAGATTACCACCATATTCAACTGCGGCAATGACGTCGATCATATTACCAAGGCGTGTTTTTCAGATTGATTTCAAACTCTAGCGAGTGCCTAGATGTGGCATGGGGTGACAATCATCCTAGGTTCTGTGTTCACTGAAATTTTATCAGTCAGTTGTATAAACATATATTCATTATATAAGAATATTAAAGGAGCTAAATACAACTCCCTTATTTACCATCATTACTTAAATTCTAATAAACATTTAGTGACTCAAGAGAGTATAATTGTCTTCCTAAAGTTACCTACTTCATACTTAAGATTCTTTTTTTAAAAAAAGATTTATTTACTTACTTTTGGCTGCCCTGGATCTTCGCTGCCGTGTAGGCTTTTCTCTAGTTTGATGAGCGGGGCTACTCTTCCTTGTGATGTCTTCTCTTGTTTCGGGGCACCAGCTCTAGAGCAGAGGCTCAGTAGCTGTGGCTCAGAGGCTTGGTTGCTCTGAGGCATGTGGAATCTTCCCCGAGCCAGGGATCGAACTGCTGTCCCCTGTGTTGGCAGGCGGATTCTTATCCACTGTACCACCAGGGAAGTCCTGCTTGTCTTAACAAGAGGATAATTTTATTTATTTTTAATACAACTTTGGATTTATTCTTGAATTTCAAAGGTTCATTCTGTGATGGTGCTGTTTGTCTTTGATCAAACTTTGATCATAACAATTGGCTAATTTAGGCATTAAACTGAAGTGTGCCTTGGTTGCGTTACTCAGATCTTTAGAATGTGACTAGTAGAATTATCATCATATTTCTTGGTATCCTGTGAATATTAATTGCATCCTTTTTATTTATCAAATATTTGTTTTTAAAGTCTTTATTGAATTTGTTACATTATTGCTTCTGTTTTATGTTTGGTTTTTTTAGCTGTGAGGCATGTGAGATCTTCGGTCCGCGACCAGGGATTGAACCTGTGTCCCCTACATGGGAAGTCTTACCCACAGGACCACCGGAGAAGTTCCTTAACTGNAGTCTTTATTGAAGTTGTTACATTATTGCTTCTGTTTTATGTTTGGTTTTTTAGCTGTGAGGCATGTGAGATCTTCGGTCCACGACCAGGGATTGAACCTGTGTCCCCTACATGGAAAGTCTTACCCACGGGACCACTGGAGAAGTTCCTTAACTAACATCTGCACATTTATTACACCTTAATATGTATATTTGTGTGTGTGACAGTCACCTGTTAGACACTCATCAAGCCCATTTCCTCCTCTTCCTCGTCACGGAAGGCAGCTACTTGGTTCTGCTTCTCTTACAGTCAGACGCAGTTGCAAGACTGAACTCCAGGTAATGGTTTGTGGGCAGGGAATGTATGGCATTTCCAGGCTGGGCCGGTTAACACCTTTCTCATTCTCTTTCTCACCTGCCCACCAATGGAGAGGAGGCCGGGGACACTGGAATATATACACCAGTGCTGGAATATATACACCAGTGCTGGAATATATAGTGTCAGCCCTGGGGAGGTGGGAGCTTGTCTGTCAGAGCAGCTACTCTTACTAATACTTTTCTAAAGGAACTGGTGAAAAGTTTGAAAACAACTCAGGAAGCCATTAAATGTCTAGAAGAAGTTAAGTTGTAATTTTGCATAAAGTGAAAGTTACCCAGTTGTGTCTGACTCTGCAGTCCCATGGACTGTAGCCTGCCTGGCTCTTCTGTCCGTGGAATAATTCAGGCAAGAATACTGGAGTGGTTTGCCATTCCCTTCTCCAGAGGATCTTCCAGACCTAGGNGGTGAAAAGTTTGAAAACAACTCAGGAAGCCATTAAATGTCTAGAAGAAGTTAAGTTGTAATTTTGCATAAAGTGAAAGTTGCCCAGTTGTGTCTGACTCTGCAGTCCCATGGACTGTAGCCTGCCTGGCTCTTCTGCCCGTGGAATAATTCAGGCAAGAATACTGGAGTGGTTTGCCATTCCCTTCTCCAGAGGATCTTCCAGACCTAGTGATCAGAATGCCGATCTCCTGCATTGCAGGCAGATTCTTTACCGTCTGAGCCACTATACTCCTTTCTAAATTCTAAGGTCACATCTGGACTGACTGGAGACGGATAGTCATTTTTTTTCCCTTTTTTATTGTGCACCATGTGGAATCTTATTTCCCTGATCAGGGAATCAAACCCCTGCTTCCTGCATTGCAAGGTGGAGTCTTAACCACTAGACTGCTGGGGAAATCCCTGGGATGGATACTCTTAGGCAAAGTGCTGGCATGAGCAAAGTTTCTTCTCTAAAATCTCCACCAAAATGATTCATAGGAAGAATATCCAAATTAGTGCTGGAAATCTGGAGGTCACTCAAAGATCCTCTAGAAACATGGGAGGATTTCTGGTCAGTGTAGCAGTACATCGAGTGCCACTCAATGTTTGAGCACTCAAAACATTGAGTAACAGTGACTCATAGAATGTGGTAATAAAGTGACTTTCTTTTTGTCCCCAGCTGAGTCATTACATTGGCCTGGGGGGCTTGATTTTTTTCTTTGCCCCTGGACCAAAATGCCGGCCCCATCGCCATTTTTTGTTTAAACTTCTTAGATAATAAAAAGTCATATAATCATTTTAAGTCAGAACACAGGCACAGTCTCTCTCTCCCTTCTTTACTGGAGTGTGATTGCTTTTAATGTTGTGTTACTTTCTGCTCTGCGATGAAGTGGGTCATTGCATGCACGTCTCCTCCCTCGTGAACCTCCCTTCCACCCCTTCGATCCACCCCTAGGTCGTCACAGAGCACGAGCTAAGCTCCCTATAGTGTACAGCAGCTTCCCATTAGCTATCTATGTCACACACAGTAGTGTATATATTGGCAGTCTTACTCTCCCAGTCTGACTCACCCTCCTCTTCCCCCTCTGTGTCCACATATCCATTCTCTACACCTGTGTCTCTTTTCCTGCTCTGCAGATAAGCTTATCCATACCATCTTTCTAGATTCCATATACGTTACCGTAGGATATTTTGTTTTTCTCTTTCTGACTTATTTTCCTCTGTATGACAGAGTCTAGGTATATCCACATCACTACAAGTGATCCAATTTCAGTCCTCTTTATAGCTGAGTAAAATTCCATTGTATATATATGTACCACATCTTCTTTATCCATGCATCTGTCAGTGGACATCTAGGTTGCTTCCGTGTCCTGGCTATTGTGAACAGTGCTGCAGTGAACACTGGGGTACATGTGTCTTTTTGAATTACAGCTTTCTTGGTGTATATGCCCAGTAGTGGGATTGCTGGGTCATATGGTAGTTCTATTTTTAGTTTTTTAAGAACCCTTCATATTGTACTCCATAGAGGTTGTGTCAATCTATATTCCCACCAACAGTGCAGGAGGGTTCTCTTCAGTTCAGTTCAGTTCAGTTGCTCAGTCGTGTCTGACTCTGCGACCCCATGAATCACAGCACACCAGGCCTCCCTACCATCTCTCAGAGTTCATTCAGACTCACGTTCATCGAGTCCGTGATGCCATCCAGCCATCTCATCCTTGGTCGTCCCCTTCTCCTCCTGCCCCCAATCCCTCCCAGCATCAGAGTCTTTTCCAGTGAGTCAACTCTTCGCATGAGGTGCCCAAAGTACGGAGTTTCAGCATCAGCATCATCCCTTCCAAAGGAATCCCAGGGTTGATCTCCTTCAGAATGGACTGGTTGGATCTGCTTGTAGTCCAAGGGACTCTCAGGAGTCTTCTTACACAGGCACGATCTTTAAGTGTCCAAGCCTATGTTACAAAACTCTGGTTTAAGGTTGAAACTCTATTCTTTCAGCACAAACCTATAGGAAGCTAGCAAGCCTTCAGTGGGAGAAAGAGGTGGGAAGCTGGTGGAGGTTAAGTTTCCAGCCTTGTTCTTGTGTTCCACCTCTTCCAGTAAGCTCTTTGTGGCTTCTGACTTCTCCAGGGACTGAGCTGCAAGAGTGTGGAGGTTCTGGTACTGTTCGTGGTGGTGGGGTGGGAGATTTGTGCTGGTGGGGGTGAGGCTGCTACCTGACCACCACTGTCTTGCCTGGCAGTTGTTTAAAGCAGACTCTTTCTCTCCTGGTTTTGGAGACCATCCTGTCGCTGAGGATTTCTCCTCTGGAATTCAGTCTGAAAACTGAGGGGTGGCATCGTGTTCCAGGGAAACGAGAAAAGAAACACAAATCTCCGTCTTGAACTTGAAAAGTTTAGGCTTGAACCTGGGAGGAAACCAGACCAACAGAAAGTACAGTTTTAACAACATGGATATTATGTTCCAAAGACCGGAATCTTTAAACACAACTTCCAAAGTGGGATCACAGAGATACTGTGTTCTTCATTTAGCACTTAAGAGGTGAATGTCTTCTTACTCCATGTGATCTAAAAAGCTGGAGTCATGGGACTTCCCTGGTGTTCCAGTGATTAAGAATGTGCCTTGCAGTGCATGGGGGCCTGGGTTCTATCTCTGGTTGGGGAACCAAGATCCCACATGCCTTGGAGCAACTAAACCTGCCTGCTGCCATTAGAGAATCCGTGCATTCAAACTAAAGATCCTGCATGATACAGCAAAGATTCCCTTTGCTACAACTAAAACCTGATGCAGCCAAATAAATAAATATGTAAAAAAAAAGAAGCTGAAACTCCAGTACTTTGGCCACCTGAAGCGAAGAACTGACTCACCAGAAAAGACCCTGATGCTGGGAAAGATTGAAGGTAGGAGAAGGGGACGACAGATGAGATGGTTGGATGGCATCACCAGTTCAATGGACATGAGTTTGAGCAAGCTCCAGGAGTTGGTGATGGACAGGTATTCCTGCCGTGCTGCAGTCCATGGGGTCGCAGAGAGTTGGACATGACTGAGCGACTAAACTGAACTGAAAAAAATGAAAAGCTGGAGACATACAGACATAGAAGAAAACTTATGATTACTAAAGGACAAAGTTGGGAGGGGGGGATAAATTAGGAGTTTGGGATTAACAGATATACATTACTATAAATGAAATAGATAAACAACAAGGACCTACTGTATAGCACAAGGAACTATATTCAGTATCTTGAGCCCACCTATAATAGGAAAGAATTATATCTGTCTCTTATACACATNTTCCTAAGCTTTACGACTCACAAAAAATTCAGTGTTTTATTTCTATGGGGCTCTGTTTTTGCTTTGATTGTATTAAGTGACAACAAGGGAAAGCATACTGTCCTCCACTAAAGTTTTGGATTTTAAGAGACTGAAGATGGCATATGCAATACAGATTTTAATCATCCTGCAGAAAAGTAGATTCTAAGATTCTGTTTAGCCCTGTTTTTCATGGTAGAAAAGAAACAGAAAAGGTGAAAATAGCATTTCTTCTGGAAAGGGCAAGTACTGTTCTCCCAGGAAGGGTTTGGTGACCGAAGCAGCAGAGCCTGCTCTAGTCTCAGATGAGCTGCAGAAACCTTACTTAGCATGACCGGTGCCGCAGGGGAGCAGGACGAAGGACGAAGAGTGTTTGTGAAACAGAACTGTTGTGTAATAATGACACTTTGATACTGAGAAATTACAGCTTCACTGCAAATCTCAGATTCGTGATTCTAAAATGAGATTTGAGTTTCTGCTGAGTGCCTTGAAAAAGTAACATCGAAATCATAAAATTTAAGACTGACGTATGCTTTCAGTCACATCTTAAAACCAGGTAGAAGTACGAATTTTGTTTCTTGTTTTAATTGCAGAGGAACTACTCTTTGGGAAAGCTGTGAGGTAGCTGTTTTATAAATGACATCTCTTTTTCAGTCACACTCTCACAGTCCCATCAAGCTAACATTCTGTGTTCTAAGGTCCATGTACCTACTAAGAATCCTGTAAGGTCCTGGAAAGTTTTCATTAAAGGAGCATTTATTTTCATATTGTAAGTGTGAAGTTCTTTGATTGCCAATAAAAGAATCTGTTCGCCATCAAAAGAGGTGTTCCTTAAATACATTTGCCAAAATATTTATAATCCTACAATGCTGTATCATTTTTACGGTAGGAAAGGAATAATAAATGATAGGTAGTTGAAATTTTACTCTGAAAACCCTGAAGACATATGAAGTCTATCTCCAGTTACAGAGCGTTTTATATGATAAATTATAACGTTAAAACGTCTTTTTGGTCATGCTGTGCAGCGTGTGGAATCTGGTTCCTGACCAGAGATTGAACCTGTGCCCCTTGCATCGAGAGTGTGGCCTTAACCCCTGGACACCAGGGAAGTCCCAATCATAACATCTCAGAACATTACCCAAACATAGAATCTTGTCTTAACTCTAGGAAAAAAAGATTTTTATCACAAGGACAGAGGAGCCTGGCAGGCTGCAGTCCACGGGGTTGCAAATAGTCAGACATGACTGAGCGACTAACATCATATCACATCTTGAGTGATTGTATTTTATTCACTTGGGTGTTGGAAAGTATGAGATTAGTGAAGCTCTCCTGGGACTGTTAGTCCACCTGTCTCTTGAGCAATTTGGGGCCTTAGGCGCACAGACATTTCACTTCACACAGTCAAAAATCCGCATATAGAGTTGGCCTCTGACCAACCTTGGATCTTGTATTTTATGTGTTTATTGAAAGATCTGCGTGTCAGTGGACCTGTGTAGTTCAAACATGGGTCAGCTGTATATTCTCAGGAAGCAAAGTGAGGTCTGCCCATGTTTGGGGAAGCCACTGTCAGCTGTTCCACGTGTGCTTGTATTGGTAATGAATGCTTCTTTTGAGCAACTTCTGGAAGACACTGAAAAAATAAGGCATCTCAACTTTAGTTTGAAAGGGAAAGAACAAACGCCTCGTCTCTTCTGTCTACTCACGATTGTCCCCCGAGTGTCCCGAGGCTGCACTCCGTGCCTCCGCGCACAGTGTGGCTGTTCCGTCATGCTTCCTCTGCTCCCGTGAAAACATGAGCTCCAGGAAGGCTCAGGGCAGAAAGTCCCTGATCATTTGTGTGTCTTTGGTATGGAGCCCACAATTCTGGACCCACAGTAACATTTTTTATTAAATGATATAATTTGATAGACCATCTTAGAAATCAACCCCAAATACTCATTGGAAGGATGGATGCTGAAGCTGAAGCTCCAATATTTTGGCCACCTGATGCGAAGAACTGACTCAGTGGAAAAAACCCTGTGTCAGGAAGATCCCCTGGAGAAGGTAATGGCAGCCCACTCCAGTATTCTTGCCTGGAGAATTCCATGGACAGAGGAGCCTGGTGGGCTACAGTCCAAGGGGTCACAAAGAGTTGGATATAACCAAGCGACTAACACACTGATGCTGGGAAAGACTGAGGGCAGGAGGAGAAGAGGGTGGCAGAGGATGAGATGGTTGGATGGCATCACCAACTCAGTGGACAGGAACTTGGACAAACTTTGGGAGATAGGGAGGGACAGGGAGGCCTGGTGTGCTGTAGGCCATGGGGTCACAGAGTTGGACGTGACAGTGACTGAACAACAGTGACATTATATTATAAATACATGTATCCTCCAGTCACAGAAGTTAGAAAGCCCACAAAGCAGCCCCACACCAAAGAGTGTCTGTGACCGCAGGGCCTTTGCACATGACGTCAAAGAGCAATGGGTGGTACTGGGAGGCCTGGGCCCCGGTCCTGATGCTTTCAGTACCTGTGTGATACTGGTCACTGTGCCTGATTCCAGTCCTTTCCCTTTCATGTAAAATGGATATGGAAAGATGATCTTAGGTGCCAACTCTAGCATTTTGTGGATTTATTTGTGGATTAACTAAAATCATTGTAGCCAAATGCATACTGATGATGCCAGATGGTCCTGTCATTTACAAAAGCTATTCAGTTTATATCCTTTAAACAAAGATTCTCCAACCAATCACATATTTGCTGGTAGTACTATCCTCCATCTTTCAGTGGCGCTCAAGGAGGAAACCAGGAGGAAGAAAACCAACTGAGTCTTTTAGCTTCTAGCCCTCATCAGCGTATCAAAAGCTGTGGTTCATGATGTTTGTAGGGAGTGGTATAGCACAGGTGTGGAGCACAGGTGTCTTTGTTCCATCACTGTATTTTTGAGGTACATTGATAGTTGCTATACTGAGAGCCTCTGAATGAATAAATTCTAGACGTTGTTTCTCTCTCCTGTTAAGCTCCAAGCATTTGATCTGGTTGATGGTCTGCTCTCTTNGTATTTTTGAGGTACATTGCTAGTTGCTATACTGACAGCCTCTGAATGAATAAATTCTAGACGTTGTTTCTCTCTCCTGTTAAGCTCCAAGCATTTGATCTGGTTGATGGTCTGCTCTCTTACTAGTAATTCACAAAGAGGCTTCTCCTGAGGCCTTGCCACTTTGACTGCATGGCTTCCATGCCTCCTGTGCATGTGAGGAGCAAGCTGGCAGCCTGGGAGAAGGCATGGAGGGCTGCTCATGGGACGCTTATGGCCTGGCACACGTCACTTTGCTCCCATGTTGCTAGCTAGAAGTTAGCCACGCAGCAACACCAAGCCAGGGGTGCTGCTGGGAAGCCAAGCCTGTATGCTCAGGACAGAGACCCCGGAGCGACTGAGCAGGACTCGAGGCTCAGCATGGTGTGCCTTCCTGGACACAGCATCTGTTTCATTCTCCTCCTGGCAACACTTACCCATTCTCCAAGAGAGACAGCCCAAGTCCCAAACCCCAAATAAGGCACAGTCCTTTCCATTAGATTTATTTGTGGCCCTGTGTGGTTGGGTGACCTGTGAACCAAAAAGTCAAGGTGTCTGCTGAGATAAACAGTCCTGTTCCCAGAGAAGAGATGCTCAGTGCTTGCTGGCCCGGGGAACGGTGAGAGAAGTCCTGTGATGAGACCTCTGCTCTGCTCCCTGGGAGGGGCTTTGTTTTGAACGTTCAGACACTTCACTTGTTTTTTGGCTGTGCTGGTTCTTCGTTGCTGCACGAGCTCGTCTCTAGCTGTGGCGCGTGGGGCTGCTCGTGTGGCGGTGCGCGGGCTTCTCGCTGCGGTGGCTTCCTTGTTGCAGAGCACAGGCTCTAGGTGCACCAGTTTCAGCAGTTGTGGCCTCCAGGCTCTAGAGCGCAGACGCTACAGTTGCAGATCTTGGGCTTAGTTGCTGTAAGGCCTGTGGGATTTATATTGTCACTCTGCTTATTTAACTTATATGCAGAATACATCATGAGAAATGCTGGACTGGAAGAAACACAAGCTGGAATCAAGATTGTCGGGAAAAATATCAATAACCTCAGATATGCAGATGACACCACCCTTATGGCAGAAAGTGAAGAGGAGCTAAAAAGCCTCTTGATGAAAGTGAAAGAGGAAAGCGAAAAAGTTGGCTTAAAGCTCAACATTCAGAAAACGAAGATCATGGCATCCAGTCCCATCATTTCATGAGAAATAGATGGGAAAACAGTGGAAACAGTGTCAGACTTTATTTTGGGGGGCTCCAAAATCACTGCAGATGGTGACTGCAGCCATGAAATTAAAAGACACTTACTCCTTGGAAGAAAAGTTGTGACCAACCTAGATAGCATATTCAAAAGCAGAGACATTACTTTGCCGACTAAGGTCC
>SJYW01025622.1:7340-22693 GCA_006410735.1 Raphicerus campestris | reverse complement strand
AGCTGGAATCAAGATTGTCGGGAAAAATATCAATAACCTCAGATATGCAGATGGCACTACCCTTATGGCACAAAGTGAAGAGGAGCTAAAAAGCCTCTTGATGAAAGTGAAAGAGGAAAGCGAAAAAGTTGGCTTAAAGCTCAACATTCACAAAACGAAGATCATGGCATCCATTCCCATCATTTCATGAGAAATAGATGGGAAAACAGTGGAAACAGTGTCAGACTTTATTTTGGGGGGCTCCAAAATCACTGCAGATGGTGACTGCAGCCATGAAATTAAAAGACACTTACTCCTTGGAAGAAAAGTTGTGACCAACCTAGATAGCATATTCAAAAGCAGAGACATTACTTTGCCGACTAAGGTCCGTCTAATCAAGGCTATGGTTTTTCCTGTGGTCATGTATGGATGTGAGAATTGGACTGTGAAGAAGGCTGAGCGCCGAAGAATTGATGCTTTTGAAGTATGGTGTTGGAGAAGACTCTTGAGAGTCCCTTGGACTGCAAGAAGATCCAACCAGTCCATTCTGAAGGAGATCAGCCCTGGGATTCCTTTGGAAGGAATGATGCTAAAGTTGAAACTCCAGTACTTTGGCCACCTCATGCAAAGAGTTGACTTATTGGAAAAGACTCTGATGCTGGGAGGGATTGGGGGCAGGAGGAGAAGGGGACGACCGAGGATGAGATGGCTGGATGGCATCACGGACTCGATGGACGTGAGTCAGTGAACTCTGGGAGGTGGTGATGGACAGGGAGGCCTGGTGGGCTGCAATTCATGGGGTCGCAAAGAGTTAGACACAACTGAGCAACTGAACTGAACTGAGAAGTTGAACCTGTGTTCCATTGCAGCACTATTTGTAACAGCCAGGACATGGAAGCAGCCTAGATGTTCACTGACAGATGAATGGATGAAGAAGGCGTGTTTATATGTATATACAATGGAATATGACTCAGCTGTTCTTTTTTTGAATGAAGTAATGCTCTTTGCAGCAATATGGATGGACCTAGAGATTATCATGCTAAGTGAAGTAAGTCAGAGAAAGATAAATATTCTGTGATGTCATTTGTGTGTGCTTGGGTGCTTAGTCACTCAGTCGTGTCCCTGTATGTGTGTAATCTAAAAAATATTACAAATGAATTTATTTGTAAAACAGAAAGAGATTCACAGGCATAGAAAACAAACTTATGGAAAACAAAGGGGTAGTTGAGGGGGGTGGTGAACAGACTCATTGGAAAAGACCCTGATACTGGGAAGATTGAAGATGGGAGGAGAAGGGGGTGACAGAGGATGAGATGATTGGATGGCACCACCGACTCAATGGACATGAGTTTGAGTCAACTCTGGGAGTTGGTGATAGACAGGGAGGCCTGGAGTGCGGCAGTTCATGGGGTCGCAAAGAGTCGGACTGAGCGACTGAACTGAACTGACTGAACTGAGATTTACAGATGCACACTACTGCAAATAAAGTAGATAAACAACACAGATTTACGGATAGCTCTGGGAACTACATCCAACATCGTATAATAGACTATAATGGGATACAATAAAAGAGAACACATATATACATTTGTGTGTGTGTATATATATATAACCGACTCACTTCGCTGTACGCCTGAAACTAATGCAATGTTGTAAATCAGCTATATTGCAATAAAAAAACTCAACCAACTTGCTCCAAAGGGAACTCTGGATTATGCCTATTCCTAAGGCTGCTCATTTCTGAGTCTTTTCTGTCTCAGTAAATGGTAGCCTCTAATAGCTTGAACCCAGAGCCCAAGTTACTCTTGTCTTTTCTTTCTCTCACTCTTATATCCAAGTTAGCAGCAACTCTTTTGCCACTTCTACTTTCAAAATATAACTTTCTCGCCCCTGTAGTCTCTTACCTGTATTTCATCCCCAAAGCCCCATAATTGAGTTGGCAGCTTCCATCTTGCCTCTCTAGAACTTCATTTTTCTGTAGCAACTGGAATAATCCAAGAAGTGTCCACTCTGCTATTGAAAAGTCACCAGTGACCTTTATTTATGTTTAGAAAAAAGTCCAGAATTCTTAAAAAAAAAAAAAAAAATATATATATATATATATTTGCTTATTTGGCTGCCCTGGGTCTTAGTTGTGGCCCTAGGGATCTTTAGCTGCAGTGTGTAGGATCTAGTTCCCTGACCAGGAATCAAACCTGGCCCCTTGTGCTGGAAGTGCAGAGTCTTAGCCACTGGACCACCAGCGGAGTCCCCAGAATTCTTTCCCAAGACCTTCAAAGTCTTGCATGGTCTGTTTCTTTCCTGCTTTTGTCTCATCGCATCCTCCTCACCCCTCAGACTCTGGGCGCCCGAACTCTGCATTTCCAAGACCCCTCTCAGTCCTTTTGTGCCTTTGCCCCTGCTGGTCCCACCCCCTGGGAAGCCACCTTCTCTTCCCAAGGCTACCTTCCTCACTGGGCCCTCCCAGGCCATCCGATGTAAACCTTGGTATTTCCTTCCTAGGACAGTCTACAATTTCCTTGGCGATTTATTCCCTTGCTTGTTTACTACTTGCGCTTTCCCGTTAGCATGTAAGTGTACTCAAGGCCCTTCATAGCTGAATCTCAGGGCCTGAGTCTAGTGTACAGCTGATGACCAATGAACAACCCTCCCGTTTCTGCAGCAGGTCCTAAGGCGGTCTTCAATATGCAGTTTGAAAACCACCAGACTAGAAATTCCCAGTGGTTTCTATTGGTTCCAGAGTTTGTGGTCCTTCCGTGTGTGTGTGCATGCTAAGCTGCTTCAGTGTGTCTGAATCTTTGCGACCCCATGGACTGTAGCCCGGCCAGGCTCCTATGTCCATGGAATTCTCCAGGCAAGAATACTGGAGTGGGTTACCATTCCCTTCTCCAGGAGGTCTTCACACCCAGGGGTCGAACCCAAATGCCTTACATCTCCTGCATTGGTGGGTGGGTTCTTTACCACCAGCGCTAACTGGGATGCCAGTATCTTTTTTGATTTTGTTGTTGCTGCTATTTAACAGCTTTTATTTAGTTTGGAGATATTATGTTGATATTTTTCTAACTTTAGTTTTAACTTCTAGTTTTTATTTGTTTAGAAAATTCTTCTTGATGAGTACGGCTAGAAGTTTCTCAATTTTTTGGGAACTTGGTTTCTAGTAGATTGATGAGCTCTGTTCAGTTTTTGTTCTTTCAAGGGATTTCTCTCTCTCTCTCTCTCTCTCTCTCTTTT
The DNA here is from genome assembly GCA_006410735.1 of Raphicerus campestris. Lineage (NCBI taxonomy): Eukaryota > Metazoa > Chordata > Mammalia > Artiodactyla > Bovidae > Raphicerus > Raphicerus campestris. The sequence goes on along the minus strand of SJYW01025622.1, from coordinate 19,483 downwards.
TGGCCACACTTCAAGACCTCTGGGATCTTAGTATCTTAGTTCCCTGACCAGGGATGGAACCTGAGCCCCTTGCAGTGAAAGTGAAGCGTTTCAACTGCTGGGCCACCAAGGAAGCCCCTCAAATATAATACCTTGATGAATGTTTATTAGGTTGGAGTGACACAAGGACACAGAGCCAAGTAATTTAGTGTTGTAGCTGTCTTCAAGGAATAAATTTTCCACTAGGAAGTTAACACTCTGTTTGGCTGACTTAACAAAATACTCTAGACTTGGGTCTTGGACAGCAAGGAGATCAAACCATCAATCCTAAAGGAAATCAATCCTGACTACTCATTGGAAGGCCTGATGCTAAAACTGGAGTCCCAATACTTTGGCCACCTGATGCAAAGAGCCAGCTTGTTGGAAAAGACCCTGATGCTGGGAAAGATTGAAGGCAGGAGGAGAAGGGGGTAACAGAGGACAAGATGATTGGATGGCATCACCAACTCAATGGACATGAGTTTGAGTAAAGTCTTGGAGATGGTGAAGGACAGGGAAGCCTGGGGTACTGAAATTTATGGGATTGCAAAGGGGTCAAAAAGAGTCAAGAAGAGTCAGACACCACTTGGCAACTGAACAATGACAAGACTTGGCTCAAAGGCCACTATTAATCCTGAAGGAACCCAGTTCAGTTCATGCTGCTGCTGCTGCTGCTGCTGTTAAGTTGCTTCAGTCATGTCCAACTCTGTGCGACCCCAGAGATGGCAGCCTAACAGGCTCCGCCTTCCCTGGGATTCTCCAGGCAAGAACACTGGAGTGGGTTGCCATTTCCTTCTCCAGTGCATGAAGGTGAAAAATGAAAGTGAAGTCCCTCAGTCGTGTCCAACTCCTAGCGACCCCATGGACTGCAGCCCACCAGGCTCCCCCGTCCCTGGGATTCTCCAGGCAAGAATACCAGAGTGGGTTGCCATTTCCTTCTCCAGTGCATGAAAGTGAAAAGTGAAAGTGAAGTTGCTCANAGGCTACCTTCCTCACTGGGCCCTCCCAGGCCATCCGATGTAAACCTTGGTATTTCCTTCCTAGGACAGTCTACAATTTCCTTGGCGATTTATTCCCTTGCTTGTTTACTACTTGCGCTTTCCCGTTAGCATGTAAGTGTACTCAAGGCCCTTCATAGCTGAATCTCAGGGCCTGAGTCTAGTGTACAGCTGATGACCAATGAACAACCCTCCCGTTTCTGCAGCAGGTCCTAAGGCGGTCTTCAATATGCAGTTTGAAAACCACCAGACTAGAAATTCCCAGTGGTTTCTATTGGTTCCAGAGTTTGTGGTCCTTCCGTGTGTGTATGCATGCTAAGCTGCTTCAGTGTGTCTGAATCTTTGCGACCCCATGGACTGTAGCCCGGCCAGGCTCCTATGTCCATGGAATTCTCCAGGCAAGAATACTGGAGTGGGTTACCATTCCCTTCTCCAGGAGGTCTTCACACCCAGGGGTCGAACCCAAATGCCTTACATCTCCTGCATTGGTGGGTGGGTTCTTTACCACCAGCGCTAACTGGGATGCCAGTATCTTTTTTGATTTTGTTGTTGCTGCTATTTAACAGCTTTTATTTAGTTTGGAGATATTATGTTGATATTTTTCTAACTTCAGTTTTAACTTCTAGTTTTTATTTGTTTAGAAAATTCTTCTTGATGAGTACGGCTAGAAGTTTCTCAATTTTTTGGGAACTTGGTTTCTAGTAGATTGATGAGCTCTGTTCAGTTTTTGTTCTTTCAAGGGATTTCTCTCTCTCTCTCTCTCTCTCTCTCTTTTTGGCCACACTTCAAGACCTCTGGGATCTTAGTATCTTAGTTCCCTGACCAGGGATGGAACCTGAGCCCCTTGCAGTGAAAGTGAAGCGTTTAAACTGCTGGGCCACCAAGGAAGCCCCTCAAATATAATACCTTGATGAATGTTTATTAGGTTGGAGTGACACAAGGACACAGAGCCAAGTAATTTAGTGTTGTAGCTGTCTTCAAGGAATAAATTTTCCACTAGGAAGTTAACACTCTGTTTGGCTGACTTAGCAAAATACTCTAGACTTGAGTCTTGGACAGCAAGGAGATCAAACCATCAATCCTAAAGGAAATCAATCCTGACTACTCATTGGAAGGCCTGATGCTAAAACTGGAGCCCCAATACTTTGGCCACCTGATGCAAAGAGCCAGCTTGTTGGAAAAGACCCTGATGCTGGGAAAGATTGAAGGCAGGAGGAGAAGGGGGTAACAGAGGACAAGATGATTGGATGGCATCACCAACTCAATGGACATGAGTTTGAGTAAAGTCTTGGAGATGGTGAAGGACAGGGAAGCCTGGGGTACTGAAATTTATGGGATTGCAAAGGGGTCAAAAAGAGTCAAGAAGAGTCAGACACCACTTGGCAACTGAACAATGACAAGACTTGGCTCAAAGGCCACTATTAATCCTGAAGGAACCCAGTTCAGTTCATGCTGCTGCTGCTGCTGCTGCTGTTAAGTTGCTTCAGTCATGTCCAACTCTGTGCGACCCCAGAGATGGCAGCCTAACAGGCTCCGCCGTCCCTGGGATTCTCCAGGCAAGAACACTGGAGTGGGTTGCCATTTCCTTCTCCAGTGCATGAAGGTGAAAAATGAAAGTGAAGTTGCTCAGTTGTGTCCGACTTCTAGCGACCCCATGGGCTGCAGCCCACCAGGCTCCTCCATCCATGGGATTTGCCAGGCAAGAGTAGTCCATAATCTCTTTAAGCACTTCTCTCTCTCATTTTTTTCCCCAGTACCTTGGTATTACACATGAGTTATGGATCTTTGTGTAAATCATAGAATTACTTTAAATAGGTCAAGTCCTAATGATTCAAGAAATCTGACAAGAGATATAAATTTACATCATTAAGACAACTGTACAAAACCTTCTCATGTACTCAAACACCTGGTCTCTGTTTAAGGAACATTTGCACTTAGAGAAAATTTTAAGGAGAATTTCCAATTTTTTGAGATTTTAAACTAAGCACAAACATTACTGGTTTTTCTATATATTTTTTAATACTGAATATAAGATTTGTATATTTCCTGATTAGAAAGTTAGCAAATAGAAGAAAGCAATATTTCAACTTTGTTTTCATTGAATACTTGCAAGGAGCTCCCCTTCCCACCCACATTAAAACTGAACTAAAAACACATGAGTTTGTAACTCTTTATTATTTTTATTTTATTAAAAATTTTTATTATTTAAAAAAATATATTTTTATTTGGCATGCTACGTGGCATGTGAAATCTTACGTGAATTGTAGGCAAGAATACTAGAGTGGGTTGCCATTTCCTTCTCCAGGGGATCTTTCCAACCCAGGAATCAAACCCAGGTCTCCTGCATTGCGGGCAGATTCTTTACCATTTGAGCCACCAGGGAAGAACCTTAGTTCCCGTACCAGAGATAAAACCGAGCCCCCTGCATTGGAAGGGCACAGTCGTAACCACTGGACTCCTAGGGAAGTCCCAAATCTGTAACACTGAAAAGTTGTGGGCAACTATATGCTCGATCGTCTCTTATTCTTTCTAGTTTGGTTATATTCAATTATCGTTATGGTTATTGGTGAAATAAAGATGGAATTTTAAAAAATAGACTTTATTTTTTTAGAGTAGCTTTAGATGAGCAGCAAAACTAAGTTGAAAGTACAAAGATTTCCCATATACCTCCTGCCTTTCCACCTCAGCCTCCCTTACTGTTAACATGCCCCAAAAGATCTGAAACTCCAATACTTTGGCCACCTGATGTGAAGAGTTGACTCACTGGAAAAGACCCTGATGCTGGGAGGGATTGAGGGCAGGAGGAGAAGGGGATGACAGAGGATGAGATGGTTGGATGGCATCACCAACTCAATGGACATGGGTTTGGGTGAACTCCGGGAGTTGGTGATGGACCGGGAGGCCTCGCATGCTGCGGTACATGGGGTCGCAAAGAGTCGGACACAACAGAGCGACTGAACTGAACTGAACTTACTGCAGTTGATGAACCTACGCTGACAAGTCATCACCGCAAGTCCATAGCTTACGTTAGGGCTCACTCGGTTTTATATGATCTATGTGTTTGGAAAACACATGCATGAACTTACCCTTAGAGAATCACTCAAAATAGAATCACTACCCTAAACATCCTCTTTGCTCTACTTATTTATCCCCTTCTTCCAAATTGCTGGCATCCACTGATTTTTTTCAGTTGTCTCCATGGTTTTGCCTTTTCCAGAATGTCACAGAGCTGGAATCATGAGTCTTTAGACTTTTCAGTCTAACTTCTTTCACTTAGTAAAATGCATTTAAGCTTCTGGCATGTCTTTTCATAGCTCATATCTTTTTAGCACTGAATAATACTCCTGTCTGGTTATACCACAGTTTACTTATTTCTTCACCAGCTGAATGCTTCTGAGTTTTGGCAATTGCAAATAGAGCTGCTGTGATCATCTTTGTGCAATTTTCTTTGTGGATTTTTAACTCATTAGGTAAATAACAAGGGGAGTGATGGCTGGATCATATAGTCAGAGTATATTTTAGTTTTTTAGGAATGGAGTTGAATTCACATTGATTCATGTTGATGTTTGACAGAAAACAAGAAAATTCTGTAAAGCAATTATTCTTCAACTAAAAAATAAAAACGAAAAAGAAAAATTAACAAATAACTTTTGGATAGTTAAGTGTTCACCCACCAGAAGGTGTGTCTACTAGGGTATCAAGCTAGGAGGGTGTAAACTAGGGTGAAATCTAGCTTGCTTCTGCTCTTTGAGAAGCTATATCTGTTCAGTTCTCACAAAGCTGCCCTGTGAGCTGGCTCTGATCTTGTTAGCGGTTTTTCTTTTCTTTTTTTTTCTCCTTGGGGCCTGGCCTGATATCCTATTCCTAGAACCAGGAATTCCTTCTCTTTCCTAGAGGGTGAATCTTCTCCAAAGTTGGTGAGGGTGGGGTGAGGAAAGAAAATTTTGTCTCTATGCCTGTGTGTTCAGTCGCTCAGTCGTGTCTGGCTCTTTGCAACCCCATGGACTGTAGCCTACCAGTCTCCTCTGTCCATGGGATTCTCCAGGCAAGAATACTGGAGTGGGTTGACATTTCCTTCTCCAAGGGACCTTCCCAACCCAGGGATTGAACCCAGGTCTCCTGCACTGCAGGCAGATTCTTTACCATCTGAGCCACCAGGGAGGCCTTGTGTCTCTGTTGGATCCCTTAAATGCATCTCATCAACTCCCCATTTGACCTGGACTCATCTGAAACCCAAAAAGCCATGTGCCATCTGCTCCGAGTCTCAGATTTTAATCTAACACCAGTCTCAAGGTTAAAGGGCCTGTTTGCCTCGCTCTCCAACAGCCTTTAAAGTCAATCCCCATAAAAAGCTTTAATTCTTTCATTGACTGGAGGAAACCTCCAGGGCTTCCCTTGTGGCTCAGTTGGTAAAGAATCCGCCTGCAATGCAGGAGACCTGGGTTCTATCCCTGGGTTGGGAAGATCGCCTGGAGAAGGGAAAGGCTGCCCCCTCCAGTGTTCTGGCCTGGAGAGTTCCATAGACTGTATGGTCCATGGGGTCACAGAGAGTCTTAGGGCCTGAGAGACTTTCACTTCCCTTCACCCTAAATACAATTGCTCTATACCAGTGGGTGGCAGTATTGCTACACTTTTCTCCCCTGCATTCTCAGCTTAAAAAAGTGATTTACTGAAAGCGTGGTGTGGAACAGTATTAAAGAAGGTCCCCTACCCTGCCAAAGAAGTACATTAGCTTGTCAGTTTTGCTCATTTGAGAACAGATCATCTTTTACTTTGCAAATTTTTAAACCTTTAAATTTTTTTTTATTTTTAAGCCATCTCAAATTTACATAAAAGTTGCAATTACAGCCTAAGAACCTTGGATTTTTCAGAATATTTTCTGAGAGGTAGTTGCTGATGGGAGGCCCTGTCACCACCAAGTTCTTGGTCTGTGTTTCCTGCAAACAGGGCATTCTCTTCCAAAGCCACTAGACAGCCTTCAAAGTCAGAACATTAACAGTTGTCCTTTCCTACCCCGTCATCCTCAGATACCAAAACTGCAAGGAGAACCAACCAGTCCATTCTAAAGGAGATCAGCCTTGGGTGTTCTTTGGAAGGAATGATGCTAAAGCTGAAACTCCAGTACTTTGGCCACCTCATGCAAAGAGTTGACTCATTGGAAAAGACTCTGATGATGGGAGGGATTGGGGGCAGAAGGAGAAGGGGACGACCGAGGATGAGATGGCTGGATGGCATCACGGACTCGATGGACGTGAGTCTGAGTGAACTTCGGGAGATGGTGATGGACAGGGAGGCCTGGCGTGCTGCGATTCATGGGGTCGCAAAGAGTCAGACACGACTGAGCGACTGAACTGAACTGAATTGAACTGGTGTCCCAAAAATGCCCTTTGTAGCAAAAGGATCCAATTCAGAGTCACCACTGTGGTTAGTAATCCTGTTTCCTGCTTTAGAAGCTGCCGCGGGTGTAGCTAGAAGTTCCGTGCCTGGAGGACCCTGCGAAAAAGTGACTGGGGTAGAGAGCACTCTTTGTTTTGTGCGTCTGATCCATCTGGATAGAGTATTTAGCTACATGCAGAGTCTTGTAAGGGCTCCAAACAGGAAGCTTCTAAATTTGCCAGAGACGAATTTCTACAGTTTTGCTAATTTCAATCACTATTAGCAGTTCTCTTTCTTATTCCCCTAAAAAAATCATTCCCTTTAGAAAAGAGCTCAGGCTTCATATTCCTTATCTTCCTTCTCCCCCTGCCCAAATTCTGTGTTCTGATTTATTTCAGTTACTGAGATGCCATATTCAGTTTTCAGACGTTTTTACCAACCACAGTCGAGGACCACCCAGTGGGGGTGACTGTCAGTCACGTTGTGGCTTTTCAGATCTGACTGCCTCCACTTCCTGCCAAGGAGTTTCTTTCCACGAGAAGGTGATCCCGATTTGTGTAGGTTCTGTGTCTCAATTCTTATTTCCTTAAATATTTCACTCCTTCCCTCTATCTATGTCTCTTCTTGGGGAAAATCCACTGTTCCCTGAGATTTGCCTATTCTGGACACCTTAGGCCAGATCGGCCCCCCCATGCGTTCTGCCCCTCTCTGTGTGCTGGTACTCACTGGTTTATGTTGTAACAATTTGTTTGTCAGTTTCTGCTCTCTATGAGCTTGGGGTTTATCCATGGTGAGGATAGGCCTCTATTCAATTTTGTACCCCTAACTCTTACCACAGGGCTTCACACCAGGCTCCCATCAATTTCAACTGCTCTTTACTTTTACTAGCACTTAAAAAAAATAATGTTTTTATCCATTTATTTGGCTGTGTCAGGTCTTAACTGTGGTACGTGGGATCTTCAGTTTTCATTGTGGCCTGTGGATCTTTAGTTGGAACATGTGGGGTCTAGTTCCTTAAGCAGGGATTGAACTCAGCCCCCCTCCATTGGGAGTGCAGAGTCTCAGCCACTAGACCACTAGAGAAGTCCCCTGCACAGGATCCTTTAGACATTTCTTCTCAGACGTGAGTCCAGCATTTTTCTCAATTTAGATGGTATATATTTAATGTATTTGTTTGCTTGACTGCCCTGGGTCTCAGTTGTGACATGTGGGATCTAGCTCCCTGACCAAGGATTGAACTTGGGCCCTCTGCATTGAAAGCTTGGAGTCTTAACCACTGGACCACCAGGGAAGTCCCAGATGGCGTATGTTCTTAGTTCTGGAAAGTGGAATAGAAAGCATTATCCCATAGAAGGATAATATAGTTTTATTATCAGTATCTAGGAGCTGTCTGAACTGATGTCAAATTATCGTCAAAGAACAGATGTTAGTCTCTGAAAATCTAAACCTCATTTCAAAGACTTGTTGCTAACCACTCTAGGTAGCTCAATTGCTTTAAATTTTTTGAAAGTTAAAGTGTTTCAAGACATTTCTGGCTTTTTACTGAGGTTAAAAAAATAGCTATAAATAACGTTTGGTAAGATTCATTAAAAACACTTTCCCCATGAGAGTAATCGAGGGTGCCCCTGGCCTACATCTGCCTTTGAGAGTCCATTTGTGTGCTGAAGCCAGCTTAGAGCCCTCTGGGGAGACCATGCCTCCTGGGCTGTCTCCCTGTGGAGCAAACCGCCTTCTGTTCATGCACATTGTAGTTCATTCTGCAGCCCCCTCCCCTCAACTCAGCTGACAAGGGGAAGGTTGTTGCTTAGTCGCTAAGTCACATCTGACTCTTTCCTACCCAATAGACTGTAGCCCGCCAGGCTCCTCTGTCCATGGGATTCTCCAGATAAGAATACTGGAGTGGGTTGCCATTTCCTCTTCAGAGGGTATCTTCCTGATCCAGGGATGGAACCCACATCGCCTGCCTGGCAGGTGGATTCTTTACCACTGAGCCACCTGGGAAGCCCATGAAGTGGTATGGGCCTGCCTGTAATTTGTGCGATATAATCAATACTTCAGATAGTTGTAAGAATAAACCCCCAAACTCTGCCGATCAATATTTATAAAAACCAAAAAATAATACCAATAGAAATTTGTTTGGAGCATACTTCTCAGCACATCCCATGGAGATTGTTCGTAAGTGACAGGTTTTGCTCTCTTGCCGCCCTGCTCATCTGCTTCTTCCTCCTTGTTATTATGGTAGAGCTGATGCAATCCACTTGTTCTCTAGATTTTGCTAGATCCTCTGGCAATCATTCTTGGACTACGTGGACCACTGGAGTGCCATCTACCCACACCACATTCACTTGGCGTTTTGCAGACCTCTGTTTCTTGAACAGGTGTAGGACGGTGGTTGAGAGCCTGACCTTCAGAAACAGATGTTCCTGATTTGAATTCTGCCCTAATCCTGGCCATTCTCCTTGGCCACCTGTGTGACTGCTGACCTTTATTTGATCTTTCTAAGAATCCAATTCCCCATCTGTAACAAAGGGTGAGAATACCCTGAACAGGGTTTGGCACCAATTAAATTTAGCACAGCGCCTGACTCCTAGTGGGCTTCCCTGGCGGCGCAGTGGTTAGGGGGACCTGTGTGGCTGGAAGGCAGGGGTTGGGGGCTGGGAGGGGGTAGCTCGCTGAGGCCCGTGGCCTCTGGGGGGACATTGGCTTTTGCTCTGAACGAGATGGGAGTAAACGGAGGGTGTGGGCGTGGAAGGTGCTGTTCAGCCGCATCTCACAGTTTTCTTCTCTCNCCATTTGTGTGCTGAAGCCAGCTTAGAGCCCTCTGGGGAGACCATGCCTCCTGGGCTGTCTCCCTGTGGAGCAAACCGCCTTCTGTTCATGCACACTGTAGTTCATTCTGCAGCCCCCTCCCCTCAACTCAGCTGACAAGGGGAAGGTTGTTGCTTAGTCGCTAAGTCACATCTGACTCTTTCCTACCCAATAGACTGTAGCCCGCCAGGCTCCTCTGTCCATGGGATTCTCCAGATAAGAATACTGGAGTGGGTTGCCATTTCCTCTTCAGAGGGTATCTTCCTGATCCAGGGATGGAACCCACATCGCCTGCCTGGCAGGTGGATTCTTTACCACTGAGCCACCTGGGAAGCCCATGAAGTGGTATGGGCCTGCCTGTAATTTGTGCGATATAATCAATACTTCAGATAGTTGTAAGAATAAACCCCCAAACTCTGCCGATCAATATTTATAAAAACCAAAAAATAATACCAATAGAAATTTGTTTGGAGCATACTTCTCAGCACATCCCATGGAGATTGTTCATAAGTGACAGGTTTTGCTCTCTTGCCGCCCTGCTCATCTGCTTCTTCCTCCTTGTTATTATGGTAGAGCTGATGCAATCCACTTGTTCTCTAGATTTTGCTAGATCCTCTGGCAATCATTCTTGGACTACGTGGACCACTGGAGTGCCATCTACCCACACCACATTCACTTGGCGTTTTGCAGACCTCTGTTTCTTGAACAGGTGTAGGACGGTGGTTGAGAGCCTGACCTTCAGAAACAGATGTTCCTGATTTGAATTCTGCCCTAATCCTGGCCATTCTCCTTGGCCACCTGTGTGACTGCTGACCTTTATTTGATCTTTCTAAGAATCCAATTCCCCATCTGTAACAAAGGGTGAGAATACCCTGAACAGGGTTTGGCACCAATTAAATTTAGCACAGCGCCTGACTCCTAGTGGGCTTCCCTGGCGGCGCAGTGGTTAGGGGGACCTGTGTGGCTGGAAGGCAGGGGTTGGGGGCTGGGAGGGGGTAGCTCGCTGAGGCCCGTGGCCTCTGGGGGGACATTGGCTTTTGCTCTGAACGAGATGGGAGTAAACGGAGGGTGTGGGCGTGGAAGGTGCTGTTCAGCCGCATCTCACAGTTTTCTTCTCTCTTTCTTCATCCCTCCCTCCCTCTCTCCCATCTCTTCTTCCTCTCTCTCTTTTCCCTTCTTCTTCTCTTTCCTCTTCCTCCTCTTCCTTCCGGTGGATCAACAGAAACCTTCTCTTCCGCTTGCAGCAGCAGGTCAGCTCTGTCCCTGAGCAGCTGCTGGGCTTGCAGAATGATAGGGGAGGTGTGACTTTCGGGTTGTGCTCTTTGCGTTGCCAGCCAGAAGGCTGACCAACTTTCCGATCAGGGCCCCCTTTTGACAATAGAGTGTTGGGTTGAGACTCGACTTGGTCATCTGTACAGCATCCTCACGGTGGTAGGTAACTTGAGAACACATTCCATCGTTGGTTATTACTTCCTCGTGCAGGACTGTTTGGCTACCAGTGATTTTCTCCACTAGACCATAAGCTCCACAAAGGCAGAGGCCATGGTGCTGCTTTAACATTTAGCATGGAGTCCCCAGAATCCACGACACTGCCCTATAGATAGGCTTAATAAATAGTTGAATGAATGAATACATGAAATCAGTATGATAATTTTTATTTTCTCTATTGCTATGATGCTGGAGCCAAACATTGTGAAACCTCTGTTTGGAGAGCCATAGGCAATTATATTGTTGGATAAAAATCCATCTATTTAAGAATACATTGCAAGACTGCATTTTCTGCCAGCATGATGTGAACCTTGGGGCCTAGCTCTGCCCATAATTTAGCTCTTGTCAGAAATGTTTCCACTCTGACAATTTATTGGAAAGTCAGATGAGAACATTTCAGATGAGATCGGGCACATTTAGGGTGGTAGGGCCATAGACGTGAGATGAGGACATTTCAGAGGAATGGTAAGGTTTGATAAGAAAGCTCATTTTTCCTGTGAGTTAATGAAAGAATTCAGGAGACTCAGTTAAGTTTTTAACATTTAAAATTTTTATATTTAATATGTTTATATAAAAATATAAACATTTATAAACAGCTCGGGTTTTTTTACAGATCATATACAGCTATAAAATCAAATAAATATATCATTTAGTATCAACACAATTATGAAAGAAAGAAAGAAAGTGAAGTCACTCAGTTGTGTCCAACTCTTTGCGACCCCATGGACTGTAGCCTATCAGGCTCCTCTGTCCATGGGATTTTTCAGGCAAGAGTACTGGAGTGGGTTGCCATTTCCTTCTCCAAACACAATTATGAGGCTAATGCAATTCCAGTGGGCAGCATCAGTGATTCTGGGTCATACCTCCTTGTGTGAACATCTCATTGCCTGCTTCCCACTCCTGTGTTTCCTTTCACAACTTCCACACCATTCCCTGAGGTAATGCAATTCTCCCAACACTCTCCTTTACTCACAGTATTGCAAAAATATATATTCCTTCTGCCATTTGCCATGCAATTTACTTTTTACCTTTGCTGGCTTAACAATGCCTCTTTTATCTCTTAAGTCCATTTCTTTTTTTTTTTCATTTCACATATGAGAATATACATGTTTCAATGCCATTCTCCCATATCATCCCTCCCTCACCCTCTCCCACAGAATACAAAAGATTGGTCACTACATCTGTGTCTCTTTTGCTGTCTTGCATACAGGGTTATCGTTACCTTCTTTCTAAATTCCATGTATATGCGTTAGTATGCTGTATTGGTATTTTTCTTTCTGGCCTACTTCACTCTGTATACTAGGCTCCAGTTTCATCCACCTCATTAGAACTGATTCAAATGCATTCTTTTTTAATGGCTGAGTAATATTCCATTGTGTATATGTACCACAGCTTTCTTATCCATTCGTCTGCTGATGGACATCTAGGTTGCTTCCATGTCCTGGCTATTATAAA